>CM036624.1:15981561-16024061 GCA_020746105.1 Trogon surrucura
TTCTTTTCCGTATCAAAGGGGAGAAGAAAACAAATAATGGAATCATTAATTCTAATCTGATTCCAGAGCACAGGGAGCCATTCTAAACCTCTGTCTTGAAATATTTTCAGGACAAACAGTATAAATTAACCTTTTTTTTTTTTTTTTTTCCCCATTAGTAACTTTCTACACAGGGAAAACACATTTCCAAGCTATTCTATTTATGTTCCACATGTTGCTGCAGTTGCCTTCAATTGGATAGCCCGGAAAATCCTTTTTCTATCTACTCTCTCTCTCCATACTCTATAGAAGTAGGGCAATATTAGCCTAGAACTCCAAAATCTTTATGTACACAACATCTTATTTGAAATTAATGGGCACATTCACAGTTCCAGAAATCCATTTATTTAAAAAAAGACATATTGCCTTTTGGGGGGGCTGCCATGCCCCAACAGCTGTAGATTGTTTTACCTCCAGGATTCTTGCAATTTCTCAGAATTCTCCTGGCATCACATCTAGGTAGGGATAGAATTAACTGACATTTACAATTTCAGACTTAAAGTGAGTGTGGATATTGTTGCTAATAATCATCTTCTTGTAAATTATAAATGTCAAGGACACCCAAAACCACGTGTTCACTGTAGCTTCTCTTTGAGAAAGAAATCCTCCCATTTGCAGACATTGGCAGGCTTGGGTTGGTCCATTTGGCAGACAGCACGGCATTATCCTTTAAGATGTTTGACCCCTGCCTTCAACTTCTCCAATATAAATTAATAAAATGGGGATTTTTTTGTTAAGGGATGGCATCGCTTATAGTCCATACGACCTACAATTGCTGTGCTTTAGTTTGCCATTGCTAATATCACTTCTTAAAAAGGAGAGTAAATGGGGCTGACCTGGGCCGGTCCTGAAATCTGAGAATATTCTAAGCGTCACCAGGAGTGATTCTGTGGAGCTGGTGAGAAGTTTCTGTTGCTATTATTAAACCAAAAGCACTGCAGAGTGCCGGGGTGCAGCAGAGCCACGTGCTTTGCTGCAGTACAGGACTGGTGACGTCCAAATTGCTGTCGCTCCAATTCTGCCTCGCCTGGGGGCTCTGAAACGGGACCAACCCAGCACCGCAGCTGCCACTCTCCCTTCACCCCCAGCACATCCCTGCTGCCCAGCTGAAATGCTCAGAAGACTGGATCTCATCAATCCCAGCCAAGAAAATCGTGATCTTGACCGTAAAGGAGGGAAGTATTCCATTACCTGGACATCCCACCTAGGGCTGTCCCGCACGAGTCGGCTCGGGAGCGCTCTTCACTTTGCTAAACGGTGCTGCTGTGCAGCTGCTGTGTTACAGCACAGGCCGCGTTGCATGTGCTAATTTATTAGAGTGAATCAAAGAGTTAAATTGCGTTTTTGAAAGCCTAAAGATATCAGTAAGTGCTTTATAGCTGTTGCCTTTTCCAAGTTAAATAATTGGCAATGTTTATGGAGAAACTAACAAGTATAAATGGCTCGTTGAATGAACGGTGCTCTCTAATTTGAAGAGTAGCGAAATGAAAAAGTATAGAAGAATAGACTATAAACTATAGCTAATCCACAGGCCTGCTTCTTTTTCCTTAAACTACTGATGACTAGGTTTTCTTCAATGACACCGTTACACAGTCAGAGTACAGCCCTTAAAGCCTAAAAGAAGACTAAAGATTTAAGTGCTAATTCAGCAAATTATTTAAGTCTAAGCTCATGCTTAAATTTGTCCTTCTTCCAGAATGCACTGTTAAAATGTCTAATTTAACACAAGAGAAGGGCATATTTAATGTCATTAGATTTAAAGAAAATTTTATCACTAGCACCATAAATAAGGTTGGACCTCAGGGTGACAAATCTAGGCTGGGTGAAGCGTGAGAACACCGCCGTGAAGGAGGCTACGTCTGTAGTCAAAGCTGCACATTTTCTTGAAGTCTTTTCAGGGAACTATCAGATATCATTTCTTCTGTAAAACTTGGCTTTCCTGTCTTATATGGAAAAAGTTGTTTGAACCTTCAGTTTACCAGGAGCCTATTGAAAACCCGGTATTGTTCCACACACGCTCCCGCCGCCAAGTTATTCTAATTAATGGCTATTGATTTAGGTGTTCTCTATTCTATAAAAGATAAGGATAGCAAAATAATAATCTCCAGTTGGTTGCTCTTTCAAATAAATCTGAAGAAATATTTGTACGTAGGAGAGATATTAAATGCATTGATCAGGATTTTATTTAGTAGGAAAGTCTTTGGGTCCCCACCTGGAAAAAAAAAGGCCCAAAAGGAGGAAGAGGAGACACATAGTGTCAGGGTTGGCTTCTTTCCAATTGGCATTAACAAGAGAATCTCAGAATATCTGTATCGTAGTGGCTGTTATTCCTTTAGGAATTCCTTTTGCCCTTTGGACTCAGGCTAAACCCAACTGTGTCAATAATAGAAGAAACTATCGCAGTCTTTTTTTTTTTTTTTCGTAGAAGATTGCTTTAACGAGGTGATCACTTACTAACAAGCAGTATAGTGCATTTAATGAAAAACTATCAATATTATTAAATTTTTTTTTTCTGAAAATGTGGTGTTTTCCAACACCTTTTGAAGGACCTTAGTAATGCCCATGAGTCATTGCCAGTCTCTCTTTCCCCATTACCGTCAGTTTTCATTAAAAGTCGGCCCAAGGAAATAAGGTGTGTGTTATGCGAAGCGCTTCCAGCCCAGAAATCTTCCAGGCAGGATTAGCAACTGCAGCACTTCCAGCCTTCATGATTTTGTCTTGGTCATGCAACATTTAGTGGGGTTTTGAAAACGTTAGCATCTGGAGTCCAAGCGGAGACTTGGAAATCTGAATTTTTTGGAAAGTTCTGCTAGATCTGCCATGTATTTAAGCCATGATTTTGAAGAGTTTCATATACGAGAGCTTGGTGGGCCTGGCATAATAGGGATATGAAGATGGATTATGGAAAGACCCGGAATACTCATTAGGGTAAAGAGAAGGAGGCCAGACTGCTTGCTGAACTGAATGACTGATGGTGCTCTCCTACGCCTTCCTTTCAGAAGATGGCGTACTGCATTTTTTAGTTTTAATTTTTCAGATAATTACTTTAATTTAATTCCGTACTTTTTAGGAAGGTAACAGAGATGAGAACATTTGTTATGGGCCTATCATCTCACATGTTTGAATTTGTCCCCGGTTAGCGAGGACTGCTGGAAAATAGGCTGCCTGGGGTGGCCTTTGTGATCTTCCCTGTGCCATGGCATCTGCAGCGTGAAAAAACCCGCTCACCGCCTCAGCGTATACTGGGTTAGAGCCTTCTTACCAGCAAGATGAGAATTCTAGAGCTGAGTCCTCGGTACCTGCGTGTTGGCAAAGCAACCTATATCAGCATTTAATTTTGGATCAGGAACATTTTTGAAGCTTCCTTCACCTAGGGCGCCTTGGTTTGCACTGCAGGGCGGTCTGGGAGTTGGTGGCTGAGCTCCCTCCAGACGAAGCGCCAGCTGAAAGCTGCTCTCCAAGAATGTGTCCTGCCTGAAATCTGTGTTCAGCCACCTGATTTTCAAAGGATCCTGGGGACCATCCATTTGAAAATCAGGCTACTAATCTCAGCCAAATTTTCCTAGTTGACAGAACATTAATGAAACTGCTTCCACTCTTCCTGTATGTCCTCATTCATTCCCTTCACTCTTGTAACCAAGCAGGCATGGAAAAATCCTGGTAAAGCAAATCAGCCTTTTAATAGCATCTAAATGTTGACCACGGTGGCTTGTCCTGCATGGGAAGGTGCGTCCCCAGAGCTGCAGGTAGCTCGAGGAGTCATCACAATCAGAGTAATAATGAATGTAGAAAGCCTGTGTAGCTCACCGAGACTGGAAGTTACTCTGGTAATGTATTTATGTGACATGAGCTGGGATTAATGAATTGCCCAGTGATGATTAACATATTTGCAGAAGTGGGGACATTGCGTTACTGACCTGCTGTACTGTTACATATACTTTTTAACGGATTGAAAGATTTTTTTCCTACTTACTTTACAGATAGTCAGGAATGCTTGATAAAAAAAAAGGAAACAGTTTCATTAAGAAACATAAAGTGGTCTTTTCTACAGAGCAAAGACACTTTGCTCTTTGTATGTCCTTCCTTAATACCATGGGCTTAAAATTAGCGTGTGGCGGAGCCGAATATATTGTTTTTAAGAACAAACCCATTTCTGTGTGCCCAAACCAAATGCAACAGGGAAAATACCATTACTTCAGGACGAAATGTAAAAAGGGGATTCAATTTTAAACCGCTTGTGGCAATGAAAAAATATAACTTCAAATGTGAGCCAATTCATTGAGGCCTTAACATTCATTTGTTGCAAATGGAGGGGGCAGCGGAACCCAAGGCCAGAGCCAATTGGTGTCTTCCAGGCAGGGAAAGGTCAAGTGGTGGCTCGCCGTGTGTGTGCTACTCCTCGGCTTTGTTAAAATGCTGGTATTAAACAGAAGTTACATCTGAGGTCAAGTGACCGCAATAACAGGGGACACGGCAAGCCCTCAAATCATTCCGCGTGATGAAAATGACACGGAGCTGACATAATATCTGAGGTGAGATGAAACTGAAATCCTCAGCACCTGAACACTTCACCTACTGATGGGTAACCTGACCCTTACCAATCTTGTAATCATATCCATGTCAAGCGGGAAGCTGCAGTTCCCGGAGCAGAAGGTACAGTCACTCCATTTTATTTATTTATTTATTTTTTTTGACTCCAACTCTGCTCTGGAAATGATGTTGTTGGAAGTTTCAATACTCTGCTTTAAGCCTTTCAAATCAATGTCTTCCGTGAAAAATCAGCTCCCGTCTTGGTGAACAGACACTGCTTTCGCTGGTCTTCCTCTTCATTCGAGGAGCTTTCTGGTGTGTGTTTACAGAGCACTCTAAGTGCGGTCCTCGATGTGTTTTACGAGATTCAAGCCGGGCTCAGATATGGCACTTTCAAACTAAAGACCACCAGAAAGCAAGTACTCGGGGTGACTGTGATTTGTTCAGTGATGGTAAGTGATTTTTGGCACAGGAAGTAGCATTTTAATGAAAGCATCTTTTAAGAAGAAGGGAAAAAACAAGCTGTTCATTATGCTCTTCCAAACAATGTCATACTGGATAATTTTTATGGTGCAAAAATACTTGGGGGTTTAAATTTTTATCTCTAAATCTTACCTCTTTAAATGTTATCTTTAAATTTGCCTTCAAAATTGCATGCTGGAAGATCCTGATTTCAGAGGCTTCTTTGTTTGTGCTTTTGTATCCGCATTTTTCTAAAGAGGGCAAACAAAACTCCAATTAAAATCCCATTTGCCTAAACCGAGCTGGACCAAAACACTCCCGCAATATTTCCTGAGCCAGTGTGTTTGCGCGACCCGAAACAATCATTGCGCTCAGCTGTCGGGTGAATCAGCATGTATTTAAATCAAAGGGAGCGAGGAAAGACTACATTAGTTCTGTTCCACGGACCTGTCAAAGCTCCGAAGAGATTAAACGCATGACCCCTTCATCCCTAACATTGCTCCACAAGAGACATTTCTGTCACTATTTCTGCCACTTGGCTTTCTAAGATGCCACGAAGCCTTAGGGCGACCTCTGCTACATTTCAGTGTTGTTTATTGATTTCTGACCCAGTGCTTAATAGTTTTCCCAGTCCCCCTGAATGGCTTTTGTAAGCAATAGGGTTTGTGCATCTCACCGATCAATACCTTTTATATTTACAATAAAATTGAAACTGCTTCTGCTGGGGGTGCAGCCCAGCATTTGTCATCCTTCAGCGAGGGAAAACTATGTCATTATCTGAATTAAAACATTTATTTCTGATTAAGAGAGTGTCCTATCTCATTAATTTTTCCCTTTCCAATAGAAAGGGAATAGAATCCTATTGATTTTTGCACTTTTACACATCTCCACTGCTGGGAAGATAATTGAGAAGTTAGCCAGAATAAATGAAGTTTCAAGTCTAGCAGGCCAGCCAATACCTTCCAAATTCAAGGTGTTTTTATGAAGCTGGATTTTAATTTGTTGGCAAGCTGAAGCAGTGGGACTTATTCGGCTGAGTAAATTGGATTAAGAGTAGAATCTCCTTGAAGCGTGTCTTGGTGAATGCTGAGGGGCTTGCTCCCCCTGGACAGCCACAGACTTGCTTTAGATTTATGCTACGACAGCTTCCAAATTGCCCTCCTTCAGAACTCAAACTCTCTCCAGGAAGTGTGGATTAGCGGACCAAAAGCTTATTAACTTACTCCTCTCTCATTGTATCCACTGTCTTCAAAACAGGCTCTAATCAGCAGCTGAACTAGACCTTCAGATTTTCTGCGTCAATTGGTTACACTTTATTAGAATAATGGGATTAAATCAAGCTTCATTAAAAAGAATTCCCTTTGCATGAACCCCTGCTTCTGAGGACCTTTCCGGCGTCAGCGTTTGCAATGACACTCCAGGTGTAGGGCGCTGTTCCTTCTAACCTTTTTCTCTCTATGAATTAGCGATCAATACGCCGTCTTTATTTCCCATATATAAAGGCCGTACAGTCATTGTGTATGCCACTAGGAAACGGAATGTGTGTTTATACAGGGAGAACTACAAAAGTTTACATTTCAATTAGACAATATATTGTGTATTTTAGTAAGCTGTACAGGAGGTTCTCTTACAGGAAGCATATTAGCTTTTTTAGACCAGGGATCTTCCTAAATATATTCTGAGTCCTCTTAAGAAACACTGGGATTCCTCCTGTGTGGAAGCAAGAAGCAACTCTCTGTATAAAGCTAAGGCAGAACTAATTAAAAAATTCTCACTCTCTGTCTCAGTAATCTTAATTCAGAGACTGCTAGACAGCAGTCTGTTTTCTCATTTTTATTCAAGCATTCTTTACAACTTGATTTTGAGACACTGACTTAATTGTTTTTCAGCAACCCAAAATATATGAGTTGCAAATTAAAAGGAAAAGCCGGGAGCTTCTGGTTGTTCTGAGTTTGTGATTTCTGTCTCTGGTGGGGCTTTATGGGAGAGGAGGAATGTTATTAGTTTCTAGGGAAGAAAATACAAAATGCACAGGAAAAAGTTCTCTGAGAAAGCTTTGTAAATACCTCAGTTATAATGAATCAACAGCACTAGATTAAAAATGCTGTGTAAGTGAAGAACTTAATTTCTTACTGCATTTTAATGCATAGTCCCAAGCACCAAAGTATGCAAAAGGTTGAATACATTCATCACAAACATTTCTGTTTTCTCTTTTACACCAATGAGAAATTACAAGATTACCAATGACCTTCCTACCAATGAAGCACCGTAATTATGGTCATTTGTTATACAACAGAGATGAATGGATAGAATTTACATAGAATAAAAATATTATTTAACAGCTGTTATTGATGTGTGAAGTGCAATCCTAATTTATTTAAATGCTATAAATATATTGGTAATGTATTCTTTTCAAATTAACCTCATGAACCTTATACTGGCAAAACTTCAATTAATATTGCACTAAAATCCATTTTCTCCTGTTGTGGGGAATATTGCAGGGGTAAAAATTTACAGCTACAATGGCAGTGCATTATCTACCACTTCTTGTTTGATTTTTTTGGTCCTTGGTTGAAGCTTGTGGTGTTGGAATTATTAAAAAAAGATCCTCTCAATTAAAATTGTGCCGAACATACTTTTAGAAAATCAAGTTTTCTTTTCTTACTATCGAAACCTGCAATAACTGTTTCTGAAAGAGTCGCCAAACAATATTTACCAGGTGTGGTTTTAGGTACTGTTTGCTACTGTATTCCAAGACTTTTTGTACATTTAATGGGGTTAAGAATGAAATAAAAGTGAGGAAAAGAGAAAGAACCGGTCAGGACATTTTTAACCGAGTTCTTTCTGGTTTGTATAAGGTAATGTTGCACCTCGAGAGAACAACAGGATGTGCTGCATTGTTGCGGCTTTCGCTTAATTTAGAGACACAGGCGAATGTTTGCGTGTGTGTGTATGTGCATAATACGTTGAGGTTTTTCTCTTTTGTATTCTCTCCATCTGCCCCTGGCTGTCATTATTCCATGTTCATCGACAGAAGAGTTATAGTTTGCAAAAACCTATCAGGTAGGCTGGACACCAGATAATTGAGGTGATGATCAGTGCTAGCAAAAGACAATTGATAGTGATAGTGTCAGAGGCTGCACCTAACAAGATCTGCACCCTCTGTCTCCTTTAGCCTTTCTTTGGGATGGACAGAATATGGAATAACATGGACATGTCTGATGTGCATCAATAGATAGGATGGCAGTGCATAATACTTCTTGGACCTGCAATATGATGGTTGTATCTTTTGACATTGCGGCAGGTTATTATATAGAAATGTGAACTATTAAGAGATGATCTTGACTCCCAATACATTTTTATCAAAGTCAAAAAATAGTTGACACTGTTCAGTGGTTGTGCTCTGCGAAGGAGCAGAAAAAATCTGGCGTTACGGGAAAGCCAAGTATCGTGATTGCTCCTTTCTCAAAGAGAAAGGCAGACCTCAAACCACAGGTGGTTTCATGGAAGTAGAAGTAATTAACAAATGTAAAGTGTCTTTATACCAGGCTATAAATAGGTAGTTAGCATTTCAATTTCATGTGTGAAGCTACTGGTGTATTAACCATCAGTGTATGAGCTGGAGAGGACACAACGCAGAACCTCACACTATAACTGTCCCAGGATTCAAAGAGTTGAACAAGGGCGAGACTGCGAATATGTCCTCACAGGCAGCCGATCCAGGAGGGCACAGGCGTCTCCCTGGTTCTGATTCAGAGGGAAAGCAGCTTTCATGGCTTAATCCTGTCTCTGAGGATATCAGTATCTGAAATATTATTCCCTGCAATTATAAAACTGAATGGATGACACTAAACTATGGGAATGTATTTAAATCTCCTTCTGCCAAAAAGCATCTCATTCTATTTTACTATTTTGGATTACTGTTTATTTTTCTGGACATTAAAAAACATAATTTCCCTTCCTGACTTTTAAAAAATGACATCTTTATTTCGACCCAAATGTTCTCTTCCTGCAGTCGACTCTGCGACACCACCTCCTGCAGAGGTTTTTAACATTTTCACCAAACGGATGAGATCTTGCAGACATGACCCTTTCAAACAACTCCAAGTGTCACAATATCACAGAGCTACCCATTTTCAATTATAAAGGAAGGGTTAGTGTGGGCAGCTTGCAGCAGGATTTATCCTCTTATGCCCAACTGTAATGTATGCAAGAAAGTCATAGCTTTGCATGGCTATTAAACACCCTATAGTCTATATAAAAACATGCAAAGTTGAGGCTTAATAGCAATAAAATATTATGGGTACTGCCCTCACTCATGGCTGAATGAGCATGTCCCTTGATTGGGTAATTGGCAAACTACACACTGTAACACCCTCATGAATAGTCCCGCTTTTTCATTATGGTGAACAATAGGTTGCTTAACTGTAGAACTCTCTGCTTTCCAAAACGCCTTTGCGATGGTCGTGGAGGCTCTTCCTCTCTGCACAAGCTGCTCCTTCCCAAGCGCCCCGCATTCTTCTTCCCAGCGGTGTGCTCGCAAAGCCATTACGTGCTTGCTCGGTGGCACTGAGGCTCTACTGTCTTTTATTTTTCCCTCAGGCCGGTAGCCTTCGGGAGGCACTAAGACGCATTAATAGAAAAGATCTGCTCCCTAATTCATGGCATTTCACAGAGACCTTTGAATATATTGGGCTCCAGTTGAATTGATGTCATTTCTGTCAGGACAGTAAGTTTACTGTAGTTTGTCAACTATCATTCATTTAGAAAGTCCAGTAATTTAATGTGTAGCAGAGGGCAGCGGAGATGGAAGATGAATCAGACTGAATGATGTCTGATTTTTTAAAAAACGTATGTGTAGCCACGTGGGAAAGCATCATTCAGGTGATCAGAGCACAGTACAAATACCTTCACAAAGTGAGGCAGGTATCAGCAATAAAATCAGCCTTAGTCAGCATAACCAGCAACACCTGGACACCCCCCCCTTCTCCCCCAACTTCTGAGAGGTGAGGTCTATCCCTTTCATGTAGGAAATTGATTGATTTATATCTGCGTGATAGATAGAACAATTGTCAACGGAATTACACAGAATTATGGTGACACTGCTTCTGCTCCACAAGCCACTCCCCATATGTCCTATAACTCAAAAGCGAAATGACAAGAATACTATCTATGAAATTTATATTCATGATTATAAATTAATTCTTTTTTGGCCGGACCAGCGGCGGCAGCAGCCTGGCTTTGCAATTTCCAAACAGCATTTATGGCATTGGCTTGGGAATACTATCTATCAAGCTTGGTGACAAATGTGGTAGATGATGGTCTTTCCCGCCGCTGGCTCAAACATCCAGTTGTGTTACAGAGGGAAAGGAAATGCTATAAAATAACAGGCATCCTTGAGCAGCAATTTCTGAGCAGCGTTCCCAGCCTAACATCAAGCTGCACAAGTCTTCTTTAAAATGAATACTTAGGAGAGAAACATGGAAACCAGGCCGAATTCCCGTGTGGAGAGGAAGGAGATGGAGGTAGTACGAAATAGCTGTCGGAAATCAGAGAGCCTGGCACCCGGTGCTGGAACACGTCTCGTCTCCAGGGGAGTTCAGCTTCTGGTCCGTGCCTGTAACCCACGTGTCGAACCTCTTTCAGCAGCAGGGTGGAAGAAGTGCAGGTTTTCCACATAGTGTTGGTTAACTTTTGGTTTATGTGAAATACCTTAGAAAAGGAAAAAAAAAAATAGGAAGGTGACACCTTAAAGCTCTGCTAGTAGCAGTGAAAATCTTGAAGGTGTGCTGGCAGCGGATCTCGATCTCATGGTGGTGGCAGAGCAGCATCAGCACAATGGATGCAGCTGAGCAGTGGCTGACTTAGACCAGGGAACAGGAGAGGTGCAGAGTCACTTCATGGACATCCTGAATAGCCTTGAAATGCCAGCAGCCCCCTTTGGAGGTGCTTTGTACATTCTGGTGGCTTTCAGTTGGCACATCGCCACAGAATGAAGCCCGCTGACAGCTGGTTGTAGCACAGCATTTTAGGCTTGCCGTGTTTTGTTCCCAAAGGAGCACTAGCGAAGGCTGTGGTGTGGCAAAGATCAGTATCCACGATGCAGCTTTATCCCATGCACTTTCTTTCCCAGATCACGCCAAGCCCAGACTTTTGATTCAGACGTGTTCCTCAGGTATTTTGCAGAGATCTTTTCCCCACTTAATTTATGATCTCCCTCAAACTGACCTTTTAGCCTGAAAATTCACCTAGCGCGCTATTCAGAAAGTCTATCCTGTAGAATTTATGGTGTTGGACAATCATATAAGCCATCTGATCAGCAGAAACACCAGCACCTGCATACACAGCCGTCATGACTAACTCACCACCGACTGCAGCACTAGGTCTGTACAGAAGAGATCTGCTGGCCAGGAGGGATTCGTTGGCGAGGGATACGAGGGGTAATGATTACATTTGTGATTACAGACACTCATTGCATTGACAAGCAACACACGAATGGAAAAATGGTGCAAGATGATGAGTAAGTTACTTCTTTTGACACATTCAGTTGGCTATAAGCATTGCTTTTGCAAAAGTGCCTGGCTCTCAGTATTGCTTCCTTTCCCTCAGGTGTCATTAGCCTGAAGCAGAACCTCTAAAACTTATTAAAGTTGGCTGACCCTCTTGGAGTTCTTTAGGTTAATTTTTTCTTCAGGTGAGGCCTGTGAAGTGTCACATGTAGCTGTGGTGCTGGGCACTTTGCGCTTTCACGCACAGGGTCAGCAAGGTTGGCTCCAAGCAGTGCCTTGTGATTGCTGCTTTTCATCTCCTGTGTGTGGAGAGATGTCCCAGAACCAAACCATTGCTGAAACTGGTGTCTTCTGTGACATCAGCTCTGAAATCTTTGCTTCTACTCTGAGGGCAAGGAGGGCTTTTTACCATGAGCTCTTGCCACCTGCTGTCACAAGAATAAAGGGCTGTTCGCAAGGCTGTGACTTTTCTAATAGTTCTCTGGCACCTTTCTACTAGCGTAGCCCACCTCACCTGCTCTTGCACGGGTTGCTATGGCATCAGCAGTCGCTGTTGTCTGTTCTCACAAAGCTTTACTAACGGCACTGAGGTGGCTTCAGGCCAGAGTCACTCCGTGTAAAACCAGTTGTTTTGGCAAAGGGGTGGGTTACCCTTCTGACCCCATTAGTGTGTTGGTCTCAGGGGAACGGGACAGTGAGAAGCTCTTCAACGAGGCACTGAATTGTCTTGAGCGTTACAAGCAGGATTCCTGCTGTTATCCTGGTTATAAACACAAGGTTATGGGAGGAGCCGCAGGTGAGACCAGTCCCACTGAGCGCTGCCCAATTTTCCTCCTCTGCTTTCTCACTCCAGCCAGGTGGGCTGGCTTCCAGCTCTCCGGACAGCCCTCCTCTACCCATGTCTTGCCTGACTTTATTTCCTATGGCGTCTTCTTTACACTCCCTTCTGAAATACAGGAATAACCTGCAGTCCAGCCCTGTGTAGAAAGATACTTTGGGTAAGTTGGGATCCAGTAAAAACTCCAATTCATTTCTTCCCTGACACCTCCCCCTACTATCAGTAATAACCTGCCCATGTTACCTGTGCTTTCTCTACTCTCTATTTACTGCTTTCATACCCCACTGCCATTCTGTCCAGCCCAACTTTCTCATCTCCTATCATCTAAATGCTTTTCCACCATCCTTCTATGTAAATGCTGGCTTATGCTTTGTTATAGCACCAGAAATGCATGTTTATTACACTGGAAGTCTCCAACATAGTGAAATCCATTAATCGAAAAGGTTTTTCCATCCGTTCCAAGTGAACGGAGATGCAGCTGTATGGAATATAGCTACGGTGCTTGAAAATCTATATAGACAGCAGCCTGGAGAGAAAGGGAGATTGTTCATTTACATAGTTTGTGGTCTTATTTAGAAATTCAAGGTAAAAGATGGGCGCATCTTAAGGCACCTCAGGAGCAGATTTCGCTTGTCTATGAGGTGGGAGTAGACACTGTCACTAAGAGAGCACACTAAGAATGGAATTAATTCCTGCTTAGGCCAGATTTGAAACACTTTTTTCGTATGAATCCAGAGGACACTGAGGGACAAAAGACCCTGCTGAACAGGGCTACAAGGAAACCTAAGCCTGTAATTTGGGAAGAAATTAAATAAACTCAAGCCCCAGGCATGTTGCTGTGTTCCGAGGGCAGCCCACGGATGCTCGCCAAAGGTCTGCAGCCACACAGGAGACTCATCCCGTCTCTGGTTATAAGTAGATCCCTTCCAAAAAAAATGTGTTCCTTGGCTGTGGATCTGCATTTTGACTGTCTGATGAATCAGACATAAACTATCACGGGGTTTGAGGAGCTCATTATTCTGAGCACTTTCCTTGCTGTTCTCCACGGCCAGCTATCACAGCCTGGAAGAGTTTCTGCTGACTCGTCTCTTCCAGCCTTTAAGACAAAATCCTGACCTTGCAGAGCGTACTTAATTGTGCTAGGGCTCAGTGGAGACCTCAGCAGCAGAAGTTCCACAGAGTAATCCTTCACTTCCACACCTGCAGCACTGGTAGGAGTTATTGAAGTCTGCTGAAGGGAAAAATAGATTTAGATCCTTTATCTAAATGAAATATCCTAACGTTGGTACCTCTAAAATCAAGCACAAATATTAATCTAATGGAAGGTAGAAGCTGTAGTGTCGTGGTTGTTCTAAAATTGAAGAGTGGGAATTAGAAACGTAGTAAGTCATCAAGACCATGGCTCTGCCGAGAGACTGTTTGGATATTGTGCTATGAATAGAGGAATATTTTCAAAATTACTAGTTTATGAATAGTGACTAGGTACAATGGGATGTAAAACATATGGCCTTTTTTATCGAAAGGGACAACTTTATTCTATGCATTTACATTGCATTTCCCTCCATACATCTCTGATCAAGCACTGAGGAATAGGGGTGTTATTAAAATAGAAAAGACCAATAATGAAAATTAATAGCTCATTATTTGTGAACCTTGATTTCAGCATTTTTAATCTCTTTCACCTTAACCAGTCCCCTGGAACTGAAAACAGGAGCTACTGCCCTGTACTTATAGTAGTGGCAGTTTCACAATTTCTAAGGATGAAGAGTGGAAAAAAAAAACCCATAAGCTGGGTATTATGTTGCCTGAAAGTATCAGTAAATTGGAGAGTTTTCTTCATCTATATTTTCTGTTCCTTGTTTTCTAATTTTAGGCTGCTGGTCACCTTTGGAGTGTGGACGAAAGCTAGATATTACGTGATACATATTACATGATGGTTATGTGGTTCTTGGTTTGGAATACTCTCCGTGAGTCTTTTAGGAAAATAAAATGGCAAGAACTCCGAAAAGCTTGCAGTTAGGCCGCAAACCCAGACAGCTGATGGCAGATCCCTGCCCTCCCTGACTGACCCACCAACCCCTTCCCCATCCATAATCAGAGCTGGTTACTCTTCCTAAAAGAGCATCTGTGACGCGTTCCAGTCGTCTGCAGCGTGGCTCACTCTGTGCCGTGACATGATTCCTTCTCTTTAACTCTTGGGCATCTCTGCAGTGAAGTAGGGATGATAAGCCAAGGGAATCAGTATGAAAAAATATTTATGTAAGTAAAAATACTTATGAAAATACTTATGGTAAAAATACTGATGAAATTTGAAAAACATTAATAAAAAGATGGAAAACAGAAGCGTCCTCGAACATAGCTCTTCTGGGCTGTCTACAGTTTTAACGGAATTTATTTTTTCAAATTTAGTTGAAAAAAAACCACATTCCCCTGCTGAAATTCCAACTTGCCAACTTTCAACCCCAGGTGGATTTTTATAGCCAAGATCTAAACCCCTGAAAAATAGCGGTGTACAGTATAATGGAAATGCTGACACAACCTACATTACAGCTGCACGAATTGTGCCAGTATAGTTTATGGAGAGCACATTTTGGTTTTGTCAGGTTTTTAAACACGGGCTGTTGTAAATTTGAAAGAAGACTGTCTTGTTAAACTTTTAAGACTGTACATATAAGCAGAGATGGGTCTGAACCAAAATCCCCTCTTTCAGGTGCCTTCCTCAAATTTAGGAGAACTGGAAACCTCACCTGAGCATCACACGTGCCATCATTATCCTGTTTAATTTTTTTTTTTTGCTAGGAGGTATTAGTCCTGTGAAGTACAGCCCCCAAGGGCAAACACAAAGTAGGAGGCTGTTCCCCTCCAAGGAACAAGCTGGACAGAAAAAAGTGGTGAGGAGAAACAGAAGCGTGGATCACGCTGCACAAGCTCCTCCAGGTCAGCAACAGGGTCAGGCTTGGGCTCCTGGCCCACTGAAATGGCTGTTCTTGCCCAGAATTGAAAATTATGCCATGGCCTGAAATCTAATGCCTATGGCAGGTAAATATTTATCTGTACAAATTGGAATGAAACAAAGGTGTTTACAGGCTGAAGCCATAGCTGTGATTCAGAAAATTAAAGATCCTATCTTTTTAGCTGTTCCCAACAGCTTTTGGGAAAGTTTATCCAGAAGTTGTAAAAACAAAGTCACTGTGGAAATGGAGATAAAAACTAAATGTCACCACTTGGGCCACGGTGTAATTTGATTGATAACATCAGCAGGGTGTCTCTCTAGTACAACTAGAAAGGTGACACCTTTCTAAAGTACATGAAAGCTGGCTTACATACGCATAAATTAACCCAGGAAAAGGTAAAGAGGAAAAATCTATTTAAATCTGCATTCATCTTTTATTGGCTTTTCCAGTTCTCATAAACAGTTTGTAACCATATATATATCATCATGCCAAACGTCACGTACAGCTTCTCACTCAATAATCCAATTGATACCGAGGTGATATATTCAGTAGCAACAGTTCTTCAATGGGCCATTTTATAACCTAGGCAAAGGTTAATCATCCTTAGCTGCTTAAGTGTGATCTTAACAGTACTGCTCATGCTTATCAGTGAATTTCAAGCAGTGCTGTGGTTTATAGTTAATTAGGAGGCAGATTCTTCACTGACATTGAAAGGAAAGCCATGACGTTAAAATATAATTAGTAGTTGTGGGTGTCCTGGTTTTGGGTGGTCAGCTGTGGACCCTGACTGTCAGAAGCTGAAGTCTCAGCATTTTCCGATTCTCAGGCTCTTTCTTTAAAAGAGATGTCACGCCAAGAACCCGGGAATTGAGGACGTTAGAACCACGTGTCTTTTTTTGTTATAGTTGGCTTTGTTCAAGTCTTCTCGTAGCCCGTCAAAAGTCAATCATCAGGAAGCCAAAATAAGACATCGCTCTCCATCAGATTCATACTCACAGTGAAGCAGAACATCTGACCCGGTGGCACTGGAGTGACACCGTCAGCAGAATCAGCACGCTGGCGTGGTGGCCACACCAAAGGCTTCCATCATGCCTTCAGCATCCTGGAAACAAAATGGTGACACAGCTAAATTAAATCTCTCTGATCCCTCTTGAGAACCTCTCCTCTTCAGGCTATTCCCACATAGACAAAAAGATTTTGTCTCACTGAACCCATTTATTGACCGCAGCTGTCACCCTTGCTCTGACCAGTGACCTTATCTGAATATTCAGATCTATTGTGGATCACAAGTTCAAATGATTTTCTTACCCTTTGAAAGCCCTGTTTTCATAGTGAGCTGATTGCAAATGACAATATTATAAGGGGTGTAATTGAGATTCTACAAACAATTTGCACCTCAGATTTACAAAAATAATATATACGAAGGTGTGAGCGCTGCTGACATTTCCTTCCCTCCCCAGACTGTTGAGTTGATGCTTTTTCTGGAAACAGGTGTTTTCCCTTCAGGTACTGAAAGACACCTTGTTCCCAAGGGTTTTAGAGGCACGTGGTGAATCTGCTGCTACAATGTACAACCCACTGATTCCGATTCATCCTCTCGGCACTGGCGGGATTCAAGGCCACGGAGCGCACTCACCTTCTTTCCAGGAAGGTAATGTGTGCCGTGGGCACAAACTTGCACGACACTGGGGGCATCCCAAGCTCAAAATCCATCCCCCGTCTACCTTAAACACAAGCTGATACCGAACCTCGTCTTTCTTCCTGCCCCGAGTACCGATGCCTTCCCTGAGAAAGGAACCTCCAAGGGCACAGAAGGGGATTTCTGTGCGGTGTCCGTAGCTTGAGCTGAAAAGATGCAAACTCAGCGTGCAGAAATGTCCACAAGCCTCTCTAATTACTCTCCAGTTGCACAGCTTATGTTTGCTTCCAAATACCCTGTTCATAATTTAAGTATTTTTTTTAACTCTAAAGAGGATCTTTATTTAATTGCTATATTTTTCCAGAAGAATTTTTTTTCCTAGCATTTTCAAAATATTTGAGATCAGGTTGCCGCGAGTGAGGATGCTATATAAAAATATTAACTTTTGCTCCAACTTAATTCTCCTTTTCATTCCCTCTTCTGCTTTTTATAGCATTTCCCATTTTTGTTTTGACTCTAGTTCCTTGATTTTTTCTCTTTCTTTCTTCTCTGACATTTTTTCCCAAATATTGAACTTAAACCTTAATCTGTGCTACCTGAATGACTTCAAAATTGTCAGAATTAACTGCCCTAATAAGAATTTCAGTAGAAGCCCCATATCTCAAGTGGTTCTTACCTAGCTGTCTGCCTGGCCATCCATCATTCCATTGACTTAGTCATCCTGCTTAAAGATACCTTGTATTTGCTGTTTTAAAGAATGATGAATCAACCGACTCAGAAGAACTAGAATATCAAACTGGATTATGTTGGACTGAGGGGTACATGATATTTATAATGAAAATTAAACTCACAGACAACTCAGCTTGCTCAGACTTCCAAAATACAGCACGGCTCCGACTAAATCTGGTCAGAGTTTGCAGAGGATCGTGAACTTCATAGACCACATTGGTATCAGCTCGGCTGAGAAGAGGAAGCACGTTGCAAGGAAGCAAGTATGGAAAATTTATGCCACGTCGATGAAGAAAAAGGTGAAGCATTATGAAATTGGGAAATTCCAGCCATACAAATGAAAAGGAAATAGGGGCTATGGGTGAGAAATTCAGCAAGATAACTCCCTTTGGTTTCATAACACCTTTTATTAAAAAAGGGAACCCGATCCAAATGTCCAGCAGAAGCCAAACGTGCAGCCTGATGGCTTGTGATAATCTGTTCAGCTGGAGGAGTCCGTAGTCGTCCACCTGTGCTGGCATGAAGGACATTCTCATGAGGAAAGCACAGGCACAGAAATCCCAAATCTCTAAACTCTGCTTTTCACAGACATCATGCAAAATTGCATGGAAACCTTTCATGGGGCCTGATTTTCAGGGGCGGGAAGTGCTGCATCTTCTGTTGATAGTGGTTGCAAACAGCAGCAGAACTGGAGAACTTTTCTAGCATGTGGTCTTTTAACTTTCCTGTCCTCGTTTCCCCCACCTATTAGAGTCACCCTGATTATAATTCCTGGTGCTTTTTATTCTTATATACATTATTATGAACTGTCCAGAGCAAAATAGAAGGCTCAAGTGCAGCCACGTTCATAAAGTCTTTGGAGATCGTTACATGGATGGCAATACAGAATGCAGAGCATTGTTGTAAATTTGAATTTTCTGCCGTATGTTTTCTAAATGCCAATATAAATAGCGCAGGAAATAATAAAATGAATAAAACACACGACTTCATTCGAGTTCCATTTGGAAAGACAGGGTGTGAAATGAAGAGTTCTGTTCTCCAGGTGGTGATCTCCGTGCATAGTATAGTGTTTGTCCTGAATTTCATTGCTTTAGAAAAAAGTCATGAGAAGTCTTGATTTAGCTGGCATTTAATGTGTGTTTTATATAACTTCAGTGACATAATCAGTTACCGGGTGAATTGAAGAGGAAACTTAAAGAGCAGTAAAAGCTTCGGCTACTGCTCTCTCTGCCCGGTGACTGGCTTACTGGCTACACAACCCCCCAAAAAATCCCCAGTCACATCTACCTGCTGCCCGCCTGGCCGTGGCCCGATCCGGCACCCTCCCACCAGAGCTGTCACTGGCCAACGTGCGGCCGTGGGAGCCAGTGGGTGAGCCGGGGCAGCGCGGCGGCGCGGGGGGCTGTAAATCACCCTGCCTTTCCGCAGAGCTGCGAGCAGTAACGCACAAGGCATAGGCGAGTATATTAATGTCTCCAGCTATCCATAAATGAAAAATCACGTACAGCAACATTCTCCTTATTGTTATTCCAACGGAGGGCTTTTTCTTTCCTTTTTTTCCTTTTTTTTTTTTGTTAGAGACTCTGTTATATTTTTTGAAAAACATTTTATTGTTATTCTTTCCCATATTCTTCCCTTTTGCATGGATTGAGTGGCTCTATTTATAAAATAATAGTGTTAAATTACTCAGACCCTTACTGGACATTGAGAAGAAAGTCACAGGGCCAACGATTTCACCAGGCTCGGACAGTCACCTGCAATCCTGAGAAACCATAGCCACGTTGAAACCTAATATGAAGAATGTTGGCAACGTTTTAAATTAAGTGTTTTTAATATGCTTAACCATGCATTTAATTTAAGCTTAATGAGACAGTTATTGTATGCTGACTAAATACCACGAGGTTATTAAAAACATATTTACGGAGATTAACAATGATGTAATAGATACATATTTTTGCCATCATTGGTAAACCACTAATACTACATTTTTAATTAATTGGCATGTGCTCAATATACGGTAGGGCTCTGGAGATATTTATTATATTTGGTTAATGTTGATGAAACACCAACTGGTTTAATGAGGGTTAATTGATCTAACTAACTGTTAAAATATACATTTCCTATTCGGTGGTTATCAGGGCTTAAATCAACGTAACATTCAAGCAACTGGAACTCGGTATGTGCTTAACAGGCAGGGGATAATTCACGTGCTTATAGGTGACCGGGGGCTTAAATGATCTGTGGAGTGGAGAGCAATTAGGTTTTCCAGGAAATACCAGAATGACAAATAAAACTGAAACAAAAATGGTCATAGGAATACCAAGCAATAGGTAGAGCGTAAGAAATGAAAGTCCAGAGGGCTTCTCCCATGCAGCAAACCTTCGGATTTCGTCTCTGGCCTTTGGTGCTGCCTCTGATCTGGTCAGTTGGTTTGAGTTATGTTGGCCTGCTTACACTAACTGGGCTTGTCTTCACGCTGAGATGAATTCACCCTGTTTCTGCCCGCGTTGTAACAAGGGAAAGTTAGCTGTGGCCGTGACGGGATCCCAAATATGTACTGCGTAGCCCACCGATGAGGTTAATTTAACATGCAGTCGCTGTTTTGATAAGTCTAAATGATGTGCAATATGCTTACCGCGGACACCTAATTTTACGTGCTGCTGGAATGTGTTTGTGCCTAATGGAAAATCTACGAGCATTTTTGGAGCGGTTAAAACACACCTTCCACTGGTTTTAATTTAATTTTACTTTTTTTTTTAATGAAGAATCTTGTAGAAAGGGCACGTTGAAAAAGCGATGAAGACCAAATTGCTGTATGCGAAGTTTCATTTCTAGAGAGCCAGAGAGATTAATTCACTTGGCTGTGACTTGTTCATTACTACCCCAAGCTAACCAAAAAAATGAAATACCACAGAAAGCAGCTCCTCTCTTCTACAGCTCCTAATGGTGTCCTCCTCGCAGCCGTGCAGGGCTATGGAAAAGGAAAACACGCTGGTGAATAATCCGACACTCCGTATAAAAACAAACACAAGGAGGAGCCTCTGTGAAGGTGCTTCAGGGAGACAAGATTTGTTCTTTTTTTTTTTTCAGGCTCCAAAGATCCAAAGAACTGTTGTGGATTGTTGTGTGTAACTCATGCCAGTGGTAAAATTCAGATATGAATCAAACCGTGGACTTTGTTAACATTTCAGGATTTAGTCTGGATTTTTGCTTCAAGTGCAAGCTTAAGAAGGATAAAAATCACAAGGATGCTAAGGAGGTTGAATTAGTCTCCATTGTATTGTCCGTGAGGGTCCAAGAGGCCTATAAAAGATCAAAGGTGATATCCTGACACAGGGAAATTAATAAAAATATCATCCCAGGCCTTTATTTGATACTTAGCTTGTCTGTAACAGTTTACAGCAGAACTTCATAGCATCCTTTTATACTGCTTAGGTTTTTTAATGATTCTGAATTCTTTGTTGAACCTTTTTTGAGAGAGAAAAATGTTAACTCTTAATAAGTGACATGGCATTTTATTCTGAATCAAAAGCCTTTTCTTTGAAAATGACTTAATTAACATTTCCAGGTTCATAACATTTTCATTTATTCCTCTTCTTTTTTGTTTTTAAATGGTTTTTTAAGTTTTCCAGTGATAGTGATAGAGGTTTCCTAATGTATTAAAAAAACACCGAGTGTGCCCGGTGGGATCTGCAATCTGATTAGCTTTCAGTTTGAAGCTGAAGAAGGAGATTAAGCAGGGAAGGACTGCTGTGCTATTAAAAAGAAAACCTGATTTCTTTTAGCCATTAGCCAATAAAATGAGTACAGCTGTCAGCAGAACGGCTAAATATATTACATAGCGAGATTATTAGGTAAATATTTGAAAACTGGGCAAATTTCTGAATGCAAGATAAGCTGAATTCTGCTCTTTGGGATGACTTTGAAAGCTGCAATCATGCTACTGTAAGCCCCAGGTTTTGGTTTTCTCTTTGAAGAGCCTCTTTACCGCGTTTCACCCAGCTCTCAGCACAATCGCGTCTGGTCCTTGAGTAAAGCTCTAAGTTGTTGCCACAGTAAATAACGAAAATAAAATTCTAATCCCACTGAAGTTGTGCGAAGCAGCTCCAAATTTATACCTGGAATTTAGTGCGATGTGACTTCACTCTGGTGATTTACCTCTGTACACCAGTTTCCCCCTAAAGACTTTGCAACGTCTTTCCGAGTAGCGGCAATACGGCTGCTCTCCGTTTTGTCCATTTTGCTGTTCTGAAGTGCCTCTAAACGTTATAAGTGGTAAAGGCTGCAATGTCCCCTATAAAAAATGACGGGTATCCAGCTCATATTTCCACTCGTAGATTTGCCAGTGTTTTGGATACGTTTCACAAAGCAAAAGATCAAAAAAAGTGTCTTGTGTAATGTTTTCTGTGAAGGTAGAAAGTAGTTTTAGGGAGAGAGAATAGGTGGGTCTTCTGGAGTAGAGACGTGCTTGTTGAAGTCTTACCAGCACATCAGTTTCTCACATTTCCTGAGGACTAGACTTTTGTATACACACATTCAGAAGCTGCTGTATCCCCTGCTGAAATCCATTCTCGTCTAGAACATAGCAGCTATTTAACCGGGCCCATTTTATGAGGATGTGTTCAAGCAAAATGTCATGGAGAAACAGTTTTCCCCCTGAAAAATAACTGCTTAATTCCGACAGCATCGTGTCAGAAATTAAATCAGTGTAGCGGAGTGGTGTATTCGACTAGAAATAAGATGGTTTATAGAAGTCCTGCAAGAGGAAGGGTTAGTGGTACATAAAGATGTGGTAGGGGCTGAGAGTTTCCAAACGTGCTTTTAAACCCCAAAATAATATATTTAAGACATCAAAAGGGTAATGCAGGTATTCAGACTGGGGAAGAAAATAAGCATATGCAAGTATCTGCATATAAATATTTCGCTCATACACGCAGAGCCGTTCCTGAATGCACACAGACGCATCTCCTGAGACGTAAACAACCACGTAAGCTGCTTAATATATCTTTTCTGCACCTTTCGTAGCGTTCATTTGACACGTTATATTTACAGCTAGGCCCCGGCTCTGCACCCCTTTATGCATCCGCTTGATTTGATGCGTCTTTTCTGTTCATGTCGGCGTAGTTAAGCATGTGCTTAAGAGTTGGGTCTCGGGTGTGAAGGCAGTGGGACCATGCAGAGGTGAAAAGCAAAGTGACGGGAAGCAGATGTTTAAGTTCATCAGTATTGCCAAAGCTCTTAAAGTCTAAAGATAAGTGTGTGCTTAAAACCCATCGAGTTCAATAAGATGAAGGCTCAGAGCTGAAGTTAAGCATATGTTTTGGGGAACAGGGATGGACTGCTGTTGGATGCCACAGCACAAAAATTAAGCATATGTATAGTCTTAGCAGGCTCGTAGCCTTTGATTATAAAGTCTTCTGGCAGGATGCACATTTATTTGTTTTCCTGAAAAGCATCTTCCTTTCATACCAAAACATTTACAAGCTGGAAATACAACGAAAATAACATTAGTCTCATTTTATAATCAAGTGATTATGAGGAAGGGAAGACTGGCTCTGCCCATTCTGTGTTAATTCTCCTTTTGCACTGCTTTTTTTATCTTCACCGAGCAGTTCAAGGGTTAAGCCATCCCAACATGCCTCACTCTCAATTTATAAAACAGAAAATCTTCCATAAATCAAAAGTTACAAACAGACTTTGTAATGTCATAATTCTTGTGACGGCTTTCCTTTTGATTGATTCCTATACATACATTCTGTCTGATTACCATAATGTGTTCTTGTGGGACAATTCAAGCAGGGTAGAAGAAAGGCGCAAGGAAAGAAGTAAATAACAAATGGTCCTGACTCCTCCTCATCGAGAGTGATTTCAGTCCAATGTTCCATCATATCAACTGGGAAAGAGAGTCTTAGGGTTTAGGCAATCAATTACAGATATGTGTAGAGGCAGACACAATCATTTCACTGATTGTCACCAGTCGAGAGCAGTGACACGGGGAAGTGATCCATCAGTCTATTTCCACTGACAATCAGAGAAAGATGGCAGACACTTGTAGGCTAACAGGCACCTGGATTGGCTGGCTCAGGAGATTGAAAAATAGCTGTGTTTCAAACATATCTAAACCTTTAAATACCCCTGTTCGAAGATTTCATACGTTCCCAGAAAGCATTTAGAGCTGTTACAGGAGCTGCTCATATTAGGGTGGGTGGGGACGAGAGTAAACCTGCTTTCGAGTGCATTAGAATAGAGAGAGCCAAGGAACCACGTTTAAGCCAGGAACGCCAAGGTGCTTTCTGATTTGCCAGCTTTTGCTTTCTTCTGCTTTAACGCTGGGTTTTTCATAGGTAAGCTATTTTTTATGCATCGGAGGCAAAAGAACTGAAAATTATCTCTTCTGTGATCAGAAATTTAGCATTAGATTGAGAGAGCATTTGTTGCATTGCTTAACGCTGCTTTTTCCTGAATACACAGAGTTTTGTTTATACTAAAAATCGCCACGGACCATGCGCAGCAGGGTGCAGCTCTCAGAGCATGGTCAGTCCACCGGCCTGAGAACTCGGCTCTTCTGATAACCTTTTTATATTTTATCAGAACCCTACAGAAAACAACCTGCACGCTCACAGCAAGAGCAGTCAGCACAGGCTGCCAGGGAGGTGGTGGAGTCCCCATCCCTGGAGGTGTTTAAAGGTGGTTGAGATGTGGTGCTGGGGGAGGTGGTTTAGGGAGGAGCTTTGCAGAGCAGGGTCAGTGGTTGGACTCGATGATCCCAGGGGTCTTCTCCAACCTGAATGATTCTGTGATTCTATGATTCTCACTGGGTCTTTAGCAGACAGACGATTTCAGATTTAATGTATTTATTGTTTTCATCTCCTATCAAGATTCTTTTAAAATTTGGAGCCAGCAGAGTCTGAGAAACCACAGGCCAACTGGTTGCAATAGAAACCGCAGAGCATCGTCCCACGAGCTGTGCAGGGCTGGCTACGAGCTTGAGATGAGTGTAGAAGCAACAGCTCGTGGGCCAGCTGTTGTCAATATCCAAGTGTCAAATGAGCAATGTTTTGGTGTTGGGAACGTCCCGGGCTCATCTCTCCCCGTTCCTCCCCTCGCAGCTCTTCACTTGATTATTGAGAATTAAAAACTTACCACCCACTGTCAGAGAAGCTGTTCTCTCTCCACCTCCTGCACCCCTTCTGCAGAGGGGCAGCCTAGTTTGTGATCCTCACCTCCTTCCAAATTCTCTGGCAGTGTTTGCTTTTTAAGGATGACCTTTGAGGAAAGAGATGTCGTGTTTAGGATGGGTAAAGGCGAATCTCCCCTGGAGGCACAGGTAAATTAATTAAGTGAAAATCCTGCCTCGTGGCCTGGCAGGTCCTGAAATGAGGAGCTCTGCCAAAGCTTGGAGGGAGGTACTGCTGGCTGAGGAAGAAGCCTGCCCCCGAGGCAGATGGAGTTGGGTTTTTTATTCCATACCCCAACAAAGGACATCTTTTTTGCAGCCCAGGGAATGAGAGAGCCTCACCGGCTGCCCGGGCGTGCTTGGTCCTCCCACCTCTAAGCTTCTGTGGGAGGTGGAAATGCTCCCACCGGGCTTTCATTAGAGCAGCCTCTTTCATCTGCCTGTAGTGGCATCCAGCATCTCCCTGGTGGCCCCCACCCCTAAAATGCTTCTGCTGCTCCCAGAGCCTCACAGCCCACTGCTCAGGTACATCCTCTGGCCAGGAAAAGGAGCTGCTCTCATGCTGTGTCTGGGCAGTCTCACCCCTCTCTCCAGCGAAACAAGACGTGCTGAGCTCTGTATTTACGGTATTTATTGATGTCCTGAGAGCCAGGTATAGCTCACCGGCTTTCTGGAGCATTGATCCCATCTTCCCAGTCCTCAAGCACTCCAAACACATGAAAGCATCACATTTTGATGTTTTTTTCAGGTAGAGAAGGCATGAAAACAAAATCTGGCAGCTCACCTTTTAAATATAGCCAGGCTCCCTCTCTAGGACATCGCTGACAACGTTCTTGGATAACATTAGTCTGACGGCAAAATGTATAAAATAGAATTTATTATTAATTCATGAAGAGCTTTGATATCTTATCTATTGCTCTTCCCTTGTAATGATTTTTAATGTCATCATGGTTTTTAATTTTGCATGAAACCCATCGTCGTCGGTTTTCATTTGTTTGGTAAACCTTGTCTGTTTTATTAAGAAAATCCCAAGGCTTCTGTGGGTATTTGTGCAACAATAAGAATAAAAAAAAATGTTAATAGTAATTTGTTTCTAGCTCAATGCAACATTAATTTCAGCACCGCATTCTGAGGATTTTATTTTTATAATTTCTCAACCTGGGGAAATATACTTACCATTCCCAAAATCCAGTAATCCGAATGAAGAGTGAAAAATCCTCAGTGTCCTAAGATCTTGTACAAACCTTAACTTACCTTTTATTTACTCTGTATGCTGCTGCAAGCCAATATGAACCATAACTCCATTTAGATAATAATAATCAAATTATCCAAACCTAGGAGAACATGTTTTATAGATTTTGGTCTAAATTTAATACAAAAATGCAGTAGTCCTTGTTTGGAAGAGTTTATTAAGGGTTAGCAAAGAAAAAGCTTTTTCAATAGTCTATAACTCTCTAATGGCCTTTTTCAAATAAAATGGGAAAGAATTTGAAAAGAAACCTATATCAGTGAGCCGCAATTGTAACATTACAGTACAGGTCTATAAATCTTGACATGTTCAGAAGATTGCCTAAACCAGCAATACAATCTGTCCAAACCTCATTGTCTCCACGACCAGCCAGACTCATTTTAAGAAATGTATGTGGTCTTCAACCTAATTTTATCACCTTCATTTGTAAACTAGTCAATCAATCAAAGCATCCTGTGAGTCTAAATAGAAAAAGGAGTGCATTTTCATGCATTTCCAGACAGCACAGTCAAAAATTAATCTCCACTTGATCAGACATTCCTTGCCCTCATCTCAATAGACCATCATTAGGGTCAGCAATGTATATTAAAAATAGAGTTGCAGCGAACTGTTCGCCAGGGATTCTTTGCAAGCTACCTGCTGCCAGATCAGTGAGCTCATGGCTCCTTAGGAGCCCGCAAGAAAAGGCTGGGTTCATCCAGGAACGAGCAGCCTGAAAATAAAGTTAAAAATGGGGAAGGGAGAATTGTCAAGAAATTCGGATGCTCCACCAGCCGTTTCTTGCACCCTGAAATGTAAAGTGGGATCTCAGATGAGACCTCGTCTCGTGATTCTTTTCCTGCTTCCTTAAGGGCTATCCTTAGACGTTGTCTGTATACATTTTCCAACTTATATATGGATTTACCATGTGCAAGGTGAGACTGAGGCTGGGCAGGTTTATGTCAGCGAGGCAGGCGGCGGGCATGCACCATGCCCCAAAGCCCTAATTCCTACTTCTCCATCGTGGAGTTTACGGCCTTTGTTAGTGGGCACTTTTGATGGGCTGCCGTCCTGCGGGTATAGCAATGACTGACCCCTCCTCTCCCTTGCAGCTGCTTTTCTCACCTCAGGCAACGCTGAGAAATCGGTAAGCTGCTGTAACGGGTCTTGCGGGGATTTCCAGTTGGTGCTGGAGTGTCAAACAAATGGCAAAGTCACCAACTGCTCTTGGGGAGCCGTGGTTGAGCAGCCCGGGTCTGCCCCGGGACCCATCTCTGCTTGATCACACGCTGGGTGCTGTTTGGGGGGCACAAGCAAGAGCAGCCCCCAAACTGCAGCTGGGAAGTGTCTTTAGTTTGTTTTGGAGCAAAAGAAAAAATCAGAAATCAGAGACACAATACTTGAAGTCTTCTTTCCACCTTCCAAACCTGTTTTTCTATGGCTGCCTTACCCTGCAGCGGTCACCTCACCAGTCAAAAGAGCATTTTAAAGCTATTTAGCAAGGGCAGCATGTTTCAGAAGGAGGTGGAAGGCAGTACAAGCAAAAAGAACATGGCAAGCAAATATAGTTGCTGGTCTCATGTCCTTGTAAGTGAAGCTGAAAGGCTTTGTTCATCTCAAGTCCAAGTTTCTGAGAGGGAGCTGAATACAGCAGCAGTTGCCAGTTCCTCCAATGAATAAGAGTTGTTTCCTTGCTCGAGGAAAATGGCTCAGTCCCATGTCAGGTTTGTTGTTGTGTTGGATTTTTTCGTTGCTGTGGCTTGCAGCACAAAACTCATTCCAACAAAAAGTCTCAAGTCAGAATGGCAGTGGTAGAGAAAGTGTTGCTACGGCAGCACTAACTAGAAACATGAATTCTTAAACTGGGTAAAGATTCCTTTTTTAAGAAACACCCCCCCACAGACCTTGCTTCTTCTACCACAGATCTAAGGAAATTTGCTGGCAAATACCAGACCCTTGGCTCTGCAGTCTTTGTGCTGGATGAAGAGCGGCTGAATGAACCTGTTGTATCATGCTGGTGTGAAATAGTCATGTATTTTTCCTCCAGAGTACCTACTGGTTATCTCCCCTCTTACGTGTGCTGTGCTTTTGGTTACAGGAGGGATCTTTTAAATTTTTCACACCCAAAAAGGAAGAAAACCCATTTAATATTTCCAACTGACAGACATAGTCCTGGCAGGCCATCATCACAATTTCCACCAGGACACTGGCACCCTAGGCAGAAGGGATGCAGCTGAGATGATGTGCTGTCTAGCAACCGCCAGTAATTTGGAAACATAAAGTGAAGTTTCCTTGTATTGTTCACAACCAATGGGTTTGTTCACAAAAGGAATAGTTGGGGGCAGAAAACACCCCAAATACCAAAGAAATTGATGTTTGCACTTGATGTATAGAGGAAAATATTCAAGGATATTTCACGTTTAAATAAAATTGCCCCAGTAACCAGAGCGAGGTCAGGGAGAAACTGAGTTATAAGCTATTTAGAAAACAATGTGGAGGAGAAACAAAACAATATTTACCCTGGCTTCCTGAGACATCTGTACATCCAACCAGAATATGTCAGGACCTACCTTCAAGACAGCAAGAGAAAGTATTCTCTGCTCCCACTACACCCTTCCCTTCTGTGGTGTGTATGCCATTCAGTGAATATTGCTGCAGAACCAAATCTCTTCATTCCTGGTCAGGTACTTGGCTCCCACTGAGAAAAGGAGTTGAGACTGACCTATGGTTGTGTCCTGAGGGGCAAAGTCCAGGTCCTAGTGCTGATGGTGGGAAGACTCCTGTGGTCCTCAGGTGGAACACAAAATAAGGCCAGATGAAAGCTGGGCTGGATTCAGCTGTCTAACGAGATCAGGCTGCAGGCAGGTTGCAGAAATGTTGTTTTATACTTGAATTTTTACTTGGAAAAATGCAAGAGTGTTTCAGGGAATCTACGATATCATAGAATGGCCTAGGCTGGAATGGACCTTAGAGATCATTTTAATCCAACGTCCCTGTTGTGGGCAGGGACGCCACCTCTCAACTAGGTCAGGCAACACATGAGAACGGAACGGGAATCGAACCCATGACCTTGATGTTTCAAGCACCACATTCAACCCACTGAGCTAAACCGGATCCTTCTCATACTTTCAAGGAGAAAGAGGTTTATATTCGAGTGACTCTGCCTTAACCTGCAAAACCTTATTAACTGATGAGGGAGCGCTTTTCCCAGAGGTTTCCACTTGTTCAATTAAATCTGGAGTAGAGAGGACGTTAGTCAGTTGGGAACAGGGCCCCGAGCTTCTGCTGGATGCCTCTTAGCACAGTGACAACTGTTTGCTGGATTACGTGGTGGTTTCAGTTGGTGTTTTAGATTGATGATTATGTGCTTCTTGGCCATCTGCTTCTTGTTTGCTGGTGCAGGTGAGAACCTTCACAGAACAGGGTGAGATGAGGAAGCACGTACACCATGTAGGGCCCTGTTCCCCTTACACTTGTGCAAATCCAGAAAGCAGTGGTGTCTTCTTTTAAGAAAAAGGTATTGCTGATTTACACCAGCCCTTGTGAGTTCTTTTGCATCCGCAGAGGTTAGGCAGAAGAGGTGGTTTCACACTGTGAGGTGATGAAGGTCTACCCACATCTGCTGTGTGGACCAAAGAGAAGCTGCCTTGGGTGGCTGCAATAGAGACCCTGACGTGGAGAGTCCGGGTTGAAGACCTCCCAAAAACTTGGGACTTCAGCTGAAGTGGACCCAACGCTTTGCAGGCTGATTGGGCCACAATTCCTGACCATCAGGCTTTGCCAGAAGGAAACGTTTTTGATCTTACGTATCTGCATCAAATTTCCAGGGAATACACAGAGACTTTAGAGCTGATTTCTCCTCTTTTCGAGTCGGTTTTCCACAAGGGGTCATTGCAGAGCAGAGCAAGGATGTCTTTAAAACCTAGGTGATTTTTTCCTTTTCTGAAGTGTAGCAGACATTTAGATGAAATTATTTTAACCAGAGTTATTAACAGCATTAACTGTAGCTAGAAAGTACCATGATGTGTTAATAATAATAATTTGGTTGGTGTTCTTGTCAACTGCATTAAGACTAAGCAATGTTTTAGTATAAATACATTTATTTTAACAAAATACTAATTTAAAGAGTCAGTCCAGTGGGGGAAAGCAGAGAGATTTGGCTCTGTGTATAAATGAAGCATTTAAGAACAGGACTAGATTTCTGTGTGGTAATTAGGATTAAAGGAGAAGACTGAAGAGGAGATGTTTCTGAGCTGAAAATTAAATTCAACCTCACATTTAAAAAGACTATCAGAAACAGTTGTCAGCCATCAAACTACTGGTGGCTCCCAGATAACTGCCTCATCTTGTGTTTCTTTTTTCTTTTCCTCTGTTTGGCAAATAAAACCTTTTCAATAATTCAGGCAAATGGCATGATAAATACAAATAATTGAGCGTATTAAGCTTAAAAATAAAAACCTATTTTATCATATGTAACTTTAAAAGTAATCATATAATTAATGGGTGAAAAACAGAGAGAAAGATTGCCAGAGATTAAGATTAAGCCCTGCAGAAGAGAATGTTCTAACTAGAAATTGGTTTAATTAATAGCACATTTTACATAATGATTACAGTGTAATTGCGCTGACTAGCAGAGTGTCATTAAATATATCCATGCTCCTTTACAACACCCTAAGGCTAAAAATAATGAGTTACATTGAAAATCACTATGCAACAGGTTCATAAATAACATTTAAGCCTATACAAGGCGAATACTTATAAATAATAAATATTTGCCTTTTGTAATTGAAGAAAAAATGACAGCCTTCTTTTTCTACTACCCTGTAGATTGTCATGTTATAATGCTGAAAAGATTTTTTCCCCTTGCGTTCTCTAGAAAGTGTTGAATAATTTATTCAAATGCTAATATTCCACATAGTCTGACTTTGAGGAACAAATATTCCTACATAAAGAATAAATGCCAAGTTGCTTATTACCAGCTTCGTTTTACTTTGCATCGTGCAGTCCCCAAAAAACTATCACAGTCTATTACACATGTCAAATGAAGTTAGTGGCCAGGTTTTCTTCCAGAACAGTTACATTCTTTTTTATTTAAAAATTACCCCTTCTCCCAAAATGTTCATCATGCTCAGAGCTGTTATGTAGCAACAGCTGCTCCTCAGCTCCAGAAAGGACGACATCATAAACCTGATAACTTTTTAATCTCTAGGTTTTCTCTGGTGAACCAGGAGTATCTAATAAAACCAGGTTTGATTTCATATTAGCGCTACGCTGACGTTTGAAAGACCCCCAAATGGTTAGTATTTAGCTGCCTTACCAAATGCAGCAACCTCTCCAAAGTCAAAATAAAGCAACAACACACAGAAACCGCCGTTCAGGAGACGGAAATATTCTGGAGCCCTGCAACCTTGCGATGGGGTTTAGCTCCCACCAGCGCTCGGGCCACGCCAATGAAGGCCACGTTGGTGTCATCAAAAGGTGGGACTGGTGGGGTCTCCTCTTCTCCAGGGGCAGAAGCAGGGTAATAACTGGGGTATTAGGGGAAAAGGAAAAGTGCAGAGCTGCTTAAATATTTGTCTTTGAGGTTTTCTATGTTCTGTGTGTGTTCCTCCTGACCCACAGAGCTGAATATTGATGAATCCATCATGGTAATGAAAATGAAGGTATTTCACCTGTAGAAAACGCAAATTGCACCGTGGGCTGGGTGCACGAGGCTTGGGCCACTCCCACGGCTGCGATGTGTGTGCAGCAGCAGCGGCTTTTCACGCTTTGTAATGATAGTGAGATATTTGCTGACATCCTCACGCTTCTTATTAGAGAAGCTGGGTTGTAGTATTGTCATGTTAGGAACGGAAGTTTTGCCTGAGCACTAATGAAACATGGTGAGCACCTGCAAAAAAAAACGCTTGGGTACCAGGAAGAAAATACGGTATTTGCTGGCGATAAAACATTCTCAGGATGAGGGTAGAAAAAAAGGTTTGATAATGCATGGAGAGGATTTTCTATTTTTTGAATGATACAAAATCCAGCTGTCCATAACCATTTATCTATGTCTTCCTCTACGACCAAAATGAACACAGGCAAATTTTTCTTGTCGCAATCAGACAATTTTTTCCCCCTTTTATTGAAGCAGGAAAGGTGCATCTTTCTATCTATGAGAAAATGACCCCTTTTGATCATCATCTTGAACATGGCACAGCAGAAGACGAAACTCATATTTGGAGAGTCTGGTGAAGCGAAACAAGCGTTAATTTTAATGGACTTTGCATAGTGGCACAATCATTAGGAGTATATCCTGTTTTTTCAGCTCAGTCTAAAGAAAAAAATACATTTGCATCTTTGTTGGCCTCCCTGTAGATATCACTAAAATCTTTCCTTTATTTCTACTCATTTTTTCAGCTCACAACACCCCACTGGGATCTCTGCAGCCCCCTCCACTTCATGGAAAGTGCAAGCAAAGGCAGGAGCAGACTGCCAACGGAAGTCTCAACCGAGGTGGGTGGAGAGAAACTACTTCCGTATTACTCCAGAAATGCCTTTGTCAGCATTAATCAAGGGGAGGTAAGAAATACGGCACATTTCCCCTTTTGTCACGAGGGGACCGACAAAACGTTAGCGTGGGTGACTGGTACTGCATCACACCAGCCAAAAGTGGAGGGGGAAAAAAGAATCCGAGAGGTTTTAACCCTTTTTGCTTCGTTTTCTAACATAATAATGCACTAGTAAAAATTTTGATATACTCAGCCATTGCACCTAAGAATCTCCTGCCGTTACTGTGTGCGTAGTATTACGGTGCCAACTTTGGCAATTTTTTTGGAAGGTCTCAGAAATAGTAATTTTCTTGCTTTTCCAAAATACCTCCAGCATCTACAGAGATGCATACAATGAGACAGAAATAGTAATTTTCTTGCTTTTCCATAATACCTCCAGCATCTGAAGAGATGCATATGATGAGACAGAAATAGTAATTTTCTTGCTTTTCCAAAATACCTCCAGCATCTGTAGAGATGCATACAATGAGAGCCTTGTTTTACCTTAGGGGAAGAAATGCTAACCTTGCTGACTGCAAGCAAAATTCAAGAAAGCAATTTTTAAAGATTAGCACTTTTTAATTTTTCCATCTCTCTTTTTTTTTTTCTTATTGCTGGAGCTAATAACAACACAAATACACTGAAATTCTTTCCTTTGCTGTAAGATGAACACTCTGCGTACACCTGTCATTCTCTGTGCTCTCCAGGCTCTTTGTGCCCCTCTCTGTCCCCGGCACACACACAGCCTTTCTGGGAGGTGACCACCGCCTGGTCCTTGGTAGGAGCTGTCTGTGGGAGCTCCAAGGAGGCCACGTGAGCTTCTGGAGATCCTGGCGTGAGCCCTGCCAGGCTGGATCAACAAGCAGCCTAGCTGCTTTTTCTCAGGTTCAAGCTCTAGCTTGGGAAAACAAGGTCAGGATGAGAATAAGGGCTACCCTGCAGCCTGCGGTTCTGCGCTGCCATCACTACAGTTTCTGCACCACACTTCTGTCTTGAGCAAGCTCATCTGAAGGGACCCAACTTGTACGCGTGCCTGCGATCTGCTCCTGTTCGCACAGGACTGGTTGGGTGGTGGTTGAGCTGCTCCTCCCTGCATCAGTTCTTTTTTTTTTTTTTTTTTTTGGTGGGGGCACTGGTTGCTTCAGGCACAGCTTCCTTCCACCTGTGCAGCTTAGTAGACACATCCCTCCCACAGACTTTTCAATTTCTGGTCCTAATCTTTTATTCTCCTGGGAAAGATTAAGAAGAGTTAATCCTGGCAGGATTCCAATCTACGTCCTGTGGATCAGTTGTGGTTCTACAGTCACCAAGACAGCCCTGAAGGTACCTTGTGGCAGATCTTTTCTGCATGGAGACTGCACACCAGTGTCTGTGTTTCACTGGCTTGTGGTGCACACACAGGCTGAGGCTGTGCTTGCAGGGCTGTGCCCACGGTAATAATTACCTTTTGACTGCTGGGATGGATGGGTTGAACAGTATTTTTCACATTAAAATTGCTCTGAGAGACAAGCATATCAGGAAATGCTTGCCCTGGAGATTGGAGGGGATTGCAGCAAAATATGGAGTTTTTTAGAATTAGATAATTTATCCCTTTTTTTCTCTCTTTTAATATCTTAATTAATTCAGCCCAGTCATTTTAAAGATCATACCTGGTGTAGGAAATGTAATGCATTACTGTTCATCTGAATCCTGATCCAAAGCCGGTTGGTATCAGAAGCCCCACAAGGATAACTCTTTTTTATTAATATTTTTATGGAAAAAAACATGGATGCTTTTTGCCATGGAAAAGGGAATAAAACCCCAGCAGATTTAAAACGCTTAAATTCGCTTAGCTGAAGTTAAGACACAATGCTTCTACAAAAGTACAAAAGGGCAGAATTGAATCCGAGAAAGGTTAAGAAAGATTAAGAAAGAATGTCTTCCCCTGTTTATTCACTTCTACTGGGCAATAATATAATTTTCAGTCTCACGTCTCTATTTCAGACCACATATGGCAGTAATATTGGATCTTCACCATCGCAGCTTAACCATGACTAAACAGGTTGATGAATGTCATGCATCTTATCATCATACATGCATATTTTTAAATATAATTCACTTTTGATCTGCACCCTTGTGCAGTGGTGAATGAAAACAGTTAAGATTTCTTCCACTGTCTGCCTTTAAATGTATTAAACAGCCCTGCTGTCAATAGATTATATTCTTGTACAATGATAATAGCCCAAAAAACTAAGAGGCCTTGTCAGGAATTGCAGTTGTCACAGTTTGATGCAAATGATTTTACTTGGTGTTCATCTGCTGCACAATCATCTCATAATCTGGATATACATCACAGCATGACATGTAAATTTCCTGCTACTCTGCTTTCATTTCCAGAGGCAGCAATCAAATGAAAACCATTCAACCTCACCAAAATGTATAAATAATTTTCATTCAAACATATTAACAGTCAAAATATGAGAATTTATCACAGAGCACTACGCCTTTTAAGAAGCAATAAAGACTTTACTTTTTAAGCATATTTCTACTTAGAAAAGGAATATGAACAGTAACTTGCAATTTTAAAAGAGGATTTAAAAGTCCACACATAACACCTCGTCTTCAAACTTAAGTGTGTTGATGCTGCTTTGCCACACATACCAGTTGGGAAAAAATAGCCTAGAAAAGGGTCAGGAAAAAGGGATACTTCCAAGGGATACTATTCAAATGGCTGCTTTCTATGATTTCTCCTCAGATTTGTCCCATAAAATGAATACAAGCATTCAAATACAAAGAACAGAAAACAAAATACCACGTCACAGAACCTGGTGATACAGCAAGTAAGATTTCCTTTATTTTATTTCTTGATTTTCATTTATACTCTAAATTAGGTTGTAATTTAGTTGAGTTTAAGGATTTTTTTCCCCGTTGACCACCACTGATTTTTTAAAGGGAGCTTACAAGCACTAACACCCCTTCTTTTAAAAGACGTCCTATGAGATTCAAAAATACCAGACAAGCAACGCCTCGAACTCCAGGCCCACCAGCGCCTCTGTCAGTTCTCTCCTTTCAGGTGAAGGTAAAAGCTGAAGAAGGAAAATACTTGCCTGGCTGTGAAGCCGACTGGGAGATGTGAGGCTGATGGCAATTTCCAGTGCATGGCTCTGCCTCCATGTAGCCTGACTGCCCTGGGAAACGAGGGCTGGGCAGGCTCTTGGCTGCCCCAGTCATGGCTTCATCCTGCTGGAGAGAAAACTACCGAGGACTGGTCTTTTAGCGTAGTCCCAGCTGGTGCTGGTGGCTACTGGGTAACATCAGTAAGGCAATGCTCCAGCTCTGCCTGCCCACGGCCCCTTCTCACCATGAAGCAGTGCTAGCTCTGTCTGCCAGAAGCAGCAGGGTAAAGCCCAGTGGTGTTTGGTACAAAGTCAAGGTAAATGCAGCTCTTTAGCTCAAATCCGTTCACTTCAGGGAATTGCTGAGATCCCTGGCGCCGGCCGCTTGCCAAGGCCTGAGGAGAACAACCGGCTGCCTAGGCAAGGAGTGCGGGGACGAAGGACGGTTTGCTGTTCTTATTAATGGTGATGCTGAAAAAATTTTGCTGCATCCCTATAAATTGGGTGCTTTTTTTTTTTTGAGAAACAAACAGATAAAAACTGCTAAGATGACAGTTTTTCCCATTTTTCCAGTGAGTGTGTCTGAGGAAGTAGGAGTGCAATAACCTGGGGTACAGCAGGCTCAGCCATTTGAAATAAAACTTTGCAGTACTAATGTTTTTGTAACTGCTTTCATATTGTAATGATATTTTTCCAAGCACTGGTTTTATTTGATCTTAAATACCTTTTTGGGAAAGTCCAGTGAGCTGACTCTAATAAAATCATGCTATTGAAAAAAGGTTTAAGTGGAATGTTCAGAATAAATTACAAAACTGCATGCAAGAATACCAGCTAGTGCTGCAATAAAAATCTGGAAATGAGGATTCTTGCAATATATTTTAAAGAAGTAGTATACTTTTTTTTTTGTCCATTTTTTTTCACAGAATGTTTCATAATAGAAAGCCTTCATGACGTGAAAGAGGGTGATAACGAATGAATAAACTGCCAAAGAAATTGTATTTAAAAAAAAAACCTTGAATTTTTTTCCCTAGAGAATATATTTCATATCACTTTCAATAACTTCTGGAAGATAATAGGAAAAGTAATTCTGTTCCATTTTGCTGTGCCAAAATACCTAAACTACATCATACTTAGACTGTCGGATCTCACACACACATGTGTTCAAACCCTTTCTGTCAAGAGTTGGTATCAAGAAAACGAGAATTGTTTTTTCTCCGTGCTCTGGAAAGTCCTGAAAAGTCCATAGTAAAGGGCTTCCAGAATCTAACCAAGGTTTTTCATAGATTTCCTCTCTCCTGTAGATCAGACGGTGACTGAATCCAACTCTAGGAGTAGACTAGGAGGGACTCACTTCTACATGAGCATCATTTCTCCTTCTGTCTGGCTTCTGCCAGGAAGCACAAGAGAACTAGAACCAGGAGAGGCTTTTGCAGCTGTGACACATCTGTGTTTCAAATTGCATAGCCTGAGCCGCAAGCAAAACCGGGACTCATGGTGAAGTGGGTCACTCAGTGCAGATGGTGCTTTGGACCTAGCTGGAGGAGCAAAAGACATGACAAAATATTGACGAACCTGGGTAAGCACCCACAGAACACTACAAACATCCTCTCCGGTGCTCATCCTCTTGCTGGATTTCTATGAAGGCTTGCCAGGATCACCCACATGCCATGTTTGTTACACCCAGCACATGAGCTGCTCTGCTTTAGCTGTGCTGACTTTGCAGCAGCTGGAGAGGCAGGAGAGGACATCTCTGCAGTTGTGGTCGGCCCTTCAGCCTGGAAGTGGTGTCGTGCAAGACAGCTCATCCAGCCCAGCTGCTGCCCTGATTGAGTGGAGGTGTCAGCTGGAGCAGCAAGCTTTAAAGAAGGTTTTGATGGAGGACGGTGTCACAGATGACAGTATGACAGGCTGCAAGGAGGGATGTATGCTCAAATATTAATCTACAGCGGCTATAATGCCAGCCCTGATCTGTTCCTTTCCTTTTTAAGGACTTAGCATGAACAAGTGACTTGTTGCCTTGTTATACCATTCCTCCACTTAGACTCTCTGCTGAGTCCGTGTAGAGGATGTCACGTGATGAGTAAGATGGAAGCTAAGAAAAGGGACCCAAACTAACAGTTAGCTGAAGTAAAATCTTCTTTATCTGCCAGCTCTCCTTGAGTAGACGAGGTGCTTTTGTCAGTCGTCACCTGGAAATCCCTCCTGTCTGTAGTTGCATGCACCGTGAGGAGCAAGAAGGCATGGCCACTTACCAGCTCTGGTGAGTTTTAACTTCTAAGGTGTCCATCAGCCCACTCTTCACACAGAAACCTGAAAAATATCTTCTTGGTATGTTTTAATTACAGCTTAGTCTGGGGCCTGTTCAAAGCTGGTGGGCTGCCCTGTATCTCACTGCCTTCAGCCTAAAACTTAGATCCTCTCTGTTCTTGATGGATTTGTGTAAAATGCTCAAACATCTCCCAGCAATTGCAGGTGGAAAGGAGTAAGTCAGACTGAGATTCCTTCCTCTGCCTTGCAGGAAGAGGTCTTCATGCTTCCAGTGCATTCCTCAATCTGGACATCCACCACTTTGCACCCCACCTCTGCCACCTTCCTTAACAGGCTCTTACAGGAGTGCAGTCTTCTTTAAAATCATGCTCCTTGCTCTGTTGACGTCAGAATTTAATCAAAACCTCAGTGTGATTACTTGGCCAGTTAACTGCATGCTGGCAGGGTGCAACAGTTAACGGGAAAAAAATAGAAAGAAGGATTAAAGAAAGACCTGGAGCATAAGTCTTGAGTGGGAAGCAAAAGCAGAAAGATGAAAACTATGGACTCAGGACGCTGCAGGATGCACTACAACTGACACTGCAAGTAGGGTCTGTCAGAATGAGTGCTTATCTTTGTTAGGGTTTTGGCTACCTCCTCTTTGCAGACTGGGAGATATTCTGCGAATCAGAGCCACATTAAATGAAAAATCAGGACTCCAACATTGCGAGAAACAGAAGTGAGGGGCTGGCAGTCCTGGTTGAGCTAAAACATCGACAGAAGCAATTAGACCGTAGATAGTGACGCTGCCAAAGAGATCCAGAATGTACAGCAGCAGCACTGACCCAGCAGCAGCATTCACAACTGGCCCAATTAACACCTCTGTATCTCCCTAGTTACTAACAATGGGTAGGCAGGCAGAAATATCACACATTCCCATAATGACAGAGTGCTAAATTTTGGTCTCAGACTCCTAAGCTTTGTTTCCCAATATTTAGGATTGAGGTGCTTTGATGTAGAGAGTGGCAATTTTTTTCTGCCTACTCCAGAAGAGAACAGAGTATGCAAATATAACAAGCGTGCCATTTAAGGACATAATATTAATAACAAAAATTTGAGATTACTAGGTTTGGTGCTATTTTATGTCGAGACATGTCAGATCCCGATTTCATTGTGGCTGAGTTTGAGGCTGAAGCCCATGAATCCAGACGTGACCTCCATTACTGCTGCTTTTTCTAAGTCAGTTAATTCTTCACTTGCTCTCTTTCCCAAAAGTGAATGATATCTGTTTCCTTAGCTCGTCAAAGATCTCTAAATACTGATTGATAAAATGGACATAAAGCATTCTAACAGACAAAATAATGGCTCGGAATTTCTTGAGACTTGGTAAACACCATGCAGCTGCTGAGCTTTGGCCAGAGCATACTCAGTGGGGTTTTTTGCAGGTTTGCAGGATTTGGTGGCACTTTCTTATATTAGGGTTCAAAAGGATATGAAGAAACTGGCAGCCCAGCAAAACAATTCTTGTGGTTTTCTTCTCTGCAATTTCTAGCTTTCACAGTGAATTGTATCCAAAGAAGTACCCCTTTTGTACTAGAAGGTGCGATGTTTGCTCAAACCATATACAGACCCACAAAATGAGAGCCTATATATTGCAATGTAGATTAGCCACACAGTGATTTAGGCAACAAACCTGAAACCCCTAAAGATTTCAGGTCAAATACTCCTTCTACTTCTAAAAATCAGTTTAAGCTGGATTTATATAGGTGTCACTGAGATTCCTACTGGCACTTCTGATCTACCAGACAAGGGAAATTAGCCGTCTTATCGAGATAAATGGCCCTGATGTGGTCGGCATCAGACAGAGATGTAGCTACTGAGAATGAAGGCAGAGGATGGAGAAACACAAGTCAAAGGAGCACAGATCCCTTGGGCTGCCAGAACTGGAGAGGCAGGAGGGGAAAACCAGTGTCTGGCTTAACAAAGAGCCCTCTTTCGTGCCTTGTACCAAGGCACGTGCCGCTGATGTGGCTAAGGGAAAAGGAAGAAAGTGGAGATTTTCAGCAGTTGGTGAGGTCCTATGGGAATAAAAGCCATTCACGATCTGGGGAGAATCCTTCAAGTGTGTTTGCCGTGCCCAAAACTGTGATCCAAGCCATTGGATCCAATTGTGTCACATAATTTTAGTGCCTAGGATGTCTAAAACCTGAAGGCATTTCTGTTTCCTAGGACTGACTGGAGATGGAGGCGCTAACCCCCTGAGACGCTGAGCACTTCCCTTGACTGTGCGGTTAGCCAGGAGCACCTAACGTAAGGCTGTGTGTTCAGGGGCAGGGCAAGGCACCAAAATATTCTGTGCTGGAATTTGAACTGTACGATGCCTTTGTAGGTTTGGGTCTAAACCTTCTGGCTTTGTCTATTCAAATTCCAAAGAGAAAAATAATGGTGAGGTGGAGTCATGGAGCCTGTTGAAAGCAGGACTGTTCAAAGGGCAGGCAGAGTAGCCTGAAAGAAATGGGACTGGATGTCTGGGATACTCATTAATCAGATCCTCCTAGAGGTTTCTGCTACTGCTGCTCCTAAAAGCCCTCAGGCAATGTCTGCAGCTCTTTACCCCACAGCGAAGTGCTCCAAATTTCTACCAGGGCATGAATTCCAGTTGACATTCAGTTACTTGGAGGGAGACAGCAGGGAATGGGTATTTGAAATATTGTACTTTGAAGATTTGATTGAAAAGTTCCACAAAGAAAACCACAGAGTGCCAAGAGTAGGAGCAATTTGCTTTATGAAGCAGCCTTGCAATGCCCAGTTCTAACTCAGACTTTTTACAGAGAATAAACACATATTCCACAAATTTTAATGACCACCCATATTTTTATTTCAGTAACTTAAAAAATATTTTTCTTTTGACTCTAGGAGGGGAAAGGGGCAGCACATTGCATACCGCTGTCCCCTGGATTTTCTGTTGCCTGATTTGGGCACTCCAGGAAGATTTTGCTGCATTACAAGTTGGAAACACTGAGGAGTCCAGAGCAGCTCTCCTAAAGACCAATACTGCTTGTTGCCTTCTGCCCAACTAATCCAGCCGTCAGATCCAGGTGAGCACGACCTTGCATCCTTGCAGAGCCATTGTTGATCCAGCCATGCCATCCTTCACCACATCATTTCAATCACAGGATGAGGCTCCACGGGCAAAGTGTCTTCAGCCAGCCTGATCTGAGGCTAACTTCCAGCACTACTTCAGTAGACCTGTGATGTTTTTCCCCTGCAGAAAGCTCTCAGCTGCCCTTGAAATCTCAGAGAACTCTGATACCTCACAAGGAAGGGCATTTTTGCAGTTTTAAACACCAAGATTTGCACTGGTTGGCTGATGTAACATAATACTAAACGTAGTATCCCAGCACTGGATTAGCATGTGCAGGAAGTAGTATTTTTTATATCATTAGCCATACCCGACTTACCATAGATGATCAGATACAAGTTCACACAGAAATTCTGGCTAATCGTGTGTTGTACTGTAGCCATTGAATGTTTGTGTGCACACAGTATACCAAAGGTTCATTATTAGAGTTGTATAATGAAATACATTTAAGAAAAATGTATTGAAGATTTCTGGGCGATGCTAGTTGTTCAACTCGCTTGTACCTCATTCAGTCCCTGTTAGCATTATCTCATCACCTCATTGAGGGTTTTCCATAGGAAGCCTGCCTGAGGCAATACAGAGATTTAACTACCTCTGGAGGTGACTTGGAATTGTTGTCTTCAGGATTCTTTAATATGTACCCTGAATAATGTTTTATTCATTTAGGGTTTTTTCTTTTCAGAAACACTTGTGAGCTTTCCTGTTTTTTTTCTCTTAAAGAAAACAAAATGAAATAAACTTGGAAACTTCAGCATGTGCTTTCCTACTGAGGATGATGTGGATCACCAGCAGATGTAACCCTGAAGTCCACCACACAAAGCAAACAGAAAAAACTGTAAGTAACAGGAACCTGTCGGGATGCACATGGACCAGCATGTGGGCAATTTTACTTTCTGGAATATTTCAGAAACAGATGACAAGACAGATAAATCTTGTTTCAAGGTCTAGAGGAAAGATTGTTCCAGGGGGCCAGAATTTTCTGATTTGGGCAGAAGTACATAAGGAAAGAGATTACATGACACGTTAGCATGCAGCAGTTGTGAAATTGGTGACTCACACTATTCCCAAATTTGATCCATTTTACCCTACTTCAGTGTTTTCTTGTAGCAAACCACAGCAGGGTCAGCTCCTGGAGATGGTGAGGGGCAGTCTCTTCACTACTGGGTTTTCCAGCCTAGTTTCTGTACCTGGCACTACCTGAAGCTTTCAGAGTAGCAACCATGGAGCATCCAAGCTGGATCTATGCCCAGCATAAGTGGAATCTCCATGAAATTTAGAGAGATTTAAATGCCTCCTGAGCTTGTGCAGACCGATTATTTTTTTTTTTCCAAAAGCTTGTAACTCAACCAACTTTAGATGGGCTTTTGTGAGAATGCCAGAA
>CM036624.1:16629061-16981561 GCA_020746105.1 Trogon surrucura
AAGCTTCTCATTTTGCTCAATCTAGGTGACTCTGCCAAGAAGTATTTCCGAGCATGAATAAGCCATGAAACATATATTCAAATTCAGATTAAAAATACGCATCTTTGAGCTTGGAATCAAGAATAAACACTTGGAATCAAACCTTGGCCCTATTAAGGTCAACGGGAAGAGTTTAAAAGGGAATTGTTTATGATTAAAGGAGATGTGGGTTCTAGCATCAGCTTTGCATGCGATGCAGAGTCCAACTATCCGTGCCCTCTCCCCACCGGTAAAATGGGATTAATGTCATTCCGCATTGTTGCAGATCGTTTTTAAAAAAATTTTAAATGCTGTATGCATTTTAAAAGTCCAAGAGTCATACGAAAAATCAAGTAATTTCAGTAATTCCTTGGTAGCACTTGGTACTACACCGGGTACTACAACTGAAGCAAAGCTGCACAGCAGCTTGTGAAGTTTACAGTTGCTTGCTTGAGAAAAAAATGATGTGTATCTTATTTTTCCCACTGAGTAAGGCTGTGATTTTTTTAAATGCCCAAGCAAACCAGGTTTGTCTTTTGAAGCATTTCTGAGCAGTAAAACTGTCTTGCTTGTTCCTGGGTTACCGCTCAGACGAGGTCTCTTCACCGTCACCTCACATGATGCCAACGAGATCTGGACGCTCACCTACCTACTTCAGCTGTGCCAGTTCCCACTGACTGAGCAACCTTCCCTGAAAGTTGACTTTTCCTCTTAGTTGTTCTCAGGCTTTAGGAGGGTTGCATTTCACTTTTCTACTGCCAAACAATACGATAAATCAAGCCATGTTTTCCAAACAAACGGAGAACTTCGTATTAACAAACAAGGCAAGTCCTGCTGCAAACAGAAAACATTGATAAGAGAGCACAAAGAAATATTCTCAACTACTGGCCACAATTAAGCTTCTTTTCTAATGAATGATTACAGCTGAGTGCACACACTGGAAAATATTGTCACGGCAGATACCACCAGACCTTCAGCTGTCAGTGGCCCGAGGTAAGCTTGGCTGTTAGGTCCCTTCCAATCTTCCTGAGAAATTTCCAGGGCATCCTAGCTTGGGGCAGCGGTTTCTATCTAAAAACCAGCCTCAAAGAACCGCAGCTGAAGAATCGCGGCATCTCACAACTCCTTGTGTGCTTTTTAAAGCCCAGCCTGAAGGTTTTGAAATTGCCCAAAGCCAGCTCTGACCAGATCTTTACAGCTGCCTAGGTTGGAATCCAGCAAAAGAAAAAAGCTCTACTCTTTGGCATGGGATTCTTTCGGTCTCTCCAGCAACATCCAGTTCCTTTTATTTATGTATTCGTGCATATGGGTGTATTTATTAGCAGTGAGCAGTATCAGATGGCTCTGCACAAAACCCAAAGCTCGGGTTGTTTTTTTTTTAAGTTTCCCTGCGTTAGGACACACTCAAGATGTCGATGAGGTAGAAAAGTAGTGTCTAGGATAAGAAAGTTGGCTTGCCATGCGATCTCGAAACCACTCTGAGTCCCACTTAAGCCTAGTTTCCCTTGGTCTTTCCTTTGTGGTCTTTTTATACTATCACTTAAATGCCAGCTTTGCTCTGGTTATTTTGGGGATGCGGATGGATGCCTACGAATTCCAACCGCCAGCTTCTCAAATGCAGTCAGGAGTCACGTGTGAATCTCACTCCCTTAGGATCCTGCAAGGTTTCACGAGCTGAGAGTGTGCCGTGTTTTGCGTCGTTTCATTACCGTCATCAAAACTGAAATCACTGATACAATAAATCAAATCAAATCTAGTAAAGTCCAGAGCGGTGTGTACTAAGGCACAATATGGACATACTAAACCAGCATCGCTGGTGCAATACGTTGGGCGTTACGTAGACCAATTATTGGTCAAATCAAATACGAATCAAAGCACTGCACAGAACACAAAGGTAGGAAAGTTCGATAAGAACACCCAGCCCACCACTTCATCCACAGAATGGTCCCTACAAAGACATTTTAGCCCTTCCTCCTGCTGTCAAATGACTCACACTGAAGAACATTTAATTTTACTCCCAGGGGGTACTCCACATCTACTACATTTCTTTGATGGTATGTTTTTTACTTGTACTCCCAAGTCCCAACTTAAATTATCCTTCACTCTCCTTAGTGTTCACACCCTTCACATCATCAAAGATCTTCCATATCTTCTCCCCAAGGTGAGCGATACATATTTAGTGCACTGGGCTGCAATAACATTATCCTCAATATAAATAGCAGACACATGAGGAACCCATGGAATTCGAGGAAGTCCATCCATGGACCAGGTTGTCAAAGAAATAAGGACAGGGCAATCCATAAATCAATAATACCAGACACCCTCCACAATTTCTCTTTGTTTTGACTTTCCGCAAGCATGGTTACAAGAGCTCTCAACAACCGCGAATGCTGGATTTTCTGGGTGGTGAAACAAGACAAGTTGGACAACTGATGAACCCCTCTAAGACAAGAGGATGCTGCCATAGAAGCGACCCAGCTGAGAGGACTTGAGTGGATTCACTGCCCGCGTAAGTGCACTTGCTCGCGGTCCTGCTCGTCCAAGGCTGTCTCCACACCCCTGAAGGTCACTGAGACAGCAGAGCTCCAGCCAGCGGATGCAGGGTAGGGCAGGTAACCACAGAGGGAGAATTTTCACTATTGTTCATAGGATAAAAGATGGGGAAAAACCCCAGCATTTCTGACTCCTAAATGAGGACTGTCGAGAAGACCAGCATTTAATGGTTTGTAAACACAAACTCAGAGCTATAAATGCATTGCTTATTCCCACCACAATCCCTTTCGAACTGGTTCCCTTGGTGAATATAAGGAGTATTGATTTCTAAACCCATGTAGGTTCTTAGAGACAATGCAGACTGACTTAATTATAATCAATAAAATTTACAGACAGTGATGCAACCCAGCAGAAGCATTCCTACCAAAAAGTATGGCATAAGAATACATCCAGTTTCCCTACTGCACTGCTCAAATACGACCTTAATACATATTTTATTATGTATAGAAGCTTGTCCGTGACTCCATCAGGAGATCACCTGCATCTCCACACTTACAAGTAATTTGGTAGTGTCTACAGTCACCTTTCCATGTCTCCAACAAGCCAGGAGAAAGTTCCATCAGTCCTCATAGCAAACATCCCTCTCCTTTTGGATCTTCTCCCGTCTTTCACTCTACTTACTCTCACCATCTCTATCTGAAACTATTTCTGTCACACTGATAAAACACTAAAGGGCAGAGAGACTGAAGGCGAGATTTGTGTCACCTAAATGCGGCTGTCTGATGGTTGGACACATCTCCAAGCGAGGTGTCTCTGCTCTCTGAGGAGTCAACAGCGAGAGCCGGGCCGCTGTGAAAGGATTTTGCTGGGCTGAAAAGCCCTCGGAGAGTGCTTCTCCTGTTTCACCAAACAACAGAACCAGCCCAGAGAAACACCTCAGACCGAGCACGCAAGTTTTAGACAGATAAATTTAGATGAGGTGAACCCAAGCACAAAATATTTGCCTGGATCGTGGTGCCTGTGGCGAAAGCGAAGTGGAATGATTATCCGACATAGTTCAGACTAGGACAGAAATTCCCAGAAATTTCCCAGAAATTCCTTCTTCTCTCGACAAGGTGGCAAAGCTTAGTGGCACAAGGCAGGAACCTGAATCTAGACTGGCCTTCAAACCAGCTTTCTTCTGTTCATTTCTCCTTTGTTACCCTGCATCTGCCTGGATGTCTGACCCACCACTCCCAACACACCGCTACTCGCGGCATGGCTGCACGGTGCAGTAACACAGCCTGAGCAGGGCCAAAATGTCTTAAATAGAGGCAGCCACCCTCACCAGGACCCAGAAGCCACACAGACATGAGCGCTGGACTGTAGCAGGGCAATTTATACCTGCTAAAATGGCCTTTAGACATAAGATGATAGCAGCTCATGCACGGCGTTTGGCTAACAAGCTTTCGAAACCCAGGCTTTGCAAAGTCCCACCTCGCGGATATATCAGCTGGCGCCTTAAACGCTCGGTGCTCCAAGGTAATAAATGCTATCTTGGCCTCAACTGTAAAATACCATCAACGGCAACCACCTGATAGACGTGGGACCAAACATTCCCTCCGCTGAGGTTGCAGCGCCCAAATAAAAGCTTCAATACACCGAGGGACGTGGGCTGGGAGGACGCAGCGGGAACGCTCATTTTTGCGCTCAGTAGTTCTACAAGAAAACACTCATTCTACCCTCTCCCACTAACTACTTACTCTCTGCAAAACTGCCGTGTAATGTATTACCAGTATTAAATCTGAGAGGAAACAACGAGTATAAACTGTTTGACCACTCATGTGGCCCAAAGCCCACCTTTCTGCTCTCTAAGTGCTTTTGAAACAGCTCTGTATTAACAGCTGAGACTTTCTCTCCACGATAGATAAATTAGTCAGTGTCGACAGCACAGGCTATCTGTAAACCTTGAATAAAATCTAAAGAAAAAAAACAAACAACAAGAAGACACCTTTCTTTTGTAAATATCTTTCAGCTGGCACAGTAAATTACATTGATTCAGAAGTGACTCATTTCCAACTCCGCGCACATTAGCAGCCAGTATTATTCAATTTGAGATTTTAATTTATAACATACTCTTGGTAATGTACTCCCAATACATTCCTCACTTCCCTACCCTGTGACTGACAAAAGATGAAAGATCTTTACTGTATAAATATTTTATACCAAACCCCTTCACTCTGCTGTATTTCTTCCATTGTCAGTTCCCATTTGCAAATACTATACATTGTCCAAAAAAAGTGCTGATCTAGTCAAAGGGCACGTGCTCACAGGCAGCCCTGCAGCTCCAGGAGCTGCTGCTCTGCTGCCGGTGAGAGACCGTGAGCGGGGCTCTCTCCTTTTGAGGCTAAAAAGGGTCCCAAGGTCAAGGGACTTGGTCACCTCGGAGGGCTGGATGTGGCCCCGGGGATCCGAATTCAGGCGGGAGTGGGAGCAAGAAGCACGGCCACGGCTTTGGAAGAAGACACCTGCTCTCCGGCTTTCAGCCCTTGACCTGGGCGAGAATGAGAGAGTAAAAATGCCTCTTTGTTAAGTAAACGTTTTACAAACTCTCCTGTCACCTTGTCTTGGGGTGAAACTGTGTCAGCAGGCAAGATTAGATAACTTGGCCTAAATCGTACTGGAAATCTGTGGCAGACCTCAGCTCAGATCTCCTGACATCCTGTCTTGTGTATTACTGACAAGACCAACCCTAATCTAGTAGGAGAATCCTTTTCCAAACTGTTACTTAGGAAGGGCTAAATGCCACCACCAGACATCCACGGTAAAACCCTCCCGGCTGAGGCCAGATTTGGCTCCCGTTTCTAACCGGAATCGTGGGAGACTCCCAACCACCAGCTACATACGCTGCCTCTCCTGACACTTACTGCTATTCTCGCTTGTTAAGCACTTGCTATCTAATCCAGAAATACTCCCTGTCCCATGAAGTGTACAAAACAGAGGTTATTTATCCTGCTCTGGGCCAGTTCTTTGATCAAATTAACGTCGCTGATGATTGTTCAGTCCCTGTCAGGCTGCAAAAGGTCCTCCGGTCAGCAACTCTTACTTTCTGCGGTCGTCGAGAAGAGTTATTTTGGGATCCTGCAGTCTTAGACCGTGCAGGTATTTCATCACTAGATTCCAGGCAGCACGTGTAAACGCGTCACCCTACTTAGGTACATAAAAAATAATTTCGACTGGGCTAAATTACCTTTATTATCAACCCCGGTAATTCCACCGCAGCCATTTTCTTGACTGATGTACGGAACACTATGAAATGAATCCTCTGAGAAGAAGATGGAAAAAAACAAGACAGTGATCAATGGATTCAATTAGTTACAGTATGATTCCACCAAGTTGAAAAAGATCAAGACGCAGCGCAACTTCTCCAGTTCGGCTAACAGAAGCTACAGAGAACCTGCTGCTACTTCGGGTTGTTGCTGTTTGGTTTTTTTTTTAAACTTGCTGTAACTACTAATCCCTGTAATGCAGAAGGAGAGGAATTACCAACAGTACTCAGCAAAATATTGGCAGTACAGAGAGGCTGTGCCACAGGTGGAGGCTCCAAAAGAGTGTTTTAATGGACTAGATACACATTATGTCTGTATTTCTTCACACATAGAAAGCGTTATAACAACAGTGAGATTTCTCTAATGACAACAAAATAAAACCTTCCCAACAGCACATCCAAGCAAGAAATAACAATGCTGTCGCTACGCCGCAGAGGAACAAATTTCCCTTTTAATAATTCCCTCAACGTTTCAAAACTCGTGCTTTCAGCATCTTTCCTGCAGAACGCCGAGGAAGCAGATTCCCCCGACGCGCGCGTTGTCTGAATTACACTTTGACTCCGAGGCGCACGGACCTCTCTGTGCTATGTGACACCTCCTTGTCACCGGGGTCACAAAAACACAGGCACGGCCCGGCGGCTGATGCCACTTGTGGTAAGTGAGCCGGCCGGGAGGCCGTGGCTGGGAAAGGAGGCACGAGGAAGATCATAAAGACACAGTTTAGTTAATCACATTATTAAGATCTTCATCGCCGGGAGTACTTAGCACGTGGAAATAGTCGGTTTACAATATCGGAGCGGAGCAATCTGTATATTACAACCGGGACATTACAGCGCCGGGAAATATGTAAATGTCATCATCTTAAAAGATAAAGGCACGCAGCGAGTGGGGCTTTTTTGCATGTAAAGGAAATAAGATGAATGAATAAAGCTGATCAAATGATTAATAGAATCCATAATCTTAATCTTATTATTTCTAAAGAAGAAAAGGCTGTTCGGTTAAGAGCTAGTCGTCTCCATTTCATTAAGAACAATTATATTCCAACTGATCAAGATCTACACCGCGCAGCCCTCACAGCAGACGCATTTTTATATTTCCTGTCATTTCAGCGAGACGAACAAAGTTGTTGGTGATTTGCGAGGCGAAAGCTCCGGAGATGGGTGTAAACAGATTTTAAACAACAGATCTGGCCGGGGTGATTTAGAGCCGCCCACCCCCCTCCCTCCGAGGAACACAATGCAAGGCAACCATGTGCTTGTTTCAAGATGTCTAAATCCCAGCCACGCTATCAATCTGAAAGGGAGGGGAGGGAGAAAAAGATTTTTTTTAAAATGTTTTCACACCCTGTTGGGTTAAGAGACAGTGGGTATTAATCCTACGGCTGCTGCCCCAAGCTTCCTCTTTGTGGTCAGCAGAGAAGCTGTGTGGTTGGGTGGAAGGAGTCCAAAGGCCTGGGGTTTTTTTTTCATCTCTTTTTTTTTAAAAAAAAAAAAGAAAAACTGTGTTAAAACAAGAGAAAGTGGACCGGTTACACAGCAAAGCAAAAACCACAGCCAGCCCTCTCTGCTGTTGCTTTCCCCCTAAATGTGGCCTACAGCGATTCTGCTTTCCAAAAAAAGGTTTAATTTAAACCATACAGTGCTACAAGCTGCCACGTTTCCAAATTCCACATTCCTTTCTAATCTGTGCACTTCAGAACTGACAAATTCTGCTTCCAATGGTACCCAGACTAACTGCGACGAAGAAATTGCTGCTAACCCACCACTCCTCGACTCGATAAGGAATATCAAAAACCCCCCCTCCCCGCCTGCCCCCGGCCCCCGGGTTTTGCTGAACTTTTCAAATGATCATATTTAAAGGGGTCAGATTCAATATTCGTAAAATCTTTAGCTCATTTCTCCCGCAGTGAGAAAAAAGCATTTCCAGGACTCGAGAGGGGGAATAAATCCACAAAACTCCACCGAGGGACTTCGCAAGATGCAATTTGCACCCACTGAGACCCAGCCCTTGGCGTTCCCCTCGCAGGAGCCGACGTGGACAAGGATGGGAGCTCTTCCCCGCCACGAAAACGTGCAGCGTGGGAGAACCTTCCCTCATTTGAAGTTAAATAAGTCACGCTCTTAAAGGGTGGGCAAAGAGCAGGCTTTGTCCTTGAGCGGGAATGGCCCTTGCTGACACTAGATGGATGCAAAAGGACCCCAAAATTTTGCAACCCTGCAGAAGACCTGGAGGGAAGGGACCAAAGGCTTCACAGACCAGAGCCCTTCCAGTGTGGTGAAGCATGGCTTGAGGGTACCTGTGTAGCTGGGCTGGGGGCACCTGGGCTGCCATGAACCCCGGGTTGGAGAAGGAGCAGCCCTGTGGTGGCTGGCACAGCCCCGTCGGGGTGCCCTGAGGACCCCCGTTCGCATCCAGCTCTGCACCGTGCCAGGCTGGAGGAGCACCCAGGCCACCCTCGCCATCCTGGAAACTGCTCGCCCACGCTTTTTTGGTCCGCCACGCATAAAAGCGATCGTTTCGGCTTGCCCAGCAGATGTGTTTATTTCTGTCCCGGGATTTTTTTGGCCCTCCTGCAAGGTCAGCGACACGCAGCCGTACGTACGGCTTGTCAAGGCGGAAGAGCGCTAGCCCTGCGGTAGCCCCAGGGCTCCCATCTCAACTGCCGCTTGAGCAACACGGTAATTTTAGGACGCGTACACAACTATTTATTGTGTCTCCTGCAAACAACCTGCAACAATCTGCTGCACGACAAGGCACAGGAGTAAGGAAAAGCGACGGGATGGATCCGACTCCACTGAAACAGAGGAAGCGCAACCCGTTTGGGCTCCCACACCTGCTTTCTGGCGGGGCTGCATCCACCAGGCAACTCCTCCTGCCAACCCCGAGCATAGGAAAAGCATATGTCACATCTCAAAAACCATGGCATTTTCAAAGTTCTTTTTTTCTCTTTGCCTTCTGCTTTCTGATCCATTAAAGTGCAGACAAGGAACATTTTCAGGCTTCTCTCAGGAGTCAGAAACTTGAGCTTTTCTCTTTTTTCTTCCGCTTTTTTTTTTTTTTTTTTTTTTTTTTTATGGCAGCACATGGAAATCTTTGGGTACCTGGAACCTTAAGGAAAACATCAAACCTCTTGAGACTCACCGGTAAGAGCCACTGCCTGGTAACCGCACACATCTTAAACCACTGTTTAAATCACCAAACAGTTCAGCTCAATGCTTACTTTCAAGTAATGTCAGAAGTCGAGTGTAGAAGGCCAGGTTCTTAGCCATCGTAAATCCATTTAAGTCACGGGCTCCTTCCCTGCTCCAGAATCATCGTGTTTATACTCAGACAATACACTCGACAGGCACCAGATGAGCGTTCTTAGCCTCAGCTCAATGATTTTTCTGGAAATGGAAAGAGCTTAGCCGTGGGATCCCTGCCAGGGTAGGAACTCTGGGGTGGGGTTTTTTTGTTGAGATTGGGATTTTCAATAGGAGCTGGGTCCCTATTTCCCTCGAGCTCCTTTGAAAATCCAAGCCGATGTTAATAAACTCGATCGGGTCCTTTTAGGAAAGAGAAATAATACAAAACTGGCAAGGAAGAGAAAACTCTATCGATGCAACGCATGCCTTAAGAAGTCGGTGAAACATTCAGATTTAATACCAGCATAAACCTGAATTTTTATCACTTCTGCCAGGGCAGTCCAATAAGGCCTTAACTTTGAGTAAATGTCAGTCATTCTCAGTTGTCCCACTAGTAGTCCCATAATGGGATGTGCTAGCCAAAAATGGAAAGGAGGCACAGCATCTGCTTATGTTTAATTTATTTTTGCATTTTGGCGTGTTGTCCCGGGAGAATCAGTGTTTTTAAGTGGCTGCATCTTTTTGAGCCAACTTGCTGTCCTTCGCTAGCACATCAAGGACGTGTTTCTGGAAGTGGAACATACTCCCGTTGAAACCAGAGAGGTACAGGTACGGCAACCTTATGTTTTTAAAATTTAATATGAGTTTTTGGAGTGAAATTCCCTCAGTTTCACTCAAACTGAACTCTACGAAATTCTCATTAGCGGGAGGTAACGTGCGTGGAACACGGAGAGATGAATAAATCCACTTAAGGCAGTTCAGCGCTCTGGCTAAACCAAAGCAACCCGGGCACCCACGCCCAGTTACTCTGGATTTATACAAAATCACTGACGGCTGAAATCAACTCACTGCTTTTAATAATCGCTGCTCTGAGCACGTACTCGCCAGGGAACGAGCAAGACTTGCAAAGCCAGGCAAGGCTGGGACCAAGAGCAAGTCTGGCACCTCTGGAAGACCCGTTGCAAGACGCTGGTGGCCGCACATTGCGCCGATGGCGAGGGTGGGGGTGCCATCAAGTCAACAAGGTGCAGAAGGGAATAACAAGCTTGTTTTTAAGGGTGGCTAAAAGAAAGAGCAGAGGGGCTCGGCACACGCTTTTGGGTTTCAAACGCTAATTTCATTTTAATAGTAAGTTGCTCGCGTAAGAAGCGAAAGCGGTTCTGAAACACAAAGGTGCGCGGATGTTGTTATAACTAAAGTGGGGCTGATCGCTAGTTTTTTAACAATTCGGTAACAAGAAAAACTGGTCCCACGCTGGGACGTTTTATGCCAAGTCTCAGCCAGAGCAAAATTTTATGGCCGAGCTATAAACCCTTGAAAATAAGGGTTTATAATAGAAATGCTGACAGACCCTTAATTATAGCAGCACTAGCGGGCACTGTTCTAAGAAGGCCCACATATTTTCCTCTTTGATCATTATTTATAGGATGCATTGGAAATCATCCCATTTACAACTGTATGCCCGCTCGGCTTAGGTGGAGTTTTATCCATTAAGAAAGGGAAATACAAAGTCGGCTGCTGAAGAAAGCCGGGGGCTTTACCTCCCGGCGTTCCCGCGGCATACCAACCCCGAGCTCGAGGCAGTGACTAATGCCTTTACTCCTCCGGTTTGTATAAGAGGTTGAAGTTCAGGCTGGTGCAGTGCAGCATTCTCCGGGACCTGCTGCCTCTTTAGGCAGGCGATTAATCACTTGATCGATAGACCATATGATTAGGCACTAATAGCTGATAGGAGGAGAGAATAAACAACCATAAATTTGCTTTGTACTGGGTAATCCGAGTGTAAGAGAGGTCAGATAATGGCCACATAAGGTCATGTTGCCTAAGGAGCCCATATGGGAAAGATGGAAGATACATACATTTTTAAATATCTTCAATTATTATGGTATTGCCAGGCAGGATTCGGGCCGCCGACGCACCCCTCTCTTTGAACGCGGGCAGAGGTTGCCGTGCTCCAAAGCGGGACGATATCAAACGGCGACAGCCGTTTCCACATCAAGAAAGAAAACAACCGACCTCAAAAACCTCAGGTCGTGTGATGATTTCAAACTAAACATCCGCCTCAGCTGAGGTGGGTGTAACTTCACTGACACCGGGAGGTCCGGGTCCGCTCGGCTCTGAAACTGAGCTGCTTTGAGAAATGGGGCGGATGCGGCGGGACCTGCTCCTCCCGCTTTGTTCCCGCTGGATCGGGGTTCTCCACAGGTCCCGGCCGCGGTCCGGCCGCCGCAGCGCCCGGGCAGGATGCTCGGCAGCAGAGCTCGCCTTCAAAGGGCCATAAATCTCCGGCTCCCCGCCCCCTCGCCCTCCGTCCCTGCCTCCTGCCTTTTCTAAGGCTCTTCTCTTCCCCTGCATAAAAAACGGTCTTTTCAGGACTCAGGATGCAAACCAGGTTTACAGCCTTTTTTTTTCCCTTTTTTTTTTTTTTTACAGTAAACGTACCCTTTGTCTACGGCAACGAATTCGAGAAGGAACAAAAATGGCTGGTTAAAAGGAAGAAAAAAATACTTCAGTCACCCCAACAAAGGCGAGGAGTTTACAAACCTTCCCCGTCAGCGCCTGGACGCAGGCAAAGTACTTACTTCATTAAGTTGAAACAAAACTCGACCAGTAAAACCGCCAGCTCTGTCCCGAGACAACCAGCAGGCCCCTTGCAGCATGTTCCTGATTGACCATCAGCAGACTATGTAAATCGCTTTTTCTGCCAAACAATCGTGGGGATAAATGCCCTCCTTTATCTTTGGGGCTATTTCTAAACTTCCCTTTCTCAATGACGGGACATTCATAGGCCACAGTCTTACTCTGCTGCTTCTCAGCGTTAGTGGGAAAGTGCATTCAGGGCTGCCGGGCTCTCCCGCCCACACCGATCCCTCCTTCTCCCCCTGCCCCGCGTGTGTGTGTAAAAACACATCCTCGCGTTGGAAACCGGGAGGCAAGGGTGCCGTTTGCCCCATTTTTAAGGCAAAGCCGTGCTTCAGATAACGTGGAGGCTCTTGAGTTTCAAAGGGAACTGGGACGGGCGTGCTGCTGCAATGCCAAGCAATTCAAAACCCCTGGAGTGCTGCGAGGACCGTACCTACACTCGACTTTGCGAGCGAGCACATGCCGCGTAGGCCTGCGCAAAATCACCGCGGCGCTCTCAATTCCCTATTTTTCCACCTCACTTCACACCACAGACCACCCCAGCCACCCGCTGCGCCCACCTGAAGAGCAGCTCCTCAACCTTACGCCAGCACAGAAATGAGTTCTTCGGGCCCTGCCCTCCCCTGCTTTGCTTTGGAAGAAAGGCTTTGACCATTTAACAGAAACACTTTGCTTCGCAGGCCCTGCACAGGCGCATTCAATTCAAGTCGGCTTCTCATTAACCTGGAGGACACAACATAAACATTGAGCACCAAGAGTCAAGTGCTCAGGCTCAATGTTCTCCATCGCAGCGATGGACGCCTGCCTTCAAGCAAGGACTTTCAAGTCATTGTAATAAAGTGTTAATCTGACCTAACAAGCAGTTTTTCATTTCTTTGCATACTTTTTAATTACAAAGCATTTCCTCTTGCAATACCTACTCTTTTTTTCTTTCCAACTCGGGTCACACCACAGGAGAAGTGTCCCCGGACAGTCCTGCCACTGCTCCCAGCCTCCAGCCGCAGAGCCAAAGGCAAGTCCTCCTCTTGAGGAATGTCTCCAAGTTTCATTTAAAAAACCTGATTTTCTTTTTTGTATTCAGCCCTCCTGGCGTCATTTGTCCCATCATACCTCGGTTTCGCTGTGTGCTTCAGAAGAAATACAACTTTTATAACTATCAGTTACTCTTGCAAATAATATTCATGGGTGTAATTACATTTCAATCCGCCGGTGCAGTTGTCTGGCTTATCCAGCCAGTGCATCCTTAGCCATCTGCTCTACGGTTTAATTTTAAACGTTAACCTAAGAGTAAAAGGGTGTTTCCCATGATAAATTCATTACAAACCATCCAGTACATATTTATTTGCGCCATAAATAAAAGGCAGGAGGACAAACTACGATTATTAACAAAAATATGAAATATTACCGATCTGTGTGGCTGGACTCATTTCTCTCTAACTAATCTCTTTCAGTTCTCATGGGGAATTGGGTTAAGGGTGAGGGAAAGGATATACACCTAAGTGCAGACCTTCCCCTTCCCACCCTTTACTCCCCTTGGTGGTTAAAGCAGCTGGAGCTGTTACCCTGCAATGTGAAATCTCACGTGCTCGTCAAGGATACTGACATTTATTTAATTAATTTTCCTCCCGAACTTACACAGTGGGCCTGTATTCAAAAAGCCCGCATGAATAATGCAGATTTTTAAAACCGCATTATTACAAAGGATGTCAAGTTCACACACTGTCAACACTAATAAACTCCCCAAAGTGCTAAAATCCAGGACACCCGTCCGGCGCCCCCTGCTCGAAGGCGGGCTGGGGGATGCCGGCAGCCCCCGCTTTGTGACCTGCCTGCCAGCAAAGAGCCTCACGTGGGGTGGCGAGGCGAGGCGCTGAGGATGGGGACCGACCACACCGCCCCGGGGAGAAAACACAATGCTTTGGGCTTTCCTCCCCTCCCGGCCTCGACAGATCCCACTCCAATGTTTTATCGCTCCTTGTTATTGCTGCCGTGGGACCCCACGGGACCATGCAGGGCAGAGGCGGCCCCAGCCCCTTCCCCGACCACTTGCAATCTAATTTAAGATACGGAAAAACAAGTGAGTGAGACAAACACTCAGAGGAATGGGGTAAGAGTAACAAGGTCACATTGCTACGCTTGGCAGCTATTGCCAAACTTGCAAACTATCTGAAAGTTATTTATATATAAAATAATTAAAATCAGCTGTCCCATCCCGCCACCCCATCGCGCCATCGCAGGTTTGCTCGTGCCTCGCATGCCGTGCAGAGGAATAATTTTCGGAGCTGTGGTGGAGGTGGCTGCAGCTGGGACCCCAGCAGAGACCCAGGGCACGGTGGCCAAAACACCTCGGGCGCGCAAAGCCACCTTCTCCCCAGGCACAGGCTTGGAGGATCTTTGCAAAGAGGATTTCTAAGAGGCGCAGGGGCACTGCTAGAGCATCCCCCAACCTGATGACGACCCAACACCATCAGTATTTTCAGAAAGTGAAACCCATCAAAACAACCCAACGAGCAGGATCCAGGAACTGAACTCCAGCCGCAACGGTGAAAGAATAAAATATTCCCGGTGTCTGGCACAACCAAGCTTTTTTGATGTCCTTTTCCTAACTCCGTGAAATACTTTCACCCCAGGCATCGCTGCGCGTGAAAGCAAAACGCAGAGAGGAGTATGAATGCTTCCTAAGGTGTCTGCTAAAGCATTAATAATGTTTAAGACTTTATATTCTACGAGCATGTCTGAGATGTATTAACATCAGGATGGCAAGAGGTCATCCTCGGAGACATCCCTGATCTCTGCCCCGGGCACGAGGTCACCCTGATCCTACTGCTTCTCTCACACCAGCTCCTGCCCTTATTTGACGTGCGGCAGGAGCAGGAGACACTACAGGCAAACGTGCCACAAGCATCCAACCAGTTTCTCAGCAGCGAAATATTCCAGGTGGCCCCTCTGCCTTTCGCATCCCACCCAGCCCCAGCGCTCCACGCCAGCTAAAGGGGATCGAGTTATTTTCCAGAAGCATGGAGAGGGAAGGGCTTTGCTGAGCCACCTTTTAAAAACCAATCGATGCACTGGACGTGTTCAATTTTTCTATGGCACATGAGAGTGTGATGTGATGGAAGAAAGTTTGCGGGTGACAGCCCGGTCCTTCGTGCCCCGGGAAGGGCAAGCTTGGCCCCGCGCGAGACGCACAACGCAGACGCGCAGTGAGACAGGATGTCTTCCCGCAGAAAGACCTAGTAAATAGTGTATAATGACAGGATTTCTATTATTGATGCTTCAGCAAATCATCTTGGATCCTCAGAGGATCAATTAATCATTGGGATTGTCAACACCCAACTCCATGTTCGAAGTTTTTGCCATCCAGCTCTCCCATCCGCCCCTACGCACAAATGACGCCGGGGGCATGGTGCCAAGCGGAGCGGAAAAAAGAAAGGAGGGGAAAGAAAGCACCGAACAGAGAGGCTGTTGTCAGGGCCGGACCCTCGCGCTGGCGAGGAAGATCAAATGCAGCTGCCCCCATGGCTGCATGTGGTTAAGCCCGCCGCGCCTGAGGGCAGGCGGGATGGGGAGCAGCCAGGCAGCCTACGACGGGCACAGATAATTAAATCATCCGATTGCCGGGCAGGCCACATTAAGAAGCTCATCGGTTTGCATGTGGCCCCTTGCTGTGGCCACCCGTGAGCTAAGTCTTGCCTAGATGCTAGTAGACAATTAAGACAAATTGTATGGCTGAAGATCAGACTAGAGCACTGCCAATGCCCTTGCCTGGAAGCTCCGCTGAAGAATGAGGGCACATGTGTGTGGGAACCAAGGCTCGGAAGAGAGCTTTTAATGAACAACGTGCCAGCACTTGTTGCCAGAACACACTCTTCATTTCAGCTCTTGGAGAAAACAAAACCCTTAAAACCAGAGTTTACTACATTTCACTGATCTTCAATATGGCTGGAACTTCAGGATGCTTCTCCTCAAGCTAAGTTTGTATCAGTGAAAATATGCTTCTTGTTAAAGAAACTATTTAAAATGTGGAATCTAAAATCAAGCAAAAATAGCAGACAGTATGTTCAGCTTCAAAATTGGCTTGCACTCAACCAAGTATACCATAAACAGAAGGCAGAACTGACTATTTTTATCTTAACAGCCCTTGGGTGATTAAAATTTGGGGCCAGAATAAACAATTTTTTTCCCCATTCCTTGCAAGAGAATATGTGACACGGCTTTGGAGTCCTTTCTAATTTTTTAACTCCCTTCCTAGCTATTAGTTGTTTGCATTAGAAACGTTCCCATGTACCCGACAGCATAAAGGCTGCATCGCGCCAGGCACGGTACGAATTATCGCAACACACGGATCACCGTGCCCTGAAGAGATTACCGCGCGAGATAAGCCAAAGACAACAACAAAGTGCTAAGAGGGAGCAGGTGAAAAGTTAACGAGGGGAGGAATGTACCAACACGCAAGCTATGGGGTTCTTTCTTTGTGAGGTGTAGCGTCACGGACAATGCACACGGCCCAAAGACACCCAGGACATGAGGGTCCTAAGGATGCACCCAAGAGCGGACGGACCAGACAAGGTCAGGGAAGGTGACGGGTGAGGAAAACACTGAGGTGCTTCGGAATCAAGGGGCAAGGAAGGCTGGAGGAGAGAGAAGGGAGAGGGGTCAGAGCAGAGGAGAACGGAGAATAGGCGTGTGAGTGCTAAGGGAGAGCGTGGCTGGGAGTCAGAGATGCTCCAAGGGCTGGCAGAGCCAGGGTCAAAGGCCAGGGATAAAATTAAGCATCGGTACGAGACGGTGTCAATCGAAAAGGCTGAGAAAATCCAGGCCACGCAGTTTACAGCTTTGCAGCAGCCAGGACCAGGAAAAGAGAGCAATCACATGTTGAGGGACGGGCAAGGCAAGAGAGAGATGGGGAGGTACAAATTGTTTGCACGTTTGCAGAACAAGAAGTTGGAGCCCAGGTCTTGGCCATCAGTTGGCAGTGGTTCTAGCGACTGGAGGAAGGAGAAGAAGCAGCGATGAGAAGAGGAGGAAGCAAGAAAGTCGCTTTTGATGGTGTTAAACAATGCTGATGGTTTAACTGCTTCCATAGAAGTGGCTACGGAACGGGGCTGAGCCCTGCCACTGAGGGGAGGGAGGCAGAGCCAGGCAGCAGCAATGGACTGGGTATTGCAGGAGCTGAAGCCACGGGAGCAGAAGCAATTGATTTGAAAGGAGGTGTAGACAAGGGAGCCTAAAGGGGGGCTCTTGAGATACCTCCAATGTGAGGGGATAAGAGGTTTTGACATATATATATATGTATGGCATATATCTGGGTTTCTTTGCAGCAGTAGCCCACACGTTTGTTGGGACACAAACCACTGACAACCCTCAAAACTTTTTCAGACCTTCACGAACGTGACTCCCCATCTTTTCATTACAAACTACACATTTTAATACTTAACACGCGGATGCTACAGTTCACATTTCGCAGTGTAGGAACTGCTGAGCCCTGCTGTGAGGACCACCCCAGCAATATTTATTTATAAATAAGTAAGAAGAAAGATTTCCCGAGAAGATCTCTTAAAAGCTGCACAGATGTCCAAAATCACGACAAAATGACATGATATACAGCAGGTCCGAAGAGTTCACAGTCACGGCACCTGATACAGAAGACGCTCGTGTTTCTGAATAACATTCTATTTTTATATAATAATAATTGGGAGAGGAGGAAGAGAAATTATCTGACCAACTCCTTTTTTCCTCATCCCTGTCTTCTTTTCTTTATACAGTGATCATCCTTATGCAAACCCGCTCAAATCTGTGTTATAATTTTTTGCTGCTTTTAGGCACAGTTATTGCTCGTAACTTCTACCTCCAGCTCAGGGCTATTCCTCCAGTTTCGTGTGTTCCCATTCACACAGTGTCAGCAGAAAAGGTTTCTTACCCCAGGAAAGCCATTGCATGTGCAATAAACACACAGCCTTTGACATACTGGTTAATTATATCAGTTAGCGACAATCTCACATGCATGAATGCTGTACTAATGAAAACACTCTGGCATGCAAAGTAGGATCCATCAAGACACTGAAGTGTCCAAACCTGCAAACTATAAGCAGTGCAACCCACGAAACACAACAGATTTCGTAGCTACACTTAGGAGGAGCATGGATGGATGTCAACGCAGTAAGGCTGGACTGTAAACAAGGCACAACATTAGCCTTAGGTGCTGAACAGTTTGATTTCACACGGAGGAAGCCATAAATTAAGATCCTGCACCGTTGGTGACAATGAAAACATAGGCTTCTATTAGGGTGCAGACAGAGATGAAGGCATCTAGCCAATACAGCATCTCTGTATCTTCTGCAAAGCTCTGGCTTGAGCACCCTGCTGAAGAGCGTGGACCCAAGCACGCCTCTCAAACTCCCCCAAACCAAGTGCTCTCCCAGATCACATTGCCCATTCTCCTGTGCTCCAGACACAAAGGTGGTCCTCCATCCCGGGGACATCTTCCACAGCTCACTTACCTCCCCGTCGCGGTGGTCCACCTCCTCCAGAACTCCCAGAAGCCAAGCAGAGGAGCTTCGAGCCTTCCCCAGGATCCCTCCAGAAAAGGATCTTCACGTGATTATCTCTCGTCGTGTTTCGACCGGCTCCAGAGGAGCGACTGGGCGGCTGGGCTCCATCTCCCACCCCAGAAGCCAGCTTGGTGCCTCAGCCCCGGCGCACATGTGCTGCGCAGATGGACGCCGAGCGCGGGCGGCTGCGGCGAGCCCCGTGCATGCTCCCCACACGCTCCCTGTGCAACCAATTTGTACGTTTACCGCAGCCATTTGTCCAGGACTTCTGAATGTCTGCAGCCAAAATCCATGGACAAACGGCAAAAACAAGGAGGTGAACCTGCATTCACGTGGCCATGAGCCCTTTTGCAGCTGGACAAGGACTCATCCTCCGCGTGGACATGTGGACAAACTGCGCATGGCCCCTCCATCAACACTGACTTCCCTCAGCGTCTCCATCGCTTCGGTCAAACCAACCCCATTTTCATTTTTAACTTCTCCTCTTTCAGCTACCTGGGCTCACTACTCTCACCAAGCCCCAGCGTGGTCCATGCCTATCTAAGCAGAAGAACAATAGTCCTCAGAGACCCAGTCTCCTTCCATCCAGTAACACTATGCAGAGCTAACCACAGCCTTAATGTACTGACAGTTAAACTGCTTTTATCTCTTTTATTTTCCACAAAGTTCTCACACGATAATCCCTTGTCATATTTTTTACCAATAAAATATATGAATAGCTAATCTAGTGGCTAACTTTACAGTGATATGAGATCTTCCCTTATAATGACTTCCACAGTGAAATAACAAAATCCCTATCAAAGGCAATCTTTTTACAGCTGTTAGAAAGACTGTCCCTATCCAGATGCTTGCCATCGATTTGGTTTTAACTCCCTTGTCCCCTCGCATGAGGGAGTAAATGGACTAGCCCTAAATTCAGGATAAACACACAACTACTCGGCATTTAGCAAAAGAAAATGTTCCCTGGTTTGTTTAGCATAGAGATGTCCAAGGGCAAAAGCCAAGGAACGCTCATCTCCACCACCTTTTAGCCACGGGATAAACCCCACGCACTGGGAAAGAGAAGTTAATTAAAATTGTGCGCCTCAGCTTGTAGTTGCAAGCTCTTCAGGGCAGAGACTGCCCGTGCACACCCAGCCCCGGTAAATCTGCACCTTTCTCTCCGCTGGCCTTTGGGAACGACTGCACCGTGCCAGGACAGCACGTCAGCGATCTCCCACATTGACTTGTTATCCTCAGAAAGGCAAATTGCCACTGATTGCCCCTTACTTCTACCTACAACCCTCCCCTCCAAGCAAGACCTTAGGAACTGAGCACAGCCCTGCGTTTAACTACAATTTACTGATTAGCTACCAGGCAGCTGCACATGGGGATCACATTTCACCATTTGGGTAATTTTTTTGTAAGCCCTAAGATGCTCCGAGCACTCACATGCCACGTATTGCCTAGAACCTGCTGCAAGCAGGGGGCTGAAGTCTTAGAGAAATGCTCTTCTCCTCCTTAACAGAGGCACACAGAAGAACATATCCCAAAAAAACCCACAGCCATGGGTAGATCTGACGCTGCTGGAGGACTTCCCAAGGATGGAGAAGGCTGTGGGGCTTGGGCAGGAGGACACGGAGTGGTGGGTGTCGGGGCCAGCAGAGCAAGGGGTCTCACTGAAAGCAAACCCCAAAGGAGCTGCAGGGCTGGGAGGAGACTGAAGGGTCTTGGAGAGACAGAAGGGGTCTTGGAGAGCCAAGCAAAGATGTTCCAGCTTAGAGAAAGAAACTTTCATTCAAAAAGCACTGCACAACCTCCACCCTTGCCAGTGGGCTTGGGAAGCTGAAGGCTGACGATGTGAACCCACAGCAAGGCTGGTATCTCAAGGAGAGGTCGCTTGCACGATGAGCGCGCCGGGCAATTCTGCCGGCGATAAACAAACAGGGACAACGGGAGCTCAGCAGCCCCGTCCAGCCCCACCCCACGTGCAGGCAGCTTCGCAGGACTCCTGCACAGAAAGCTTTTCTGTGGCTTTGCCAATATTGCAAAACCACGGGGTAAGCCGGGTGAGAAACTGAAACCCTTTCCGTGGTCAGCGTGGCGCAGCGCTGGCGGAGCTGAAAAAGGTTGTGCTGATCCCCGTTTTGGGCCAAATTGTTCCCAAACCCTTTCACAGGAGACAGATGCTTCTGCTTACTGTTTCGTGGGCAATGCAAGAACCTAAAGCACTTGGGAGGATGGTGGCTCGTTACAGCAGGAACTTGGGTTCTCCGGAGGTAATTTACTACAGGGAAGGACTTCTCAGCTGTGGCCAGACTTTTGAAGGACTTTTTTCTCATGTGCCAAACTCTTGGGACTGGACCAGTCACGCATCGGTGCAACAGATCTTCTGAGTCGCGAATGGTCAGGTCATCATGCCAGGTGGCTGGAAACATTGCACCGCTACCCCGACAGGGAAACACTTAAGGAAAGTTCACCCTAATTAACTAAAATTGTGAATTTAAGGTGGATTAATTAAACCACATTAAATCCCCGTGTAAACTCCTCACTCAAGACTTTAAAGAGTCTTTATTAAATTGCTAAAGCAAAATTCAACTAAACCAAATTAAGGCCGTTTCGTTTCTAAATGGCAGTGTCTACACGAGGATGTAATGCAGTTTAGCTAATCCACTTTAAAGTTATTTCACATCCATTTCAATCGTGCCCGTGTAGACAAGCTCAAGGAATCCTGTCACGCACCAGCCTGTGTACAAATATGGGTAACAACAGAGCCATTTTTAGATTGCCTTTTTAGGAAATTATTTGCAAATACCCTCTTTGACAAGAGAGTAAAGAACTAATTTTCAGAGGGACCGGGGCAGGGAAGGACAGCGCTCTCCATCGGCGCTCAGGAGGACAAACATCCCGGGCATCCTCGGAGCCCAAAATCCACCACGAGGGAGCCAGGGGGGTGGGAGCAGAGAGAGTTCTCCTCTTGACCAGCAGACCCCTCAAACCCTCAACCGTGCAGGGAAGAGCCATCAAAAATGCAGCAAAATCATATTTTGGTGGAGCTGGGGGGCTCAGGTTTGGCAAGGGTCCCCGGAACCGAGGCTTTGTGCAGCCTTTCCAAGCAAACTGCTCGACGCCGAGGCCCGAGGCCAGCGATTTCCCCTGCAACACCCACGATTCGGGGGAGCTGCACAGAAGGCAAAGGGTTAAGGTAGCCCTGCGGTTTACAATTTAGTAGCAGTCAAGCCCTCAGCAGCAGCGAAGACCTTCGCAGGGAGGCTGGGGAGGCTGGAATAACTGCTGGCTGGAGCTGCACCACGTCCAGAGGCAACAGCAATAAAACCAGAGTGGATTACATCCCTTCAGAAACCCTCAGGAAGAAAAAAAAAAAAAAAAAAAAAGGAAAACAAGCGAGTAAAAAAAAAAAAAAGGGAACGAAAGAAAGCATAAACCACAGATTATGTCTGTTGGCTGTTTTTTGATAAGCTCTGCTACAAACACAATGCTAATGAGTGTAAGGGACATCCTCTGTGTGGGGCGGCTGCTTGACCGCATTTTGTCTGCATGTGGCTGATTTCCTCACCCACTGCCAAGCCCCGTGGCATCGTTCCCTGCCGGGGCTTTCCTTCGCCTCCTCGCCTCGCCGCTCGGCCCTCGATATTTCACCCAACCTGCGTGAGTCAGCAGTAACCGAAGGAAAGGACCGAAGGGAGAATAAACACGCCGTCGCCTGGAAACTTTCCCTCCGAAGCATTTCAGGGTCACCGTACGCTGCCCATGTGAGCGTCCAGAGTGGGGCCGAGTGGTTTTGGAGCTCTTTTAGTATTAACACCACGTGATTTTTTTTTTCCCCCTGGTTGATCCCAAAGTCCACCTGGCTCCTGGTGTTAATTAACCCTTTGCGAAAGCCTTAACTGCCCCCTTTTGTACCACCAGGTTCTCTACGAACCCAATGGCGACTGCCTTCCCAAGGCATCAACTGGGTTGCGTATAATTCCTCTAATTAAATGTACAGGAGAGATGGTTTGGTGGAGCACCATTTCATCATTTCCCCTCTCGCTTCACGCTGTGGACTTTAATGAGGACCTAAAACACCATCTTGACTTGGCTTTAGTTTCAGGCCAGATGAGCTTTGCTTGTTAAGACGGTCTTCGCATGTCAGGAAAAATAGCTTTATTAAGGTCGTGCAACGCGGAGGGTTTGATTAAAGCTAATCAAGGAAGAAAACCAGACCAAAGCGGCGCGAATCAAACTCACTGCGACATGTTTAACATAACTTCACCTCCCCTATCTGTTAGAGGCAGACAGAAGTAAGATCAAGTTACCCAGAAGAATGCCTGAGCTGGGGGAGCGCGTATGGCACTGCACAGCACCGTACAGCATCATGCGGCACCGCACAGCACCATACAGCACTGCGCAGCACCATACAGCATCGTGCAGCATCACACAGCATAGCACTGTATAGCATCGTACTGCACCGCACAGCGCCGGGTAGCAACATGCAGCACTGTACAGCACTCTATAGCACTGCATAGCAATGGACAGCACTGTACAGCACTGCAAAGCACTGCACAGCATTGCACAGAAATGCACAGCACTGTACAGCACTGCACAGCACCGCACAGCACCGTGCAGCATGGCACAGCACTGTGCCGCACTGCATACCGCCATGTAGCACCATACAGCACTGTAAGGCATAGTATACTGCTGTATAGCACTGTACAGCAATGTATAGCGCCGTGCAGCACTGTACAGCACCAGAGAGCACTGTGCAGCACCATACAGCACTGTACAGTGCCACGCAGCACCTAAAAGCACTGTGCAGCACCACACAGCAACAATACAGCAACCATACAGCACCACACAGCACCACAAAGCACTGCACAGCACCGCGCACGCGGCAGCTTAACCCAGGCAGGGCTTGCCTGGGAGTGAGCCGGCAAACTCCACCCTGGCCGCTCTGCTTTTAATCCTAGGAAGCCAGGCTGCCCGGAGCGCGGGGCGCAGGCTAACTGCCGCCCGGCCGGCAGTGTGGAGGCAGCTACCACTGCCCTGGAATCCACACCCCGCCGGCGTGCTAATCTGCAGGGGTTTCCAAACCCAAACAACGGCGGGTGGCTGCGAGCGCCACGCTCCCGACGGGCTGGAGACCCCATCCTGCTTCCCTCTGGGCTGTTTTAACAAGGTGACGTGAGTTTTACAGAAAAGGCAGTGGTGTTTTCAAACCCAAGGGGCCGTCCCGTCACTGAGGCTCGTTACAGCGGGGCTTCATTGTTTTGGATTTTCTGTATTTTACTCTAAAAAGTCTGCAGCTGGGAGCTTACCCTGCTTCCTCCGTGCAAGCTAACCACCGTGCTCTCTGCTTTTAGTTTTACTTTGTTTTCTACTTTGCCAGCAAATGCAGACGGGGCCATCCGAGGAGATCGTTTGGGAGAGCCAGGGGGGAAAAAGAAAAAGTAGGTGTTGGTCCATAAGTTTGAAGAATTTCTGAGAAACCCAGAGCCCCGGCCAGCAGCCAACTGCTGTAGTAGCCCAGGCCCTCGAGCTCTGCCGGCTGCAAAACACCCAAGTAAAGTGCTTTGGGAAACACAGATGAACCCAAGCCCTTGGCACACACGGAGCCTGAGGGACGTCGTCCCGTGTCGCGGTCTGGATTCAGCTGAATCGTCCCCCAGTTGCCAAAATTAAAACCGCCAACCGAATCGCCTCCGCTTTTTGGTGTTTCTCCTCAGTGCGGGCCCAGGTGGATGGAAAACGCCGACGGATGTTTGAGACGCGGGCGGATTAAGCTGCAAGGTACAAGCTCCCACAAGCAAAAGCAATTAAACGAGGGCTTTCTGTTGTTTTGTTGGGTTTGGTTTTTTTTTTTTAAGAGAAAAGTTAGAAACTCGGCGCTATGGAAGGGGCTTTTTAAGGATAATTTTCTCCGGAGAAGTTCAGGAACTCCAAACATACACAGGGATATCCTGCTTAGGACAAGGCTCAGCATTAAAACAACACAGTCTAAACAAAAACGTGGGACTACTCCCCTGCTCCAGCTCCGCTGCTCGGCGAAGGATGGACAGGAAATTGCCGGCAGTGGCACGGGGGCCGCTGCCAAGAGGGAGTGCGGAAACAAAAGACCCTCTATTGTGTAGGAAAACCTGACATCCATCCCCTCCGCTATACTCTGAACTCCCATAAACCTTTCCTGCGAGATATGATTTGTGAGAGCTTTCCACATTTCCAGCACGGCCCTGCGTTTCCCCCCTCCCCGCCTCCTCCCCGGTTCCGCGCACACAAGCGGGATCTGCATCTACGCCAAGGTTTGGAGCGACACCGGCCTTCGACGGCCTCTATTTCTCCTTCCTCCTCCACCAGCAGCCACCCCACAAATTGCCATCACGAAAGCAAAGGAGGTATTTGCCCTGGCAAGAGGCAGCGGCAGCAGCCCTGCGTCACACAAAGGGCTGAAGGGCTCAATTTTCTTCACTGCTTGGCTGGTTCGAGCAAAAGAGGGAGCTTTTTTGGTAAAACAGTAATATTCGATACTTCTGTGTTTCTTTTCGGAGCCGTACGCTGTAATTGACTAACGGGTCACTCTCAATTAATTATATTTAACAAGTAGAAGATGCAGAGCAACACTTCCCTCCCCCAAATTATGTCCTTTGGTTATTTAAATAGGTGCAAGTAGAGGGATGGGAGAAGGAACAAGTCGGTAAAGTATCAGCTGTGGAAGTTTGTTGGGAACTTTCCAAAACCCTACATCTGCTTGGCAACAGCTCAGAAAGGGATATGGTTACTCTTTTAACAGTAACACAGCTTTCCCAGGCTACAATATATGAAAAACAGCTTACCCCCAAGCAGGGAAAGGCCAAGTGAGAGCTGCAAAAAAAAAAAAAGACAAAGAAAAAACATCCCTCGGCCTCGCCGTGAGACCCCGTCACCTCCCCAGAGCCAGCTGGGGACCGAGGTAAATGCTGTCCTTCGCCACAGGGACAGGTCAGCCGTGGGGTCCCCCCAGCACCCTGGGGGCGGGAGGTGAACACCTTGGGGTCCCTCCTGCCACGGCTGGAGAGGGGGGTCCCGCTCCGAGTTTTTTGGGGAGAAGCATGGCACAGCTCTCGTCAGCGTAAGCATTCGTCCACCACAAACAGCACATCTAAAGGCAGTGGTTTTAATTATAGCATTAATTGATCTCTCTCTCTCTCATTTATTTTTTTTTTCCCAGCTGCTAATTAGAGAGATAATATCTCGGGTGCTTTTACGAGCGTTAGAAGACTTTTGCTTGGGTGGAGATACTTCTTGCAGTGGAAAGCAGAGGTGGATCGAGTGGAGAGCAACTGTTTCACGAAGAGAAGTAGTGATTTACCAGTTGCGTGCGGGTTTTTTTGGTATTTTAATTAATCTCGCTTTAGTCCCCTCCACTCCCCCCCAAAAGAAAGAAAAAGAAAAAAAACTTCCCGCAGTCTATTTTGCGATTAGAGGGGCACAGAGGCATTAGGAAGATTTAGTGCCTCTGGCAGGCCAGGAAAACACGTGAAAAAATCAGAAGTAAAAACAATGGTGCAAGAGAAAGGGGGAGAGAGAGTTTGGCACGGGATGAGACGCCTCCTCGTCGCAAACGGAGCGGGACACGGCCGCCCCGGCCCTCCCACGCCGGGAGGGGTCTGCGGGGAGCGTCCCGGCAGCCGGTGGGCTCGGCACGCCGCCGCCGTCGCTCCTCCAAAAGGCAGGATCTTTGCCCGAGCGGAGGAAACACGCGTCTCGATGGAGTTTTACAACTAGGCGAAAGTTCCCGCGGTGGCAGGACGCGCGGTTGGCACCGCCGAGTGTGACCCATTTCTAAAATAATTACAGCCTGAGTCACAAACCTGTTAAGACCCAATTAACAAAAATGTTATGCATCAGTGATGCGTGTTTTGTCCAGAACTTTTAATTCCACAGTTTTTCCAAGTAAATTCTCTCTCTTTATTTTCTAGTCATTAAATCCCCTCCCCTGGGTGCGAGCGGTTGCCTTCCCATTGTGTTGCGAAAGGGTTAGCGGGCCAAGAAGTCAGAAGGAAAAGGGTGTCGTTACTTGTTGCCACTTTGCGGTGGGGAAAGAATATTTTTCCAGAAAAGAAATTATTCGGAATAAACTCCCGCGGCTCCCAAAGCCAGGCCGAAGCCCTGGGGACGTCCAGGGGCCAGCGAGGGGTCGCGGAGTGATGGCGGGGAAGGGGCTGGCTCTGCCCTGGCCTTTGCAGACAAGAGGAGGCAGTGGAGAGGATTTTATTTGGCAGATGGGTGCAGCTATTGAGCTTATGCAGTAGTGGGTTTTTGGCTGCCCGAGTGGGTAGCCTGTTGTTTACTGTTTATGGATTTGTCAGTTTTAATTATTGTGAAGTGCCCAGATGCTCTGGCGACCAGTGCCATAAGCGTTTAAAGGGAGCAAATATATAACAAAACGCACTCAAAAACATCGCCGCTTCCACCCTGTCCCTCTCCTCCCCGCTTCCCGGGACACCCCCACGGCAGAAAACACCGGGGCTCTCCTCGGCACCGTGCAACGGTCCCGCTGGGGCTGTCCCACGTCCTCCCACCTCAGCGCAACGGCTCCATCAGAGCCATCCCCGCAGCCGACCCGACGACGGGGGCCTCCCTTGGCTCCCCAGCTCCTCTTTTTGTCGTTCCTACCCCTGACGTGGGCCCCCGGCGTGCAAATCTGGAAGCAGATCTGCTTCCTTGCACCTTTTTCTTCTTTCCCCCCCCCCCCCCCCCCCCCCACCCCGCCGTCCATCTTTTTGAGGTTATTGGACTCTGTTTTATATAACAAGGTTACGTGCATGGCAAATAGTATAAATGCATCCCAGACGCGGCCGTTTCGGAATGCTCCCCCCCCGGTTACACATGTACTTTTCATCTGCGGTCGTAGGGCTGCAAGTGGCCGTCTCGGAGCGCCCGCTAGCCCGCTCTTTCCTGCCTCCATTGTAATCCATATTCCTCCTCCCTATGTGAAACGCTTCGCTAGATAAATTCCACTGTATTTCAGAAAGTTTTCCACAGCTCCCTAAGTGTTTCCATATGATGCCGTGCTCTACAGGTAACTTGAGTTAAAGCCATTCCTTAAGCAAAAACTCCCCGTAAAATTTTCCACTATCTCAGCAGTACTCTATGTGCTGTCATTAAAGCAGAGCACATATATTTCTGAGCAGGATTTGCAGCGATGTCAGATCGCTCAGTGAGCCTCAATTAGGTTTTCTATTTTTTTATTTAAATAAAAGAAAAAAAAAACAACCCACAAAAAACCCTTCCTTGCCCAGGTCTTTTGCCTGCTCATTTACTGAGGTCCTTTTTAACGGTGGAAGATGCAGCTTTCTAAGCCTTTTTTTTTTTTTTCTTAGGCTCAGAGCGCAGCTCAGGCTTGGGAGCGGGGTGGATAATGCCAGCCTTGTTCCTGCTGCCTTTTCACTCCGTTCCCAACCCTCCTTTTTTCCACCCATTTCCCCAGGAACGGCAAATTCCCTAAATTGCAAACACCTGCTCCATACATCATCCTCGAGCCTGGCAAGACCGAAACGGCGGCGATGCGCAGCGCTCCTGTGGGGAACTTCTCCCCCAAAAACACGCGGCCCCCAGTCCCCAAAGACAGCAAGAAAACTGCCGCGCGCATAAAAGAGTCGGATTTGTAAATACGCCGACGCCAAAAAGAGTCGCTCTTGTTCTCTGGGAAGCTCTTAGCGGTGATGGAGAATCTCTGAAGTGAAGGCAAAATGTGTAATTTCGGAGCAAAGAGCATCAAGGGTGGAGGGAAAGCCCGAGCTTGTGTCGAGAGGATCGCAGCGCCCTGCGCGTGCAGCGACTGCGAAACATCTGGCTGGATGCTGGGGAGAAAGAGAGAATCCAAGATGGCAGGGAAGATTAATTCTTTTGCAACTTATTCTGGTTTCAATGAACTTTCCTCTGGTTATAATCAAGGTTTTAAATGGCATATTGGATGCACGCTGGGCAGTGGTAAGCTGAGGTGGGGTGCTCTGTCTTTGGGAATGACAGAAGCAATCAGCCAGAAACCCGGCTCGTAACCGTCCCGCAGAGCCCGTTACGCTGAAATAGCTATTTTGCCACTGGTTTAATTAATAAGCCATATTATCAGTTAATTTTATACCGTTCTGAACTTTTGTCAAGGAAAAACGGTTAATTTTAGAGCGAATGGATTTGATGCAGCAGAAATAACGATAAACAACTTCTTTAAAGGTATGGGCTCACGGCTTCACATTGCTTTGATTAAATCCCACGTTTTTATTGCACAAATAATGTCCACTATTGATAGACTCCTCTGCAGACAAAGCATCTCCCCTGTCTTCAAACTGCTTTTTAAACAGCTATTAAACACTCTGCTCCCATCCCAGGGTTTTACACATGCAAATACGTCCCTAAACAGTTTTAATTCTCTTTTTCCCCCCCCCCCCCCCATCTATCTCCCTGCTTTCCAGATGGACCACCAGCTTCCCACCATTGCCAGCAACAGCTTGTGTATTGTTTGTTTAAAACAAAGATGACGCATTAAATGTCATATACGACGGGAGGAGAGGGGTTAAGGCTCGTACTCGCGAACCAAAACGCTGCGCAAAGCTTCGGCCCCGGCGTTGGAAAGGTTGGAACACGCGGAGGGAGTCGGGATGTGGCCAACCCCTGCCTTTAGGGAAGGCGATTCCCTCCCTGCACCGAGGATCCCCTGCCTCCGGAGAGAGAGTTAAACTTGTGCGAACACTCTCCAAATTATACAGGCTAACCAACAATTATGTCATTTCATTCAAACGTTCGTTCACCCGTCATGTGCCCAGATTAAACAGTAACACTTTGTTTGAAACATTCTGCTGAAATTAGCAGAGCAGAATTGCCTTCACCTATATTTAAGCACTCAGCCCCGTGTCGAACGTAGCCTCGCCTGAACTCAGACGGGTTTAGGCAAGAGTTTAGCACTTTTACACGAATCGAAGCCGTGCTTTTGTGTGCTGCACATGTCTACGTGCTTATTAGATCTGCGCTGCTAGCAATAGCTCTGCACGGATACACTCAGGGGGCCGGGAGCTGCTAAGATTTAAAGCGAAAATTATGAATCTAAGCATTTGTGAATCTGAGAAGGCATTTATGCTTACTTACAGCCCCCCGAAAGAAAAGTATTTTCAAGCTGCAATAAAAGAAAACGCAAAAAAGCCGTTGCTTGGTCGGTGCGCTGTGGGGACAGGCTCAGAAAAAGCATAATCTGAGTTTAGGGTTGGCAAGGTTTACTGTTTGCTTCTTCAGGGACGGTGATCTGGGACACAAGTTGGATTTCAGCTGAAGCTGAATAGCAACCAAACCAACGTCGGGCCCCGTCCCGCACGCTTGTCCGTGATCTCCCAACCACGGGACATCGGCAGCGCCCTCGTCCCAAACACGAGCCGCTGGCGCTCGCTGCAGAGCACGAGCACGGAGCTCTAGGACGCCCAAGGCTGGCATTAATGCTAAAATCTGTAGCGCTACCAACATCTCCAAGATGCCAGTTTGCTGCCATCAGCTTTGTGTGACAGGAGAGAATAGCAGGCAGATTGCGCATCTAATGAGCCACACATACTGAAAATCCACAGCGATCTCTGGAATACATGTGGATTTGTCTAAAACTCTTAAAATACGGCCTGGATGGTGTCCTGACTGCCAAAACCACAATGAATTCACTGTTACTGTCACTAATCTCCATGTATGTTACATATGGTTGACATTTTTTCTTTTACTCTCATATTTTTTGCATGTGTGCGTATATAAATAGGGTAAGAGGGAGGCTAGGAGAAGGCAGACAAACAAACAACCGGCTGCGATGCACGACGTTCCCATTAGGCACTGGAAAATTAGCCCAAAGTGTGTTATATGAATCTGCAGAGTCCCAAACAGCCCGTTTTTAGGCGTCGGCGAAGTCTAGGTCCGTCCTGGGAACGCAGATGTGCCTTCCTGGCGTTAACGTCCACGCGTTCCCCCTCGAGTCGGAGGGGCTGCTCCGAGTCCTGCCGAACCCAGCGGGAACCTCCAGGTATTTTGATATGATACGGTGGGGGACACTTTGTGTGCTCCTTCAGGTCACTCATGTGAAATATTTAATTTGTGCTTCATCTTAAAGAATTTGTTATTTATATGACATATGTTGCCCCGACCGCCCGACTGGAATAGGAACCCTTCCAGAAGTGGGAATAAACCCCCTTTTATTAGCAATGCAATATTACATGGTGTGCTGGCAGGAAAGTCGTATGTGAACTACAAAATAATATTTCATGCATTCCTTCTACTTTCTAGGCAAATTTATGCCAGATTTTATTCCACTACAGCGTTACGAGCGGCACTGCTTATCTCTGTTTCAGTGCACTTCTCCTAAACAGTAGGTCAGCTGAAAACTTTGTTTACCGCCTGAGGAGAAGCAAATAGTAGTCACGCATGGTTGGCAAGGCCTTGCGATATGATATATTCACTGCTGTTATATGGCTCATCATATAATTTAAGTCTACTGTAAACAGTCTATTTATGATACACATCCCTTTTGGACACGCAAATTCTTTGGCTTGTGAGAACAGCATTATGGTTACGGGTACGTTCCTCCTACCAAGAGGCATTCGCTGTTGGTAAGTGGTTGTAATGAAGTGAATGTGGTTCCAGAAGACGAGAAGCTCTCTCTTAATTCTCATTTTCACTAAACTCAGCAAAATCTCAAGCTGGGCATTTCTTTGATGGCTGTTTCCCAGGAGATTCACTTGCTCCCCTCGCCTGTTTTTCAAGTCTAGCTGTTCCCAACAGGCCATTCTCTTTGGGCATCCTACAGGAATTTGCTTTTCTTCTCTGCTAAAGCCATAACCTCTCCAATGATGCGGGACGGTACCCAAAGCAAAACAAGGGTGTCAGCAGTGAACGACACGGCCAAAGGCTCGGGGGATGAGTCAGAAATTTTGCAGTCAAGAAAAAGCAGCCGGTTCCACTGCACTGGGGTCCCAAGGACTGTCCCACTAGGGACGCCTTTCCTTGTTGAGGTTCTCTCTTGCCTTGCATCATGCCCATGACTAGCTCCCGCCTTGATCTGGAGCAGGACAAATCCTGCTGTCACCCTGATGATGCCCGATGCTGCATTACGAGCCCTCTCACCCTAGTCCATGTGATAAACCATTTATGGTTTTTTGGTTTTCTTCCTTTATATTTGCCATTCGGAGTTTCTAGAAGACACTTAAATGGTCATGGGCATGGACTCAGGAGCAACCCCCTGGGTTCTGTGCAGCACCTGATTGCGAACAAAGAGACTGAAGGCACGTGTGCTGAAGCCAAACATAGTGGCCATTATAATTATTTTAACTGTTTTAACTTTTAAAAGCCCAAGAAGATCTCTGGGTTGTCTGAAGCCAACATTTCTCATAAAAAGCCATGTGGCAACTTTCTGGGAGTGTGCCAGGGGAGAGCAAATCTCAGAGTGTTCTGAAAGCCCAGAACGAGGCCGGGTCCTACCATTCACTCCTCAAGAAATTATCCTCTTCCAGGACTTTTAACAGTCTTCCTTTCTAAAGAGACATATTGGTAGCAAAAGAGCCTTGGAAATCTCTGGGGGTTTTTTTGCAGGTGCTTGTGGACGCGCGGGCAGGAGCAGCCCCAGCCCCGTCCGTCAGAGCAAGCGCCGCCGCGTTCGCAAGAACAAGGACAGCATTATCCCGGGCACAACGTCCATCTGAGCAGATGGGCAGCGGGAGAGTGGGTGTCATCTACTTTCATTTTTGAGTATACCAGACAGTTTTATAGTTTGCTATGTTTAAGTAAGTTCCCACATCACCGTTTCCAAACCGGTCAATGTCTTCTGCGAGCAAAGAAGGACGGTAATAGCGACAACATCAATATCTGTGCAGCGGCCAGAGCGTGCACCGCACAAAACGCACGGTGTGTCTATGCTCCGGTAGCTTTAAAATCTTAAGCAGACAAACAGAAAGAAGAAAAAGAAACAGGGGCGCTCCCACTTTTTTCCCTGACAAACCGTACTATTATTACAGAACCAGTTAAATAGTTTGCCCAAGGCCACAAAGAAAGGCTGTGGTGGAGCTGGAAAAGGACCCAACCTCTGCACATTTCCAGCCACGTGCTTTAACCAGTCCAGTGCTTTCTCCCAGCAAAGATTACCATATTCAATACTTTTCTAAGTACTTTTGAATAATTGTAACCACCACTTACTTTCATCTGAGTGGCTGCGAAAAGCTACATCATCCCTCGGTTTAATTTCTTTCCCCAAGAAGAATTGCATTTGAAAAGAGCACGAGCAAGTCTGAACCTGCTAATTACACTACAGTACCGGGACGGAAAGAATCACATAAAGGTATTCCCGACGTTATATATGCTCATGTCAGTCAGGGCTTCTAAAGAGCCGGAAAAAAATGACTGCAACTTGTTCAAAGTAGACCTTACAAAAACACAGCTGGTCTTTGACTAGGCGTAGGTATTTTATGGCCGTTTCGTGACTACAATAGTGGTTAAAATCTGTCACAGTGGAGGGGCAAGAAAAGACGTCTTGTTCTTCGCGGGATTGGGCTCGCCTTCGGAAAAAAAGTCAGCTATGAGAAAAGCATGAGGAAGGGATGGGTGTGAGAGCCAGGTCCCTGCAATGGCTTCTTAGCGATCCCAAGCGATGGATTAAACAAACCCATGTCCTGCGCAAGGCTACACGCAAAACAAAACACACCAAGAAAGAGAAAGAGAGAAAGAGAGACCGGAAGACAGAAGGAAGGAAGGAAGAAGGAAGGAAGGAAGGAAGAAGCATTAAAGCATTTTTTTTTTGCAGATTGTAATAAACTCACTCAAAACTTGCTCCCTTCTCTCCATCTTTGCTGGGAGCTTGCAGGAGAACAAATCTCATCAGCCAGAAAAAGGGGTCATGTTCAGCCTTCGCTGGCCCTTGTGTTCAAATGCTCAAAGACCAATGCCCAAAGGCAACCTGCAGGATTCATTAATTAAACAGCAGCACAAAAATTGCAGCAGGTATGCACGTAATTTACATCGTTTAATGCCACGCAACTGATGCCAAATAACAAAGAAGAGTATCGTGTGATGCCAGCTCTTCTGATTAATGTGGTCGCACTTTATATTTCTTCGGAGCTTCTCCTAAGGAAGGGCAGGCAGAGATATCTCCATCCCCGCTAAACACTTTCCAGCTCTGCTTGACTTTCTAGTGCTTTCCCTTGCAGCACACTCCATTCATTTTGCTGAGCAACTATGTTCACTTCTATTAGGCAGCTATTAATTACCTAGCCCTAATGGCGAGGTGACAGTGCATCGTGCCGCCGTCAAGAAGAGCAGATCGCAAAGTTCACGAAGAACCGGGCCTTGAATGAAAATGAGGTTTGTGTCTGCACCTTCGCCGCATGTGAATTGTGGAAGGCGTGAAGGACCCCCATGCCCAAAGAGACAGGGCAGGGCTGGGACAGGGCGGCTGGTCCTCTGCCACGCAGGCCAGCTGAAGGAATTGCTCTCTGGGCTGCCTGACCCACACAGCTAGACGAGGATTGCTGTTGACAGGCGTCCCAGGGAGAAGGGGAACAAGAAACGAAGAGGCAGGTAAAACCCGAAAGTCCTCTGGAAAAGAGGAAGGAAGCGGGCGATCCTCTTCTCCTTGCATTTGGAGACAGATGTTCTCAATATCCCCGGCTCCGAAAGATAGGAAGTGGTGAGCATGACTTGAGGAGCTCGGGTACTCTTGGCAAACGGCGCCAGTTGGGTTTTGGTTTTTTTCAACTTTCTGAAGGACTAACATAAATAGTGGTTTTAGTGGCATTCAAATCTGTCCACGGTATCTTCCTATCTGCTTTAGGGATCTGCTTCCTCCCCATGCCCTGGAGGAAGAGCCTGGCTGAAGGAGCAGAGGGCTGGTCTCACAACGCAGCCCTGGATGAAACTCAAGAAGACTCTCCTAAAACTCTCCGCACCTCAAATCAAGCCCTTGCACATTTCCAGAGCAGATGTTACGGGGACCAACAGACTCAGGCATCTCTATTCACCCTCTACAAGTACTTTCATGTTTAAAGGCATCTGGGGTCTGTTCTGCCATCGCCGTGCGGCGATTTATGTACGTCGCTCCCACCAGTTTTAATGGTAGTTAGACACATACAGCAACTTCTCTCACACTTCAAGAAGAGAACAGAGCCTTATGGATGAAAAGTTTGCTATTAAGGATTCTTAATACAATGGAAACATTCTGTCTCTTTTAATTGTAATTTACTTCTAAGTGTAACCGCTCTGGGTTGGGAAAACCAGGATTCAGTCCAATTCAATTATGCAATTCTTGCCACCTGGTAAGCCTTGTTATTTTATAAAGAGTACTGTAGTAGAACTGGCAGATTCATTCATGTTCAGAGCGTAAGCGCCGTATACTGTGTAATCACCGGCTCATAAAAAAAGAGCGCAGCACGAAAGTCAACCGCTCAATTATAATGCAATCTTTAAAAAAGAATATGCAAAACCGGTAGGCGAGATTCATCTTTGGTTCAGCTGGTTTACAATTATAAGTTCACCGGGATCTTCGCTTTGCGAAGCTTTCGCAGTTAACAGCCTCAACCTCGAGTCAAAGCCCCAGCTCGACGTGGGACTCCGGCATGGTGCAATCGATCGGCACCTACTCGCATACCTCGGTGGATAGTCTCCATCCGGAGGGAACGGGGAAGGAGGGGATGCTAAATCACGGGGATGTAGGCAGAGTTTTTTGGGCTAATACACGCTCACTCTCGACTTAGCTAATGAAGCCGCAATAATACAGGAAAGGAAAATTGGCCCCAGCGACTTTGTTAGCACCAGCACACGGGCACCCAACAGCCGATCGAAGCACCCTGCCCACAGGCTAAAGAGGTTCCCCACGTCCCGTCCCTGCTAAAAACCCTGAGCATCGCTACAGTCACTGCCTGTATCAAGGACTTGTGTCGTGCGTCACATACACACAGTGGCCGAGGCACATAAAAGGTGTTTATCTTGCAGCAAACAGTTCATAGGTACAGAAGAGCAGCAGGACTGGTTGGTAGAGCAGTTTTAATCTACCCAGGGCAGGAAGTGTCCAAAGGGAAACCTCCCCTTGTCTTCAGCAGCTTTGGCCAAAGCGCTACTGATGCGCTTTGCCAGCAGCAGGCGGTGACCCGGAGTCAGATGTTCAAAGGAGACGGACTGGAGCGCGGGACCCACAAGCACTGGAAACTACTCTAACCCAATGCCCACAAAACTGTAACCAGAAGATTAGCTGCATTTTTACTAAATAAATAATTTTACCTTGCAGTTCTCTTTCTCCGTATTCCAGTATTCCAAGATAAGGGCCAAAACTCGCAGTGGCCTCAACGCTCAGAGAACCCAGGTGGACCAGCCGGCTCTGCCACGGGAGGACAGAGCATCTCTGTGCGTCGTTGCTATTGTCACTGTTGTCATTTGGCCTCCTCACACCATTCTGGGAGCCCTCCTCCCCAGGATGAGAGCTTCCAGCCTGTACTGGATGCAACCTCCTCTCCAGCTCCCGTTCGAGACGAAGCCAGGGTTTGCCCGTGTGTGCAGGGATGAGGGATGCGGAGCTGGGTTTCACCAGTTCCAGAAAAAACTCCACCTGACAGCTCCGCACCTCGGACAGCAGGAGCAGGATGTTTGGAAACCTTGCACCTTGTAAACAGGAGAGGCACGGCCCGATCATAAAAATGTAAAGTATTAATTAATAGTATAACTTCGGTTTGTATTCTAGCTCCAACATAATGAACCTGCCAATTTTGATTGCGAAGTGAAAACTCATCTCTTTATTTTGGACAAATAGGGTTAAGCTTCTTAAGCAATTCTTTGTTGTTTTGACTTCAACAATTTATGCAAATGAGATGTTAATTAGGGTAATTGTAACTTAAATTATGCTTGTGTAAACCTCTCCATTGGTAGGAAAGTGTGGGAATCCAGACAACTGGTATTTAAAGCAGCTGTACTAACTCACTTCTGAAAGCAAAGCATACCAAGATCACTTTCATGTCTTTACAATTTGTTTTTATGAGGTGATAACATTTTTACAAATACCATCATTTTTGCTTTTTTATATTGTAAGTGACAGTCTGACATTTTACAACTGGCTTATTGAAAACAAGAATTGAGCACTCTCGCTGTAACGGACATTAACTGCTCAATAGAGATTCACATGCTAATGAGGTGAGAGGGGCTCCAGAAAGTTTTGATAAATGCGACACACACTCTAACTAGCAGTGAATGTGAGTTGACAAAGAACATCTACACCAGGGTTCAATAAAATGTAACCCTTTAAATTAATCATACTGGCAGTATTTAATAGAATGCACAACAATCTCTTTTCTGATGGCTATAAAGCACAAGAAATGCAAAGTCTCGACAAATGAAAGTTCCCACATTTCCCTCTTCACACTGCTACTTTCATTCGAACTTCTACAATTGTTAAAAAAAGGTAGTTACTGTAAATAACAAAGTAGGAGGTTTAATTGTTTCCTTCTTTTAAAGCAGGATGCTTTTCTTCGCATTTATTTGTCCGGATTCTATTGAGCAAATACCCCGACCCAAAAGATTGATCATAAAAAGCATCACCGGTCGCACTCGGAAGGAAATTTAAGGATACCACAGAGCAAAGAGCGCCTTAAATGACCAGTTTTGTGCCGGGTCTTTTTTCAGCCCAACTCGATGATTTTTTTTCCCCGTCACTAAACACAGCTCGAAGGAACACACGCTACAGAGGATAATCAGAAGCGGGAAGTGAAGTCCAGGGGCTTCTTTCACACCAAGCTCCCCAGATTTGCTCCAGCGAGAGGCAAAACTGGAACTTGAGCTCCAGCATCAAAGCAGGGGAGGTGCAAAGTTTTTCATCCCCATTGCCTTATAAGTTTATTTTTCATTTTGGCGGTTCCGGCCTGATGACACCAACCCTTACGCGTGAGCTTGTGAGATACCAGGAAACAGAAGTATCAGAAGGCAGCCCTTGCCTCCATGCATTACGCTAAGGTGTTATTTCTTCCTAAAGTGACAATCCCTGATGCCCTTTTTGGGTTTAGCCCGTTTTAATCTTGGCAGAAGTGCAAATCTGTGCGCTCAGCAGCATCGCGGGCTTGCTGGCTGTCAACATTTTGCCTCCGCCAATGCTTGAGAGGCATTCTTGTCACTTCACCAGGGTAGGAGACTTCTCGGTCTGACACACAAAAACCTCCCCGAGCAGAACATTACACCAAAACTGCGGGCAAAAGGACCCTGCCTGCTGCACTCGGAGCCCTTTTGGTCCCCTGGACTCACTCTTGCAGCAACCGCTCGACGGCGATGCGCAACACGAGGAGCCCGGGCAGAGAAAGAAGAAAAAAACTCCAAAAATTCATGAAAAAAACAACCCTCCTCCAACCTCCCCATCGCCATCGGACCTCCTGAGCTTACTCCAGCACATTCGAAACGGATCAGCAGAGCCGCGCTCAGCCCGTTGAGCCTGCCTACCTAAACGCGCAGCCGCGCTCCCTGACAGGTGTCGGGGGCTGCTCGACTTGTCTCTCTCCTCCGTGCAGGAATTGTGAGACTGGAGGGAGAGGGGAAAAAAAAAAAAAAAGAAAAAAGAGCGAGTGGAGAAAGGCGTGCTGCAGTTCAGAAATGGCCATTTAGCCAAATTGCATACCTGTGCTGTGTCAGCTATATGGTAGATTCATCTCATTCCATTGGTCTAATGGATAGCAATTGAATTTAATTAGCAAAACTACTTTGACTTAGTCTCATACTGTGCTGAATGTAATGAAATCTTTCTCCTCTCTCTCTCTCCTTTTTTTTTCCCCCCCTCAAATAAAGAATGTCCTTAACTGCATTCCACCGTTAGAATATTAAAAGCTATATATGTTACTCCTAAGGACAGAGTAAAGCCATCCCCTTTCACAGGCTTTAGATTTAGTTATTGTATTACATAACATAAAATAATTAAAAAGATACTTCGATAGTTACACACAGTATAAATTCAATTACCGCGATGTCTCCATTAAAAGCACTTTTATAGTATGAATAAAATGCAAATCCTCTTTATGGATCAATAGCAGAAACATAATTCTACGCTTCATCCTGAGAAGGAAGTTAGCCTTAATAAATCATCCTCTTAAAGAAAAAAAAAAAAAAGTTTAAAAGATATGTATTTGAAGGTAATTCTCTAAAGCAGACATGACGCTCCTAATTCTTTTGGGCTCATTTTTTAGCGGCGAGGTTCACAAGCTCCGTAGAGACCTGGCAAGGAGAAGGACGCAGAGGAGAAGAAAAGCCCCGGCCACGGTGACCAGCCCCACGACTGCTTGCACCTACCGAAACGCCCCGGGTCCGGCAGCAAGAAGTTTACAGCAACTTGTTCTCCCCTCCCTTCCCCTAAAATAAAGTGAAAAAAAAAATTCCTCCGGGTGGGTCTGGAGGCAATATTACTACCAGGTCTAACTTTTGCCTGGCCGGGCACAGCGAGACAAGTTCCTATGATTGATTATGGTGGTATGTCTGTATCTCTGACTTTGAACCATAACCTTTTTTGCGCACAATGACAGTTGGGACCTACCATTTGCCATCTGTAGAGATGGTGGGGGAGAAAAGGACTTCGCTTACATTAATCAACCAATTAAGAGCAGACTTAAACAAAACACTAAAGTATCATAAAAACCCGACTGCTTAATAGCCTTCTACTTTTAATAGTTGCCTTCCTGTAGTCTGCTGATGGGAGCAGCACCACTCTGCCCAGCTCCTGCCAGGGATGGGGCTCCAGCTCTAGGGCTGGGCGTACCCGATCCCAAATGGAGCTGAGGAGTCTCTGTTCTGGGCAGGACCCAATCCCCTACAGAAGAAAAAAAAAAAAAAAAAAATATATATATATATATATATATATAAAAAATATATTAAAAGTTTGGAAACACAAGTTGTAAGTGACAGCCGTATAACGCGGCCAGGCTCCCCCACCAACTGCAATCATTGGAGAGTGTAAAATTAGTAACTAAACAAAGACACAAATCACTGCTTTGGTAAGAATTAACCTTTTCTTTCAAAGCTTAGGATGGTATCAAGAGACCACACATATTTTGTCTCTGTCCTCTCCCTCATGGTTGGCAGCACATTCCAAAGGAGAGACCAAAATAGCGGCTGAATAACGGGAAGTGGCCTCTGCTCCCGGCCACTCCGAGAGAGTTCTGGAGGAGACCCACGCACCCAGCCCGAGCAACTCGGGAGACTAATTCTGCTCTCGGGGATGGTGGGTAAAACCACTTTTCTGCAAGCTGGAATGGAAATCTGGCTTCCCTTCACTAGGTTTGGCCAGCAGACGCCTCGCCTGCTGCATGCTCTGCGCAGCAGAAAAGCAGGAGGGAGATCTCTGCGTTTCTAAAACGCATCCTCGTTTGCATCTCCAGCTGACGAGGCCAGGACCAAGGTTGGACTGGCATCAGCCTGAGGTACCACTGCAACATCTCCAACAGCTGCTTGTTTCTGCTCCCTCTCAGGTACCCACCAGCGCAGCTCTTAGAAGACTTCTTCGACTTGTCTACTTCATGAAGCTAAAGGAGAAGATGTGTTCACACCAATGAAAAATAAAATACTTATCAGAAGGAATCATCTTTGACTTGAAGCATTGCCCAGATATTGCTAAACTGTCCCTTTGCCAGGACCCACAAGTGGAGTGGACTCTTTTCTTTGTAAGAGGTGAAGGGTACTTGTGGACAAGGTGTGCAAAAACCCAACAAATGACTCAAGATCCGATCAGCCAAGAAAACAGCGTTACCACAAAAAACAGGTTTTTGTGATATTTAATAATTGAAATCTCGAACAAATTTGTCGGGGTTGGCTAAGATGGTCTCTCCATCCTCGTGCTATATGTCTCTTTGTCTACTGTACTTGTATAATACATTGCATCTGTAACAAAAAATTGCAACCTACTTTGTACAATTACTGCACTGAAGTCCCAAGCAATCTATCAAGTTGTCACATATTTTCTTCACATTAAACCTCTTTAAAATCTTTCTTTTTTTCTACATTTCAAGAAAACGCAGAAGAAAAGTTACTTGCGCCCCCCTGAAAAGGCGCGGTGAAACATGTCATTCACCAAGCCCGGCAACAAGAGGCGTTTGCGATCCTGTGTCAAGAGAGCAAATAATCCCCAAAGTGCCCTGTTACAGTTTTGGAAGGTTTGTAAATCAACAAAATTCAGACCATCGATAAACCTACAACCAGCGAGGCTTCAGAAAAAACTCCCTCTGGGCAGGTTCTCCTCACGGAGGTTTGCTGAACCCCCTTTCTGCAGCACTTGAAGCCACTCCTGGTGGGGCGCTGAGGGTGCCGGTGGTCTGTCCCCGCCTCAAGGGACGGACAACGACAAGACTGGGGCTCGCGGGGCGGCCGGACACTGGGCTGGGCTGTGGAAAAGCACGAAGGCTATTTATTATTAAGGAAAGTGCTTTTATCTATTAATGGCACCCAGAAACAATGAGCAGGAACACGAAGCGACAGGTGGGTGAGAGGGAAGGCGAAGGGCGAACCTGGATTATTTCAGCTTGAAACTGGATGAAACGCCGGGAGGAGGGGGATTATTTTGCGTATTAGCTTAAAAAAATTCTGCACCGAGGTTTGCAGCGTTTGAGGCACCACTGCTACTCTATAGCAGCGTGCAAAAATAAGCCGATATTGCCTTGATTTCCTTTAGGCCTGATAAAGGAGCTCTAGGATAAGGGACGTAATAAAGCTCTGCTAAGGACTGGAAGATGGGGATCCCTCTCCCACGAACTACAGGGGAAAATTTTATCTCTGACTCTCCTTTCTTCCCGCTTTCCTTCGCCTTCTCCTCCAAAAGAGGCCCCTGTTTGGCAAAGTGAGCCCCAGCATTCCCATATACCGTGGCCAGGCACCGGTCACTGAGTGCCACCACCTTCAGGACCATAAGCTAATTTAAAATAAAGGCAAGATACCGAGCAATTTGCCTTCCGTGGTTTCAAAACACCGAAGCCTCCTTCCCCAAACCCAGCTTGCGCCACCGGTCCCCACTTCTTTCAAAACAAAGAAATGCATTTAGGCTCCGGGAAATCTCATGTGTTACCGTAACTAATTCGAGCCCAACTGCGTTTGTGGTTTTCTCAGGTCTTCAGGACGATCCTGTGCCATTCCCAACGTAAGGAAAACCATGCGCTTAATTATCTTCTGTAATAATTCCATGGTATGTGATTTATTAAGCAGACTCGTTATTTGTAAACAAAATCAGAGCCACAAACATGTGAAGATAGTCACACTTCCTGGCTAAATAAGAGGCAGACAAAGAGCCCTAATGATGCACCAAAAATGCTAACCAAAAGTGTACTCTTTAAAAAGATCACCAATTTAATGCTTTTTGTATTTCATTTATCAGCCATGTAGTCATCATTCCCCTCCCTACCACCATCTGTACACACTTTCCCAATAGACCATCACAGCTGTCCCGTTTCTCACACAAACAGTACCTTTTATATGCTTCCCAACTGTTTTTAATAACTGTTCTGTGCACAGCACTGTACTTCCTTTGTTTTCTTTTTTTCCCCCCTTTTTTTAAAAAAAAAAATAAGAAAAAGAGATATAATCCAAACAAACAGGTCATCGCGGCAATCGCCGTAGGAAGGCAATTAAAATGTTCAGTGACTCCACGGCCGCTGACCCACCCTCGAGCCGCACCAGTGGCCCCGGCGCGGAGCTGGAAAAGTTCCCTGGAGAAGTTGCTAAGGTAGATGAAGCTTGTTCAAAAAAAAAAAAAAAGTATGTACATGAGCAAGACTGTCTGACACATCCTTCATCCCTTCTAAACGAGGAGCTATTATTAATGTTAGATACTGCTCGTGCAACCAGAGGAAGTTTTCTGAGGCTTTCAAAGCACTTTTATCAACTCACGTTGCCAAAGGGCAATAACGGGGAGAGATCTAACCAGGAACAGGGAGAAAAGCGAGGCTTTCTGAGAGGCTCATCTCACCTAAATCCTGCTCTACCAACAGGACGCTCAGGAGCAAAAATTCTCCGTAGATATTTTTGCCACAGCATCCTTCAGCACGGAGATGGGCACGTCCCACCCAGCGGCACGCAAATAGTCCTTAGCTCCCCAGCACAGCAGGTAACCAAGGTCCGTGCTGGGGTGGGGACCCTGCTCGTACCGTCCTCACCCCACGGGCAGGCAGTTTCATGCCCTGGGACTGCTCACTGCTGATATCCATCTCACTTTTTTTTATAGAAGAGTTTACTGCTAAAGACCGTGCAGGTGGAAAACAACTGATCCAACCAGAGCTGTTGAAGCTGATGTCCTTCTCTACAGAGAAGAAAAAAAAACAAAAAACAACCAAAGTCCTTGACCCAAACCCCCACTTCTTAACCAACTGCCCTGTGTTTTTCCCAACTTTTCCAGCAATATCCAACCTGTGCTTGCAAGGGTTCGGCGGCTATCGAGGCAGATCCTCCTGCAGTCAGGAAAGCTGTTTGTGAAGCTTTCAAATACAATGATGTGGGATTTACTTTTCAGCTCAGTGACAACTACTTTTTACTTTTTAATGCAGAAACAAGTGCAAATAGGTTTGTTGGCTATTTTTAATGAAGTCCTCACCACATCAGGAAAAGTCCTCGTCATCACACAATAAAAGCATTGCAGTGGCCATCCTCCTTAACAGGGATCACAACAATAGCCAGGCTTTAGAAAAGCATCCCGATACAAAGAATTCATTCTTCTGATTTACTTGAAACTACTTTGCCTTAAAGAAAAAAAAAAAAACATCAAAAAAACCAAGCAAACAAAAAACCCCACTGAATTCAATTTAAATTTTACCCGAAGTTTCCGGCATCATTCAGAGATTTGGCCATTTTCTTCCATATCAAATTAAAATTGTATTGAGTAAAAAGATCAGACAAAATTTTGAGGGACTATCCTTAGGATGAAATTTGATTGACAATATATTTCTGGACTAAAATATCTAGTAAGTGTTCATCTTGGCAATAAACGTGGCAACTACCTAACTTGTCTTTCGATACCTTTACAGGGGTTTGTTCCTGTTCTTTCAGGGCTTTACAATGTATTTTCTAAAACACATATGGGTTTTAGACACAAAAATGGTAATTCAAGCAGGCGCGATGTTTATTACGAAGCTCACGCAGCTCATCTTTACCTTATACACAGGATTAAATCCGTAGATGCAGAAACATACAACACAAATGAGGCCACCTCAGCAATTTGTCTCTAGTTCTGCATCCTTTCTTTCTCCTGAAACCTCCAGCACACGGTTCATCCTGCAAACGTTCCATGTGAAATATTTCTCCCAAGTTTGCAAATGCATTTTACACCCTGCGATGACCCCGGGCTGAAGAGCACTCCTGCTCTCCAATCGCACGTTCCTCAGAACCGTTTATGTTGGAAAAGACCTTTAAGATCATCGTGTCCAACTGTACTTAAGGTGGGGCAACAGTGGCTGGGACGAGAAGAGGGACGTGCAGCACAAGAGGATGGTGCAGAGCAGGTTTAGACACTGATGCTACGGGCATATTATGAATATGACACGTGGATGAAACCCAGGAGCAGGAAAAGCACTGGCTGCACCTCCGTGGACAGGGCTGGCAGGATTTGCTGTCACCCGCAGCTCTCGCGGGCGATGCCACACTAGTTTTGCATCCCATGGAAGGTGTGCTCCACGCCCATGTGCACCTCCAGCCCTGCCTGAAGCCCCTGTACCATCAGCCACGGTCTCAGGCAGCACAAACTCAGCGGTGCCACCATCCACATCCCCACGGCATCAGCCAGAGCCAGGGATAGACACTTCCCACAGGGTGTGTGCACCAAGCGAGTGAGATGGGCAGGAGAAACCCACCAATCTCAGGTAGCACCAGGGGCTTCTTGCTGTGTCCTGTGGGCGCCCAGCTGGAGGAGACCTTGGTGGTACCACCTCCTGTGATCTTTTTAAATGACCTTTTTACACTGTCAAAAAATCCAGAGCACCAACGAGCGTTACCTCATTGTCCAAACAGCCACCAGGCACCACGTTCTCCAGCACAATCCGCTCATCTGGCCCAATAACCCTGCCTTGGACACCCACCAACCCCCTGATAATTTTGTGCTTCACTATAGATATATCTCACCCCAAAACATGAACATGCTCAAACATCCAATCATGTTCTGGCACACATGCCAAAAAAAAAAAAAAAAAAAAGCCCATGGCAACAAAGACGACAGCTTGCCAATGGCAGCTGCTGCACGCACACACAAAATTAAACTATATTCTTCTGAAAAGGGATATTATTATGGCATTTGTTTCCCCTCACCCATCACCCTCACCCATTCCCTCACAAAATAAAGGGGGGAAACATCAACACAGAGCAAACATTAGGAGAGATGGACTAAAAAAAAAAAAAAAAAAAAGAGAGAGAGAGAGGCGCTGCCCCGACGTTCAGCAGGAGATCCAACAGGGTTCAGGGCTGGATGCACGAAGCCGCCCTGAAACACTGGCTCACCTGCAGGAGTTGTGTGGCACATAAAACATTCAGCCTTTCTATAGCGGGAGGCCTGCGGATGCTAAACTGCCTCTAGCTTGGCCAAGCTGTCCCTGGGCTATAACACAAACCTGCAAACACGCACTTACGTGCATTAAATAACATCTGACGACACCTATTTTCGTTTCCTTTCCCTGGCGTGGACCTGCCCGCTGCCTCCCGTGCTGCCACGCGACGCACGAGGTAGCCGTCTCCTCACTTGTGAAGATAAATTTTGTATCGGAGCTCTGACATCATGTATTCTCCATGTAATTATTTTTGATATCATAAGAGTTGTACAGGGTGCACAATAAAATTAAAAAGTAGAAAGCAAGGTTAATAAGATTACCGTGTTGGTATAATAGGTAATGCATTTTGCAGTATATCCTTAAATCTGCCCTCTCAAAACATAATTAAATAACTGTGATTTATATTTTAAAGGAATGCAGACATGCAGCGTATCCTCCTTCCCACATACGCTAATTGCTTTCAGCCCCTAAAAATCTCACAGTTGTTTGCAGCTTTTTAATCCTCGTGTGTAAATAACCCGACTCAGGTCCAAGTTATGAACAATAAAAGTCCAGGAAACTTTCCGAAGAGCGTGTCATTAAACCCGTCTCGATTTTATCTCGCTAATCTAACGGCACTGGTGTGTACCAATGCCCGTGGGGAAGGAGGAACGACTCCCCGGGGCCCTTCACGCCGGCTCAACAGCCAACGTGACACCGGGACAGCACTCGGACCGGGAGGTTGGATATCAAGGACCAGGAGGAGAGACCAAAAGCCCTCTTCAGGAGGAACCGATGGGTGTCTAAGCTCAGGATCCCCCCTGCTCGAGGCCAAACGCGGCTGCGCGGCTCTTCCATTTCACGAGAATCCGGCGCACAAAATGGAGGCCCTGGTGGATTTTACAGACGGCGGCTACGAACCCAGCCGGAATCTGCCTGTGCCACTACCTGGGCCACAACGTCCTTCCACGCGTGGGGCTGAGCTCAGGTGCCCACATTCATCTCCTGAGTAGGGGCGTGGAGCCGCATTAGATGGAAACATCTCCGAAAAATACATAAATACGCTGTTATCTCTTCAAAATGAGTGACAAAGGGATTGGCCAAAGCACTGTCCTTGTGATTGGGTACAAAATGCTGCAACTCCTCAAAGAACTTGCTGGGATAAAGCTGCCCCACGCGTGACAGGCACCATGACCCACATGCTTGATCCCACCCGGGCTTTTTAGTGGCCACCGCAACGCAGGTGATAATTAACCAAAGGCGAAATGAATGAAGAGCGTCACATGAACGGAAAAAACAAAGTGATTAAAATGAATTTTAGTCCACCAACAGCTCTTATCTACCGAGAGCCCTCACTGTCATAAGGAAACCGTCAGGGTCGGTTGCTGTTAGGAGGCTAAAATAATTTGCCCTGAATTTACAGCCTGTAACTTAATCAGCAGCTCCAGCCCCTGCCTACGCGGGAGTGAGCGGGGGCAGAGACGGACCTCGGGCTCCCAACAAGGATGCTCCAAAAGCTGTTCCCTCAGGGACAGGCCCCAGCGGGTCCAGTTTTGGGATGTGTGTGGCAAAGCACAGGCTTTTGGAGAGGGGAGCAGCAGGCTGGGGTTTGTTTGCTGGTTGCGAAAGCCGCGGCTGGTGCCTAAACCCGAAGCATCAAGGGGAGGAGGAGGAGGAGGAGGAGGAGCCGCAAAGAAGCCCCAGGCATGGAAAGCGAGGGATGCCCTTTCCTTTACATCTGAATGGGGAGAAAATACACAATTGTAATAATAAATAGCAGGTTTTATGAACAATTAGGATTCTACTGTCTCTTTGAAGGGTTTGAAAAGCTGACACTATGTTTTGGGTTCTCCAGATTCAGCTTTGAGGCCTCAACCAAGAGAAACATTCAGCCCCGCTGTGTACAGCAGTGACCACAACAAAGATTGTGGTTTCTCCCACACTCGCCTTAAATAGATCTAAATTAATGCTATTCATCATTGGGTGGAAAAGAAGGGAAATATAAAAGTGCAGTCGCTTGTAGACAAGCCAGCAGCGTTGGGCAACTTTCTCACCATTCAAAGGCTTCTCCCGCTTCGGTACCTCGAAGCCCGTCAGGGCAGGGAGGTACAGAAATAACGTGCCCTTAGATCAGCCGAACCCATCACCTGGAAAACATCCTGGGCACACGAAATGCATCTTTATCCCCCGTTTATTTGTGGTCGCTGTTGTTGTTGTTGTCAGAGAAAGGGGAAAGCTAAAACCACACGGCTGAACTCCTGCCAGGGCTTCATGATAGAGCAGACCGTCCCAAGTGCCACACCAGTTAGGATCCGAATTATCACGGATATTCACCGGCTCAATTACAACCGCATGGGGAGAGCAGTTGTCCCACCTAAATCCTGCCTCTGTCAGCTACCACCCCGCTCGCAGCCAGTGAATGCAGCAGGTCCCCCTCCCCAAAGCCAGGAGCATCCACAGGCGGGAGATATCTTTCCATGCCACACAGGGTGTGTAGATCACTGCGTTTTGTGCACGCCCGTGATAGGCGAGTGAGTGAAAATTGGGGTGTCGAGGAGCTGTAGCTGTCTTCTCTCCACCTCTCCTGACTGAGACAGGGAGCCAGGCTCCCACCACTGACTTTTTATGTGCACCTTTTACACGGCTGAAGCAATGCAAAAGTTCCCTTCTCCTGGTATTCCTCGAGGGCAGAAACACCGTGAGATGTCTTCATTTCACTTTTTTTCTTTACAACTATAGATGTCTCGTCACAGCAAAAATTAACGGAGGGAAAAAAACCAATCTTATGAGCTCCCGAACACTAAAATCTCAGCTGAACACCAAACTGCATGGGGAAGGCAGGTAAAGTGTGTGAAATACCCGCTGCAAAGCTGGCCGAGTAATGTTTGGTAAGAGTAATCCATCTGTAGAAACGCATAGGGATTATCAACATCGCAAACGAAACTTTAAGGACCATTTTGGATGTACACTGGAAAAGCCATGGGCTGGAAACAGGTTTTTAAAAGCCTTATATATGGAGGGGATGTCACGGCTGCTTTAAAAGTCTTCAGATACATGTAAAAATGACATACTTATTATCTCCACAGAACAAACCCCATTTGGATTGTGCCCCTTCTTAGCTACCATTATGAGCTGTCTAAAGAGCGTTTTGGTTGAAACTTGGGAGGGAAGAAGAAGGGGGGTAAAAAAAAACCCTAAAAAAAAAAAAGCCCACTGATCTTACACCTGCTCTTTAGCAGTGGGAAGTGGGTTCTCAATCTGTTAACATGACCATCTGGCCAATCTGCATATCACGGCTATCTGGATTACTGTACGATGGAATGACAATAACGTAGCCAAAACAAAAGTAAAATGCATCAAAAACTAACAGTGGCGCGGCCCTTTTGATTTCAAATTAAATAATAAATGTGGTATCACAGCAAAGCGGGGAAGTCAGTTAAATAATTAAAAGTGAGCCTTCGCTACGGCGTAATTAAGTAAACAATATGGTGCGTGCTTCTATACGAGCCGGCAATAGTCTCCGCCGTCGAACGCTCCACTTTCGCAGAGCGGCTCGCAGGAGTTCGAGACGCTGCGACAGCTCTTTCGGTGATGTAGAGTATTGTCAGGACACCTCTCACATCCCTGCAACACGCTGAGCGGGCTGCGGCTATTAACAGGATTAATGCAGCAACAATCAATACCAATTGTACTAAAAGATTACGGCGCGAAGCCTTATGTACCTTTTCAGACTCCCCGATACCTCTGCGGGTATTTTGGCTATCTGCAGCGGTTTTCGGCATTAATCAGCCTTTGGGGTATTCCCATCGACGCCCTCTTTGCGGCGGTGCAAGTACAAATATTTTAAATCTGCCGACGGGAACGTAAAAAGGGTCTGCTTAAAGTTCAAGGTCATGTGCTATACACTATTGCCCAGAAAATCAGCACGTTTAGAGGCTAAGTTAATTTTCACAGTTGCAGAAATCAGGATGACTTCTCGCGTCTTCGCTGGCCTCTGCTCTAAACACGAGCAGAAAAACGAGCTCACGTAAACAAAACCCTGTCCCCAGCTTTTTCTTAAATTTGGGATTTTCAAACGTCCTTCCGAAAGATTAAAAGATTTTCCCTGCTGCAAATACCTCGCGAGCTTAATTCTCACCCGAAGCGCATAACGACGGCCGGCCAAAAAAATAAATCGGGCATTGCAGCATCGCCTCCTGGCCTGCCATCCAGCTTTGTCCACTTGGAGAAGTCTCTAAAAACTGTGACCTCTCACAAAATTTAACTACTTACATTGAGAATCTATTCTCCAATCTGATCACATTAGCAGAAGGAACTCCAAAGCAGTAAAAAACTCCAGAAAGTTCTCGGTTGAGTGCCTACTAATGAACAAAGGTTAACTTTATCTAAAAGGTCAAATGCCTGGTGGCTAAGGTTGTGACCTTAACAACTTAAATTGTGACCTTGCCACGTGCCTAGTATATTGTAGATTCTGATACAGATCATCTGGTAAAGGACCGGTCATAAATTAGCTTTACTGTTCGACTCCCACAAAGAAAACGGTTTGCCACAATGGTTTCCAACTTGTCATTTGATACAAGCACGGAATAAGTGAAAACTAAAAAGCGAACTCAAGTTCAGGGTATGAAAACGCCGCCTGCTTTTAGTTAAGCAGATTAGAAACTGCAAACTGAGAGTAACACTCTGGATTTCAACACATTTTTTGGTCAACCTCTAATTCACAGAACACCGATCTTCCTTTCCTGTTTTGTTTTTTTTTTCCTTTTTTTTTTAAATTAAAATGACATGTAGTTTCCCTATTTGCATATTTTTGTTTTCTCTTTCTAGCCAGTTCTTAAAGAGAATAATTGATTTCAGTAGCTTCGTAAGAAGCACTATTTAAATCTGTGCACATGTGTTCCCTTACAGATGATAGTGCCTACTGAAGAAAAAGCGCGGATTCAAAGCAATAATTATCGTACATGTTTAGAAGGAAAGGGACATCTCGCTGCTGAAGCCATCTCGAATAAGGGCATCTTGGAAGAGAATACTCCCCCCCCACCGAAAAAAAAAAAGAAAAGATGATGAAGAGTGGGGGAAGAAACAAAAAAAACACACAAGAAAAAGAGAAGCGAGCACTATGGGTGAAAAGGTCACAATGGTTTTGGCACGTATCTTCAAGCACGTTTCGGAGTCTGTGCCTCCTGCCAATACTGGCAACTTCTCAAAACTTTTAAGGAGGTAAAAACATTGTTTAGTGTTTACAAATCTTCTGTACTATAGCAGATGCTTGTCAAATCCACTATATGTAAGTTGACCAGCCTACCTAATATTTGCGCTGGCGACTTCCTCCTCATAAATTCGCGGTCCATACATTGGGGGAGCAAGGCCCGATGGAGTTTGAGACAAAGGACCCTTAATATTTTTTTTTTCTTTTGTAATTTTCCTGTTGCGCACCCGGCACAAGCTGCCATTACTGCGGGTCTGCGGGAACCAATGGCTGTCAACTTGGCCAATGTTCAGGTGTAACAAAGACTGCTGGGATACATCGGAGGGGGGAAAAAAATGGGAAAAAGGGGAAAAAATAAAAGGTAGCCTATACGCAAGGCTTTTGGTACACCTCCATGAAGCGATACAGATGGCGACCACGCTGTGCTACCTCTGAAAAAAATCATTTTGTCCCCCTCCCCAGTGAGGTTTTAGCAGGGAATACGCCAGCACACGCTACTGCATTAAGAGCACAATGCGATGCGTGCAATCAGCAAACAACGGCCGAACACGCGAAGCAGCGCGGTCTGCGTGAGCGCGTTACTGCTCACGCCGAACCGCGAACCCGACCCCCTCCAAAAAAAGAGAAAGCTAGCACTAAGCCTCGCGCTAAGTTTCTGCAGCAAATATCTCATCCAAATAACAATTAATGCAATTGTTGCCTGTTGACGATGAAGGCAGGAATAAATAAGAGTTCGCTATCAAGGCTACTGTTTGCCAACAGCGTGCTGATAAGATGGTGTATCCCTAATCACAATATTGAACTTTTACAATGTCTATTGCCTGACTGTTATAACGGAGAAAGGATCCCTTCAAGCTCCCCAGAGTACTTAGAAACCTGAGTTTGCTCCTTTTCTCCCCATCCTGCATTTTTGTGACCCTACACACAAGCTTAAACCAAGACCGCTGGTTTCTACTAACAACTTCTGCACTCTGCAAAAAGGCTGCTTTTCACTTAGGAAACACAATTCGGACCAGTATTTAGCGGCATCACACTATATACAAATCTAAATAATAAAAACCTGCGTGACGTATAGCAGCACGTAGCGTTTTTCAGCCACGGATACTCAAGCGCTTTCAGCGCATCACCCCGCTCCGACGTACGGAGGAGGAAACTGAGGCGGACAAAAGGGATACGAGTCCCCAGTCTCCTCAGGGCTGGTGATGGAATGGGAGGGAACCTGCAACGCCCCAGCCTCAGTCTCCCTTCGGTTAGCCATTAATTGGTAATCCTTCCTTCACCCTGCCCCGTAATAATTCGCAGAGTAAATAAATAATTTCCCACAGTGTTTGTCTACCTCCCCTTTGCCATAAACGCGCAACATGATTTACCGCGTCGCACCGAAGAGCAAAGTGAATTGCGCGGTTTATCTGTAGGAAATACCACGAGCATACTCAAAAGTTATTTCCGAACAGGGATCACTCCCGTAGAAATCACAGCAGCGACGCTGCCTATTGCAACAACCGCTGCAGGGACTCGGCGCAGAAAAACTTTGGAGCAGCCAAAACCTTCTGCGAGACCCTCCGAAAGAAGGTGGCGTTGGAAGCACAAGCTCCTAGTGCCGTAACTTGCCTGGTTTTCTTAATGATATATATTTACATAGAAGTGGTTTCTACTCCTATGATTCCTCTCCCCTCTGCCCCTCTCTTTTATTTTTTCCAACCTCTCACAACTTGCAAGTCAGGCTGAAGCCCAGGGAGGCCTACACGTACCATACGTGAAAAAACATGGGGCCTAGCACGTCACACGCGCGCATTTTTCTGCAATACAATCACTCAGGAGAACTACAATAGCATATTATTTTATCCCGTCAACACACCACACATCCTCTGAGCGCGCCGAGTCGCTCCACGGGCTGGGTGTACTTTGCGCTGGAGTCGCAGATCCCCAGATTTTCATTTTCATCGCACGGAAAAAACAGCTCAACCACCTCCCCCCCCCAACCCCTGCCCTCCGTAAGCACAGTATTATCAAACCAGGAATTGCTTTCAAGGCCTGCTGAGTTTCTACGTGTATAAATTGTGATATTTTGGGGGGGGGGGGGGGGGGGGGGGGGGTTACGTGCCTCCTTCTCCCCATAGGATTACACAGGGGGTTTGTTTCGTGACCTGATGACTACTTTTGCTATTGAGGGACCGTCTTCTTGTTTCCCTCCAAGCTCAGTCCTGGGGGATTTACACTCCCCATCCCTGTGGGGTGAGGATACCCGGTAGTCCTAACCCACTGGGGCCTCCGGCACTTCTAGCCCTCTCAGACTACTCTGTGCATAACATACACAATTTTATTTTTTTTTAATAAAAGGTAATTAAAATCTATCCTCTTTCCCCTAAAATCAGGATAAAGGAAGCCACGTCCGGCTGCGAGGACAACATTTAACATAACACCTGTGAAGGATACCCGAAACGCCATTAACCCCAGGAAAACAAGAGCTGCTTTTATGCGGTTGCAACTTAAAAACCCATTTTTAAAAAAAAAAAAAAAAAAAAAAAAGGAGGGGAGTTTTGGCACCCTCCTCACCGCCCTGGGAGGGCGATAACCGACCTTCCCTGCTCCCTCCCCAGCTCATGCAGCCACCGCCGGGTAACGGCACCCAGCACAGAGATAACCGAAAAGTTGGAGAAAGTGGTATAGAAAAGCACTTACCTGCTGCGTGCACAAAGTATGCCAAATATAAATCGAGTTCCTTAACAGAAACTCCTATATGGTGGGGCTGTACGCACAGCCCAGGGTTAGAGCACTGTGGGGACTTTACAAGGCGCTCGCCATCAGTACTTTCGAGCGGAATACCTTTAAATAAAATCACCATAACAAGGTCCAACCTCCAGACCTTATCTGCCTGGCGAAGGCAGTCAATTCTTCTCATCTTGCCCTTCTGGTCTGGATTGGAAAGAACGCAACACGGAGGCTTTTTTCCTGTGACTGTGAGAACAAAATCCTCCCGAAATTCAGGCCTGATATCTTTCCGGAGCTTTGCCAGAAGTCTGGATGCCCATTTTTGCTTTACCTCGGGTTTTTCACTTAGCAGTTCGTCCTTCACGGCTCTCTCTTCCTCTTTTGACATGCGTTTTTCATGTTTTTTGAAGTATTTTCTTTTTCGGGCTTGCAGGTTGAACCACGTGTATGCAAACGCTCGGACGTGAGGCAGAAGTGCTTCGATGAAGGGATGAAATTCATCCTGAAAAAGCGACAGAGAAGGGTCGATGTCACCAAAACCATCAACAAAAAAGCCTCCAGAAACAGGGCTTTCACCCGAGGCGCTAAGGTTTGCCGGGACGGTGAGAATTAGGAGGGTGTTTATATGTTTTTGGGGGTTGCAGGCCTCATACCCTTCACCGACGGACCCCGCTTCACCTCACGCCCTCCCGCCAACGTGAAAACTGGCTCCAACTTCAAATGAGCACCCAGGTGACAACGGGGCCCTCTCCCTTACCCGATCCCTAATTTTCTTAGGGAAAAAAATAAAATAATAATAATAAAAATATCGAAAAAGTTCACAGCTAAAATCCCGGCTGCGAGTCCACTTGCGGAGCGCCTATCTCCCTGCGCTCCCTCCCTGACCCCGCTGTTTGCGGTGTAGCCAGCGTGTGCCCGCCAATTTGGCAAATCCTAAACATTTGGATGCCAATCAATGTTTGTATGGGGAAGCCTAAAGTATCGTAAAACTTTCCCTAAGATATATTTGGAAAGAGCGGCAGGCGATATAGTGAAACGCTGATATAGCTGCGTATACAATGAAGGGTGGTTTTCTCCCCGTTTCCTAAACGGTGAAGGGAGTAGAAAGTAACGCGGCCGATTTTATGCCACTTGCGCAACAATAACTAACGCTAAAATCCTAGAAAAAGCGAGTCTCACAATTACTTAAAAAAAAAAAAAAGTTTTGCTTGTATTTAGTCAAAAAGGAAAAAATAAAGATCTGATGTTTGGGCACCTGAGGACAAATCAAACTCTGAGCCTTTCTATAAAATAAAAAGAAACAGTAAAAACTGAAAAAAAATCGCGAAAACTTAGCACGACTTGTGTAAATAGGTACAGAATTTATAATTTTTTCTTTACACGTTGTGTCATGTTCTCATGTACTTAAAAAGAAATGCCCTACTTGGAAAGTTAGTTTGGCCATCCTGAGAGACTGCTCGCTTTGTGTAACGATGAGTTAAAGATCACCCCTCTTCCTTGGCACAAAAATAACCGCGATCAAAATTACGCTGACGATTAAAAAAAAAAAAAAAAAGGCAAGAAAGACCCCCCTCACCCTCAATTTTGTTTTAAAAATAAATAAAAATATATATATCCTCAAAAAAGTAGTACAGAAATTAGCCAAAGAGATCGAAACGTATCATAATATACTGGGGTCAGGCTTCTTGTTTTTCTCCAAATAAATGAATGACCGAACCCCAGGCTGCAGATAACAACGTATATATCCTGTGGGGGCCTGATCCAGCACCGCGTGCTGGGGACGTCCCTGCTTCCAGGGCCCGAGTTCCTCCTTTTCTCAGGATTGGGCCCTCCAGGAGGGAAAAATAAAAGTAATTTGTGCAATGTTTCCAGCAGCACAGTAAAAGACACCTGCTGCCTACCCTTGCAAGGCAACATTGGGGATTTTTCAGATTAACTTTTTTTTTTTTTTTAAATTATCCCATGGAGTACATTTCCTACCCAGATCATTTCAGGTCACACGAATATTGTTATTAAAACAGGCATCTTACTTCCTTTCATCACTTTATTTTAACTTGCATTTTCTTTCCAAAAATGATGAAAAATTTAGAAATCAATGGTAGAAATATCTCTTTATCAGCAAAATCCTGTTGCAGTTCAAGACCTTCTGCTGACTTCCCAAAAGCTTTCATTGCACTTACTCTGAGTGGCCCCTGAATTGCAAATACTTAAATCTGTAGGTAGTACCACAGCATTTACTTTTTTATTTTAAACACAAATTGTTAAAAACTACCAAAAAAGGCACAATATATTTCATTGTAGCACAGCAGAGCGGCAGTAATCACAAGTACTACGAATGATTATTAAACTATAAGCAGGTAAAACAAAATAAATCACTCCAATGATTGGCACATTCCTCTTTTTTTCTCCCTCCCCCCCTCCTCTACTGGAAAAGATCATAGTTTCAAATTTCAAGAAAGTTAAAAAAAAAAATTAAAAAAATAAATAAAAAGATTGCTGCGAGTTTGCAGTCGGCAGATTCAAAAAGTGAGAGGAGGCACAAGCCCAGCACATGGAGTTGCTCTCACCCACCAGCAACAGCTCTCGCAGGGGAGGAGGAAGCGGAGGGGGGGGGGAAGAAAGGAAAAAAGTATAATAAAAATCTAAAAACTACAGGTCCCTACATGTTATTAAAAATAATAAACCCTCCCTTCTGATCCCTCCTGGCCTTTCCCTTCCCCACTCAGGGAGAGTCGAGGAAAAAAAAAGGCCTTTTGTCAAGTGGAAGTTTATCTGCAAAGGTACACACAGAGCAGAGGCTCGACAGACCCACAGCGAACCAGGGGAGAGCTTCCAGCATTCACAGTTTCTAAACACGTCTTGGTACATCCTGAAATATTTTAACTTTTCTGCTTTAAGCGGCGCTTTGTCCTGCCTGATCTCATGCGCTCGGGACTTTTTTGGCTCGACGCTGGATACTATCCAAGAGAGAGTCGCTTTAACCTGCGCTAAAGCCGATTTCTACGATGTGGACCTGAAAGGGGAGGTAAAACCAACACCCGATAGAAAAAAAAATAAGAACACAAAACAAAAAAATACCCCCACTAAACCCCACTTCAAAAGACTTCAGGGAAATTAAAAAAAAAATTAAAAGGTGCTTTTTGGTGAAAAGTCAGGGTCCGTGGCTGAAGTAAATGAAAAGCACTGCAGCTCGCCGTGCGAGGTGTGCACGTCCCTGTTCGACTCCAATGTGTCTTTTCAAAATGGTGTGCGAGGAGAAAAGGTTAATGACTCATAAACAGACCAACTTTCAAACTGTCTCGGTAAACACGCCGCTCCGTAAAAATCGCACCGCTTCAATCTCGGCAGCAAGGTATTAGCGAAGTCGAAGTGGAAATAAAAGCACTCAGGACTGATCAAACAAAATTGGGCTGGAAGCGGGGATGGGCAGGGGGGGAGGTAATTTCTGCACAATACAATTATTTTTTTCAGTGTTATTATATAGTGTGTGAGTGTGTCCCCCCAAACAAAAAAAAGTTTTGGAAATGTGTCAGTGCAAGTGTGCTAACAGATGTGCAGACTTGTCTGCAGCCTCACTGCAAAATATCAAGGTTTTGGTGGAAAAGGAGATGCTTTGCCATTCCCCAAGTTAGCTTTAAGGGAAACTTTTGAAGTATTTGATAAAGATGTTCGCTTTCCCCTTTCGGCTTTTGATGGGTCACCTAAAAATAAAAGGCACCAGAAAGCTGGGAAAGCGAGAAAAAAAAAGTAAGTTGGGGTTTTTTTGTTTGGTTGGTTTTTTTTCACTGCACTACTCTTCGAAGTTTGAGGATACAGCTCTTCGGAGAACAGCCTGTTTCTAAGCAGCACCTCCAATTTGGGACGCGCAATTCTGTATTGCCTATTCCAAAATTCTCCTAAGCTTTGCAGAAAGGTGTAAAATAAATAAATAACTATGCAAATAAATAAATAAATAAATAAAGCATGACAAAAGAGCCCCCAAACCCAGCCTAAAGGCGCCCGCTATAATGTAGCCCTGCAAAGGAGTCTTTTGAAACAATATATTTCTGCTGATCTTTTTGAAATTAAGCCAGCTACAGCGACCCTTGTTAATATTTTTACAATCCGTTTGCTTGTAAATCTATTAGATGTGCATATGTTCCCCAACTATTTCCTAGATCTTCAGCAGATATGTAAATGCAACGATGTTTAGATTTTTCCTGACAGATGATACAAAATGCTCATGCCATTTCAGTTCCAGTGCTTGGATAAATACGTTCATAACCAGGACTTCTATTTGTTTTCCTTTCCCAACCCACTTTCGAAAGCTTCCCTTTAAATGTGAACCAAAACTTAATACACACACAGCGGAAAAAAAAAAAAAAAAAAAAAAAAGAGGAAAACAAATAAAATCTCTGCCTCAAAACTTGTATCAGTAAAAGCTCCTGAAATGAAAAATAGGAAACTGCTTGCAATTTCTCAGGGCTCACTCCCTTTTTCTACAGAAAATGACAAAATCAGCTAATTGATCCTTCGGAGGGAAGAGTTTGTCTGGAGGCCTCTAATCCTCGTATTACTTTTCCAAACGTGCAACAAGAAAGCGAGATTTTTCACAACTGACTAAAAGCACGGCGCCTGGCTTTTTTCCCTTTTCCTTTTTTATTTAGGGGGGAAAAATAGGAAAAAAAAAAAAAAAAAACAAGCCAGGGGACACACACACACATATAACACCGGGACAGGGAGCAACCAGCCCATGGAGTAATTTTTTTGTCCTTAACGTGCAACTGGGCCTACTACCTACTAAACCCAAGCAGCCACACGTGCAGGCGCAAAGCGCTGCGGCGAGGAGCGGCCGGCCAGCCGGCTGTCCCTCCTGCACAAGCAGAACTGACAAAAAACAGGTATTCTGCAGAGTTGAATCAAAAGCACCAACTTACTGCATCCCGCGTCCACTGCAAAAAGTCCCTCCGCGCTCCCCTTTTATCCTCCTGCCTTTAATCAAGTGTAGGGTGGGTGGTTTGGGGTTTGTTTTTTTTTTTAGCCCGGTGGAGTTTCATGCCCCCGCCAGCCTGGCTTCTCCTCCCCAGGCGCCCAGAAATTTGGGGGAGGCTGAAAAAGGAGAAGGGGGGACCAGGGTGAGAGAAGGGGACGAAACTTTTGCAGCTCTTCGGGCTGCCTGGGAAGCTGCTTCCCCTCTCTCTGCATTTCCTCGCTTTTTTTTTTTTTTTTCCCTCTCTCTTCTCGACGGAAAGAGCCTGGAGAGGCTTTCTCACCGGGAGAAAAAAAATATTCAAATTAAATTAATAAGAATAATGTAGTCAAAATCTCCTGCAGGAGGAAATAATCTGGGGTTTGAGTCCACCACAAAGCATTTCCTCGTTAAACCATTATATCCTGCTAATTGAAGGTGTGTAATTTAGCGTCCTGCAGCAGCGAGCGAGGAAAACGGGGCGGGAGGGGGGGGAGCGGGTCGGCAGCTCCGCGGCCGCGCAACTCGGGGGCACCGCGGGGAGACCCCAACCTCCACCCCCGTCCCGCCGCAAGTGGGGGGTGCGTAAAAGTTGCGCCGAGTCCCGCGGGGGTGGAGAGGGGGGGCCCGATCCGCGGGCGGGAGGGTAAACAACGACAAGTTTGCGGGTGTCCCGTATTGCCCCCACTCTCCCCGCTTGTCCGGTCCCTACCTGGGGCGGGGGGTGTTGCGCGGGTGCGGAGGGGGTAACTCCGCGCAGAGAAGCGGCTGCACCGCGGGAGCGTGACAAGGTGCGGGGGACGGTCCGGGTCGGTGAGGAGGGCAAGCAAAGAACCGATCCCACCCGCGTCACCCCGAGTGGGGTGTTTGGGGGGGGGGGGGGGGGGGAAGAGGTGGGTGCGGGCCGGGCCGTGCCCGGGGGGGGCTGGAGAAAGGCGCAGCGGCTGCGGGGCCGCGGTGCGGGGCGCTCCGAGGCGGGCGGCGGCGGCGGCGGCATCGATCGCGGATGACCAAGCACGGCGGGGCCGTGCGGGGCGTCCCGCAGCACCGCGCGGCTCTCACACCCCCCCCGCGCCCCCCCCCACTCTATTAATTAAACCATTAATAAGTAGGCGCCATTAGCCATGTGCCGACACAAATGGCCGTGCGGGAAGGGGGGGGGGGGGGGTGTGGAAAGGGGGGTGTTGGGGGGGGGGGGGTGGGATGCAAGCGAAAGGCAACAAAGTTAGTTTTCGGCGAAGCTGCGGTTGTGCCCCTTCCCGGGCGCGCCCCCCCCCCCCCTCCCGCAGCGCCGGCCCCCATCGCGCCCCGGCTGCCGCTTACCTGGGTGAGACAGAGCGGAGAATACATGACTGCTGCGGGGGGCTGCGGTTTGGAGGTGTGCGTGTGCGGGGAGAGAGGGAGAGAGAGAGGGGGAGAGAGAGAGAGGGAGAGGGAGAGAGAGGAGGGGAAAAAAAAGAGAGAGAGAGAGAGAGGAGAGGAGGGGGAGCCCCGAGCCTGCTTCTTGCTTTCACATTTCCAACTCTGCCAAACTGCAGCCAGCGCGGAGCCGCTCCATGAGCTGAACTTTAACCCCGCCTCGACTTTCCCGCACTACGCGCTCGGCATGCCTGCCCTGCGCGCCGTTAAAGGCATAGCCGCACGCCGCTCTTTTGCCTTTTTTTTTTTGCCTTTTTTTTTTTTTTCTTGGCGCTCCACTCCTCCTCCTCCTCCTCCTCCTCCTCCTCCTTGTCTCTCCGCCGCCGCGGAACACCCCCCCAACCCCGTTCCGCGCTCCGCGCCGCTCTGCGCCGCCGCGCCGCCCCGCGCTCCGCGCCGCCCGCCCGCCCGCGGGGGCGGGGAGGGGCGGGGAGGGGGCTGCGGCGCCACCGCCTCCCTCCGCCCCGCCGCCCCGCAGCGCGGGCAGCCGCGGAGAGGCGAGCGCCGGTCGCCTCGAAGTTTTCATTTTGTTGCTTTATTATTATTTATTATGTGTATTTCTATTTTTTTTTAATTTTTGCTTTTCCCGGCGGATGCGGGAAGGGAGGGGGACACACACACACACGGCGCTCCGTTCACAACTTTCCCCATCCCCTTTGGCACTTGTCATTTTAAATCAAGCGCTTTATGGTCAAGGGGTGCTTATTCCACTTGGTGGTTTGTTTTGTTGTGTTTTTTTTTAAATAATAGATTAAAAATACACACGCATAAATTCATCCGCGTGCCGCATACCATCCATCTATTTCCCCCCCCCCCCCCCCCAAATAAAAAAATCACTCCTTTAAAAGTGAAACGCTTAAAATTAAAAATACACCCGCGCCTCCTGCCACTTCTTGAGAGCATTGTTTTGGCACCGGCTTTGGGGTTTGGACACTCTCCAGCCCGCTCATGGGGACTCGGGGTGTTCCATGTGTCCGTCCGTCCCCTCCTTGGGAACAGCGTTTGTCACTGATGCTGGAGGCAGTTTAGGCGATCCCCGCGCCTCTACGCGTAGTTATCCGCGCAGCGGGGGAGGGGGGGACAGATAACAATCCGGGGGGGGGGGGAATCTCCACACGCAGCTTGTTTAAAAGGACGGCGGGAGCAAGTTTCGCGGGGGCTTTGCGCTCCCTTCCGCCCCCGCGCAACCCTCCCCCCTCCCCAGCGCCGCACCGTTCCCAGCCTTTTGCGGTCTGCAGCACTATCTTTAAGGAACTTTTGGCGCCCTTCGAGAGACTTTTGGCCGCGGGATGGCTGGTTGCGCCCTCTAGGCAGGGGCCACGGTCAAGCGCAGCCCCTCCGCAGCCGCGGACACCCCCCTAAAAACAAATATATATATATATATAAGGGGGAAGACGACAAGAGCAAAAGCACCCCACCCGTAGTATTCTTCAGCACGAAACGGGTGGCAACGAGAGTTATTCTCATGTTTTTCCCCGACTCAGCGTTTTGCTTTATAAAATAAATAAATTTTCAAGCCCTTTTTTTTTAAAAATAAAAAGGTTGTATTTTTTTTCTTCTTCTCCGCCCCCTTCTTTTATTTTTTGGGTGCTAAATCTGGAGGTTTCCGCGGCCCCGTCTCCGTCCCCGCGGGGCGCCGCCAACTTCGGCGGAAAACGGGGAAAAAAAAAAAAAAAAAGGTACAAAAAAAAAGCCGGGGGGAAAAAAAAAAAAAAAGGCGCGCCCCTCCCCCCCGGGGGAGTTCAAACGTCGCAACACCCACCCCCGCCGATGATTGGGCAGCCCTGTGTGACGTCACGCCGCCCCGCCCCGCTGATTGGCCCCCGCAGCGGTCCGTCACGCCCCGCGCCCCGCCGCGTTTCTTTGTGCGCGGCCGCGGGCGCTCCAGACGGCGCGTACGGAGCTGGCGCGCACGTAGGGCCAAGGGAGGGCGGGCGCGTGTGTGTGTGGAAATCTGTCAAGCTCAGCGGTTTTTCTCAAATCCCTGGAAAAAAAAATTATTTAAAAAAAACAGGCAAGTCCGGTGCAGAGACTCGCGCGCCCTTCCGCGGCCAGACCCCGCGCAGAGAACCGCCGCTGCGCTCCGCAAAAGCGTGGAAATCAGGTTAAAAAACAACAAACAACAAAAAAATAAGTTTTAAAGAGGCGCCACGTACCATGGACAGGTATAAAGAGTACGTGAGAAACTTTCCGGGGCTCAGACGATTGGCTCCGGGCGTTGACACTGATTTTTTTTTCCGCGATTTTTCTTTTTTTTTTTTTTTTTTATATCGCTAAAATAAACTTGCAACCGTTGGGAACCCGGAAGAGAATAAACGCCGCAGCCAATTGCCGCCTGCCGTTAGGTGGGTTGTGTTTTTTTTTTCCCTTAGATTTTTCGGGTTTGGTGGTTTTATTTTGCGGGGGGAAAAGAAGTCGGTGCGTCCCCGCCCGGGGGAGGCTTCGCAGTGCGGACTGGGCGCCGCTGCCGCCTCTCCCCGCTCCGCCGGACGAGCTCCCACCGCCCGGGACTTTGCAGAAGTTACGACCGATTCGGCAGCCGCCCGCCTCCCGCCTCCCTCCTCCCCTTCCCCTCCTCCTCCTCCTCCCCCCGCGTCCCCCTCCCCCCCCCCTATTTCCGCAATCGCCGCGATTTGCATGGGAGACCCGCACCGGGAGAGGGGGGGGTTGACGGACTGACGGACGTCCCCTGCCCGCCACCACCTCCTCCGCAGGACGGGCGGCCCCCGCTGCGGGCCTCCAGCCCCCCCCCCCCCTTCCCCGTCAAACCCCTTCCCAGCCGATGGGGTCCTCTGCAGGGCTGCTCTGCGGGAGGGAGGCGGGGGGCACTGCGGGCAGCGAGCGCCCGAGTAACCCCCCGCCCCTAGCACGAGTAAACCCACTGCGCGGTTAAGTAACCCCCCCCCTCTTGCACGGCAATCCCCCTTTTGCACGGTTAACCCCCCTTTTGCACGGGTAAACCCCTCCTTTGCACGGATAACCTCCCCCCCCTTTGCACGGGTAACCCCCCCTTTGCATGGGTAAACCCCTTCGTTGGCACGGGTAAACCCCCCTTTGCACGGGTAAACCCCCTCCTTTGCACGGGTAAACCTACTCTGCACGAGTAACACGTGCCCCCCTCGCACGGATAACCCCCTCCTTGGGCCGAATAACCCTTCCTTGCACGGACAACCCCCCCATATATTTACACCAACCCCCTCCTCCCCGGCGCAGGGGACCCCCCACTCCTCCTTTGCTGCGAAGTTACCTGCACTAGCAATACCACCCCCCGGCCTTGCGCGGGTACCTGCGCTGCTTTGCCCCCCCCCCCGCGTGATTTTGCACCCCCCTCCTGGGTGCAGGAGGGGACCCCCTCCGCCTCAGGCAAATCCTGGTCGAGGGAGGAACTTTTCCTCGCAGCAGCGGGGCTGTGCCGAGCCGGGCACCAATGCAGCAGCCCCGCAGCCCGAGCCTGCAAAGTCTCCCAACTTATGCGGCACCCCTAAAATAGTCCTGATTTCATCCCTGAAAGGATTTCCTGGCTTTGTGTGTCTTAACTAGCCTTGGCCATTTTTGTAGAATAACCCTATTATTCACAGCTCCGAGGGTACAATCTGCTAAAGTCACTTAATAAAAAAAAAAAAAAGGAAAAAACCTTCAAAGGGCGTGAGAAATAAAGGCAAACAAACAATTGTCTGTAGCTCTCAGCTCCCCTTGATCATGGATACCCGCTTCATTAACAGCAGAAGCATTATATTCTTAAAACTGGAAGCCTCAAGATGCATGATAATACTGCAAAATTAATTTGGGGGGGCGGGGAAGCAAGTGGATCTGAAGGTTGATTACTATTTTTTTACAACAAAGTGAGACTTAACTCATAACTTAACAAGTGGCATGGTTATTCCTCCATATTTACTGCTTTTAGTCGACTCGAGCAGGTAAAGACACAGAGGGCTGCAGTCCCAGCATATTGAGCTGAGGGAGGACATGAAAAGAAAGAAAAAACCCAAAACCCTCAGATAGTGATTTTCAGTTTCGAGTTTGGGAACCCCAGACCCGCACTGGTGACAGCCTGGCTCCGTCCGCAGCATGTTTTAACCTCCCGGCAGCGTCTCTGCTTTCTCGGTTACCTCCTGGTGACCCCTCTGAAGGAGCCCGCCAATTCCCAGCGGTCTGGAGACCACAGGTTAGAAACCAGTGGTTTTGCATAAACTTCTGTTCTTCGGCACAGGCTTTAGGTTGCGAGGGGGTTCCTCGTAGCAAATTGTCGAAGGATGATGTGCACTGCATAAATTAAAACATCATGTACCCCCTTGCCATGTGAAAGCATTATTAAAAGAAGCATAATAAGGGATTTCCACCATGTTATCAAGTGTACAAAGAAAACTCCAAATGGGAGGGATGGCTGTCATCGGGATAGAACAAGCTGGGATTTTGGAGAGGCTTGAGAAGCGCTTTGAATAGCCCGTCAGTTGGACAAGGATCAGCGCCGACAATAGCCGGTCTATATGTGGTATGGCCTGTTAACATACAGCACCAATCATTCAAGGCCTGATCCTGACAACGGGGCTTGCAACGGCTTTGGGAGAGCCCCCGTGGCTGTTCGCCTGTCCCAGAGGGCAGCTTCACCCCTCCGAGAGCCAGAAGGCCCCCAAAATCACTGGGGGGGAGGGGGGGGTCAACCCTGATTCCCTTTCCGTCAAGACCTTAGAACCACACGCTGCTGTAACATCTCCAAAACTATATGGAGACTTAAATGCCATTATGGTTGATGGAAATCAATGCCCGGATGTTTCTGTCTTGTTCCCACTATGGAATTAGCTACAAATCCCAGCAGAAACGTTGTGGAGGAGCCGTAGGTTAACACCGTGCCTAACCTGGCCCTGCCATCCTTCTTGAAATTTATGTTCTGAAGATACTAAAAAGAAGAGTAGTCTGTAAGACTCTCTCCAGGGAAGAGATTGCTTTATTATTCCACGTGTACATGCAGAACTGAGCATAACGGGGTTTTCCTCCTCAGTCCAAAGGCTCCAAACCCTGATGCAATATAAATAAACCCCACGGTCGTGCCAACACCATATCAACCTAAAACGGGAGGGCAGGTCGGCAGAAGCTTCAAGCTCCAGAGTTCGGGTGGTAGCTTAAATAAACAAACTAATACGTTTGATGGAAATTCTCAACTCATATCACTAAATACCTGTGAAAAATAACATTTTTTTGCATGCAGCGTTTTCAGCCCATCACCGTGAGGATGTGAGGACGAAGAGATGCTGCGGTCCTCATCTGGCAGATGCATCAGATTTTGGGGTCTGCGCCATAGGTGCATCGCCAAAGCCACGCAGACGTGGAGATGGAAATTAAAGTAGTTGTGGGAATAGCTGCACTAAGAACTGGTCAATCACTTCCCATTCTCTGTGAAATTTCCTACTTTACTCGCGAGTTACTGCAGGCATTGCTGCCTGGCACAGCCGTATGCGGGGTGCTGGCTCCAGAGCCAAGCATATTGCAGAAATGCCTGCGGGCTTGTAATGCATTTCCACAGGGTTCTAAGTCTGTTGCGAGATGCGTTGCGGAGGAAAGAACTTCCCAGCAGCAGCGCACGGACTCCGGAGAGGAAGCAAACAGAACGGAGGCAGGCGGGATAGGCAGCGCTTCCCCTTTTGTTTTGGCTGTAGATCTTGTAGAGGGGAGCAAAATAAATGGCAATAGTATTTTAACGTTAAGTACCGCTTGGCAAGCGGAATTTATTTGAAAAAAACCTCAAAATAGCGCAAAAGTGAAAGTTCCCTGCAAAAGCAAGTGCAGTTTTATAAGGCTGCTGTGATTTACTGATCAGTTTGGGCAGTGCCTGCTGGCCCAGCCCTGTGGTAGAGCCGGGCTACGCCGTGTGCCAGCCCGCACCGAAAAGTCCGTGCCCACCACGTCGATGCCTCCATCGGATAAACTCCCTGTTCGCAACCGCAAATACGTACAGTCACCCTCAGATATATTTTATTTGTACACAGTCCCGGGGTGTTATCGCTGCTGGAAACTGATGGACACCTCTCACAATGGCACAAAATCATTCTCCAGCGATACCGAGTGATTACAGCGTACAGTACTGATATTGCCGCTGTCCTAAATCCAATGTTGTATCAGGCACTTTGGCATAAACACTTTGGACCTAATCTTGCATGCCTCGACGAAAGTTTTGCATGAATAAAGTTTGCGCAAGAGTAGTATAAACCTGGTGTGGCAAATAATGTTTCTATGCCCATACACACTTTATTTTAGTCTGTTACATATCTGTGCGTTGTCACATTTACGCAACATATTTCTCAAAAAGCATGCCTTTTGTCGCTGTTCTTCATATGAGAACATTTTACATCCAGGGTTTGCTCATTGTATAAAAGCTGAGATTCAAGACATGGTGTGAAAAATAAAGCAGAAGAATTGCTAATCAGAGTTTTTAAGACTCAGGTAGCACCAAATAAGGTATGTTATGATGGAAAGTTATGTCTAAGAGAAAGCACAAATAAAGCACAAAAATGCCAACAATGTCACCTACACTTCTTCAAAACAGCAATGTTTTAGCCCTAATTAATATGCATTTCCTTCTTGCCTGTCACTGCATGCTTCTTTCTGTGCTCTGTAACTTTCAACATGAGATGTGCATTATTTCCCCAAATAAATAAATAACTGCAAATCCAAACAGCAATCTGTCATAGCACTAAGTCATTTTTCACATTTCTCATCTGTGCTAAAGTTCTGGGAAGGAAAAAAAAATAAAAATGAAAAATCTGCGTGGCCTTTTCAGGCAAAAACTCTGAGAAACTTTGTACCTCGGTTAGAGACTGGTAAAGAGGGCATGGTAGCAGGTGCAGGTTTATTACAGCGCTTCTGGCATCGTGTGTGCATGTCGCACATAATTCATCTGCAAATCTCTTCCGTAACTATTTTTTCAAAATAGTTTAAGCCCTGCTGACCCAGAGCACACATGAGGTCTGATTGCTTTCCTTGCAGATATGGAGCAGTAAAGGTTTCCATTGCAATTTTTCCCAACTCTGTCTCTTTTCTGCTAAAAAAAAATTACACTTTTCAGCCGTAAAGTAGGTATTCTTTAAAACATGGTAAGGTGTATTTTCTTCATAGGAAGGACAGGCACTAATACAGCTGTTTTAGAAAACTCACTTCTAGCCCATAAACTTGAAACTAAATGAAATTTTAGAGAATAAAAAGTAATACCCTTCCACCACGATTAGTAACTTTTCACTTCTCTACTTTTTCTAATTTTATAGACTACTTCATAATGTGCAAAGAGTCCTAAAAGTTGTATCTCACATTCTAAGGTTGGTTGTAAGAATTCAAATCTGCATGAGAGCCAATGCTTCTGCCTCAAACATGTCGTAAAAAAGCACAGAGTGAAGCATACCCCGTCCGTTTTGCTTGCTCTGCCTTTCTCAGTGCCTACGGCTCCTTCAGAAGCAGCCACAGAAATGTGTTAGTCTCAGCACCTGCTTTTTTTTTTTTTTTGAAGTCTTTGTTACTGTAATTCACTGACCTGCCGCACTGTAAGCCCTGGCAATATAGATCCCTGGGATGGGCACCCTGCACTGGTACTGGAGCTCTCTGGAGAGGCTGCTTTGTTTTTGTGAAAAAGAACTTTTTCTTTAAAAAAAAAGAAAAAAAAAAAGAAGTGTAATCCGTGTGGGCTGCCTGTCACAATCACCGCTCTCCTCTCTTAGCAGCAGGGAAAAGGTGAGACCATCCTCTGCTCACCCGACTGTTGTGTTAACTTCTATACTGGGCTGGGATGATTTCCATAGGGTAACCCCCGGAACAGTGCGGCGCGATGCACAGGTGGCCCTTACAAAGGGACACGCTCAGCTACATTTTTATGGATTCCTGGAAAAAAAACTACATAAATCACGACACCGCCCCATGTACGTATGCCCGACCCCTTCGATAACTTCTTGGATGAAAAGGTTGTTGCCGAGCCTATGGAGCAGGTGTACGTACGGTCACAAAGCTCGCGGGGAGAGACACACAGACTACATTATTCCACCCTCAGAAAATTCAAAAGCCAAGCCCGGAGATCCCCCAGCCCAGCTCCCCCCTCCTCCAGGAGGAAATAAGCATTTCCTTACACATATTTTTTTTTTGTATCCTCTTCAGATTCAGATTGTCACTAAATATAGAAACTCTCATAGCCATACAAAACGTGCATCGCCCCACAGCTGCTCATTTGCAATTTGTTCTGCACTTAAAAATCTCTTAATGCTACAAATAAACTTTGGGAAAGTTACATCCCAATAAACAATGAGGTGTTGTTTAAAATTACATGTGCTACTGTATTATTAGGTCTCTACCGACACTACAATTATCTTTTGAAGCTGGCAATAACGTATTAGCTGTTCAGTCAGATGCAGAAATAGACTGGTGTATAAGCCCTCTGCCATTTTTATGAATGGAAAATATTTTAAAAGATTGTTTCCAGTTTTTTCTTTGTCCTCTCCCCAGAAGGAGCCCCCTCGCCGAGACTCTTTCCCCACGTCACTTTAATATTCACATATATTACCCATTCATACATTGCGATACATGATTAACTGCCTCCCCCCCACACACACACCGCCCCAAACAATACATATACTTATTGGATTAACTACTCAGTCCTCGCTGGTAAGGAAAGCGGTATCCGTGAGCTCTCGCTTTTATTTGCACGTACAGTCGCAGATCTGTGGCATGACAATAAAAATCAAAATAAACCCCGTGAAGAATCCCTACGCGGGAGCGCAGTATCCGCCGCAGCATCCGCCCGCTCCGCGGCACCATTTTTATTCGCCAAGGGAGTTCGTAGCCCGGCGGTTTCTGCTTGGTTTTGCCCGATTTCTGCCGGGTTTTGCTCGGTTTCTGCCCGCTCGCCGAGCGGAGGCTGCCCGCCGTGGGCGGCGGTGATGAGCGTCGCAGCTCGCCTTCCTCCGTGCCCCCCCCACCCCTCCAGCACCGCATCAAGGGGAGGAAATAGAAAATAGGGGAGAAAAAAGAAAAAGAAAGCCTTGAAAGTTTGCTGTTTGGATTTGGTTTGGCTTTGGGGTTTTGGGCTTTTTTTTTTTTGGAGGGGGGAGGATAAATAAATTAATTTCGCAACCTGTCATCTCTGCCTTCTCAAACGTTCGCCAAGTCAGTAGTAGCCATTTTCATCTAAAGGTACAGCAAAAGGAAAGAAAAAGGGGACCAAAAAAACCCCCACAAACAAACCCAAACAAGAAAGGAAAAGAAAAACGCGGAGAAAGGAAGCCCGCGCACGTCGGGACGGCCGCCGCTCCCGCGCAACCTCCGCCGCTCGCTCCGTGGGCTGCCGTTCCCCCCCCTCCCTTTTTTTTCACCATTTTTTTCCCCCTTATTTTTTCCTCTCTCTCTCTCTCTTTTTTTTTCTTTCTCTTTTGCCGCAGTCTCCGTCCAGCTCTGGGGCGAGTCACGGCAGCCCCGCGCCGGCGACGGGCTGATTTATCGCTGCTCCAGCCCCGGCTCGCAATTATGTCACTCTAAATCACGCACATGCGGAGAGCAGGGAGGTTCCGGTCAGCCTCCCCCCCCAAAAAAAAAAAAAATTAAAAAATTAAAAATATAAATGCGAAAAGAAAAAAAGGGAGGGGGGAGGAGAAATCCAGAGAAGAGCCGGCGCCCCCCGACCCCCGCCGCAAAATAAAGTCTCAACAAAAGTAGCGGGGGCGGCGGGCACGGCGGAGCGGGGCGGCGCGGAGGGAGGGAGGGATGGAAGGATGGAAGGAGGGGGGCACCTGGCAGTCGCCTCGCCTCCCCCTCCCCTTCCCGCGCCCGCCCCCGCCGCTCCCCGCGGCGCCTCCCGGGCCCGGCTCCGCCAGCGTGGGGCGAGGAGGTGGGGACCGGGGGGACCCGCCGAGCCCTCCCGCCTAGCACGGTCCTGCCTGCCAGCAGCTGCGGGTGCATATCCACGCGTATTTTATGCATATATATGTGTGTGTGCATAGAGGAGTTTTAGGTGCTCTGGTGGCATCCTCGCCGGCGGCAGTGGGATGCAGACCCCGGGCCAGCAGCCTCCAGCGTTTCCAGCCCCACAGCAGAGGCGGTTTGTGCCCGTCGGGTGCAGCTACTGCAGGACCTCGGTGTCCCAGGGCTGCTCCCCCAGCCCACGGGTCAAATGGGTACAAGCCAAGGGGACCCTGGGCCCCTTGGGATGTTTGGGCATCTTGTAAGGGGCTGCAGCTCAGCCTCTCCCCATCAGCCACATCAGGCCTTGCAGCAGGTTCGCCTCTTATTTCCAATTGCATCCTTTAATGGTAGAGAAGAAGAAGAAAATCACTATCCAAAACGCTGGTGGCATTGCAATAATTCAGGGGGTGATGCAATCCACAGGGATTTCATCCCGGCATGGGTTCTGCAAGCTCCCCTTGGCTGTGCCCAGGGTCGCAGGGGGAGAAGTTTCAGGAATGGCTGAATGGCTTCAGCCCACCAGATGCATTTGCAAGTCATCGAGGCTTGGCTTCTGAGCAAAGGAAGGAGGCACTCCTGAGAGCCTGACCAACAGTAGATGCTTACATGGCTAATAAAGTCCGGGATAAGCCCCCCAAAAATAATGCAGTGCCAGGGAGGCTGAAACAGTTTCCTGCAGTTACATCACAGCAAGGATTATTATTATTATTATTATTATTATTATTATTATTATTATTATTATTATTATTATTATTATTCCCCCAACTTGTTGAACTCAAGAAATCTCTAGATTTTCAGTGTCGCTGAGCTCTAAACTTTGGTGCAAGTGACTTTTGCCCTGTTTGGCGAAGGGAACCAGCAGGCAAGCCTCCTGCATGTACAACACAGAGAAAACACTGAATCTCCATGGAAAATCTTGCCTCTTGCCCACAGTTTGGAAAATCAATAAAGCAAAGGAGAAACGTATGGAGCAGAGGAGGACACTGGACACCTGAGTGGAAGGGAGGAGTGGCAGTGGCTGACTGCCTCCTCGGTCTAAAAGAGACTCCAGTAAAGCTCCTTCTTCTTTGCAGCAGCATTGCAAAGCTGCAGCAGTGCCTTCGAGGCACCAGGATGGGATGCTGTAGGGGAAGGAGCTCACTCCCACGCATGTGGGCCAGTGGCCCTGTGAGATGTTGTCCCCCCTTGTAGGGGAGTGGGTTTTTGCAGTTCCTGTCAGGGCCCCCATTCTTAACCTCATACCTTCAGAAAGTTTTATGGCAGCTTGGAAGCTTCTGAAGAAGCCAGGACAGCAGGAGGCCAGTTACCCCAGCACTCAGGTATCGCAGGATGCAGATATCCCAGTATAGAGTTATACCTGCATACACGTATCCCAGCACACAGATACTCCAGTATGCTGCTACACCTGTACACAGGTACCCCATTAAACAGGTACCCCAGCACACAAGGAATCATAGAGTCATTAAGATTGGAAAAGATCACTAAGATCATCTAGTCCAACCCAGGACTTGAGGATCCTGCCACCCAGGTACCCTCGTACACCGCTACGTATGCACACCAGCAGCCCAGCACACAGCTGAACGTGCACACAGATACCCCTGAATACATCTCCTGGCACCCAGATGACCCGGCACATGGACACCCTGACACCCAGGTACCCAGTTATCCCGCTGCCCCTCCAGCAGGACTCCCCAGTTGTGCCACGTGCCCCACGCGGTGCTGGGCTGGGCTCGCCTGGGTTTTTTGCTGTTCTCTGGAGCAAACGAGGTCGGTGCAATTTGCCTTTAATTACAAACGTCACGAGACCGACTCCAAAAGCAATGCCAAAGGCCTTTATGAATTAGTAGCTAACTTGATTTTAAAAAGTGTGATTGTAGGAAATAGCAAAGGTTGCTTCCCCTTGTTGCGACCAATTTGCATTCGGCCTACGGACGACGGCAGTGGGGCCGTGGCGCCGCTGGATTTCTTAGGAAAAGTTACCATCAGCCTGTGAGACAGCTGGAATTCATATTAGAATATTTTTAACGTGCTCTTACAAATACTTTGGCATACGCCTATTCCACTCCTTTTAATGATGTTGACTTCATTTCCTTTAATATGGGGGGGGAAAATGCTACACCAACAAGACTTAATTAAATTAATAAGAAGAAACAATAATAAATAATTCCAGTTGCGTTACTGCAGGGTTGCAAAATACGGACCGGGGCGTTTGGCTGATAGAACCAAACTCTGCGGCCGAGTTTTTTCAGACCAGTGCATCCACGGGCTCCTCCGCCTCCTGCTCTCCCGTGTGAGGGAGCCCAGCCCCACTCACCGCTGGGCCCCACCGCAAATTGAGAGCTCGGGTGGAGGGGGTCCAGCACCTCCTCCCCGCCTTGTCTGCACGTGTGTGTGTGCATGTCTGGGGCCTGCTTACGCGCACACGTGTGTGTGTGCACACACCCGCCTCTGCACACACCCACATGTGCACGTGTGTGCGCACATACCTCGTGTGTGTGTATGCGTGTGCACGTACCCAAGCGTGTACCTGTCCACTTACCTGCGTGCCTGCACGCGCGTGCGCGCACACCCATGTGTGTACTGTGTGCGCACACCTCCACGTGTGCGCATCCTTGCGCGCATCCCTGCACATGCGCATATCCCTGCGCGTCCCCACGCGCGTACGCGCGTGTGTGCGCACCCACGTGCGTGCACGTGCATGCCCGTGCACCTAGATATGTTTCCACGCGCGCGCAGGCTGCTCACTACCAGCGCGCGGCCCGTGCGCGCGCCACCGCCCCTCCCTTTCTCGCCGCCCGCGCGAGTGCGCGCGCGCCCGTCCGCCCCCCTCTCCCGATATCCGCGCGCCTCGCCCCGCCCCGGCAGGGCCCGCGGCGCCCCCTGGAGGCGCGAGGCCGCCCCGCCCCTCGCGGCGCCGCGCCCCGCCCCTGTCTCCACTCCGCCCCCCTCCTCCCCGTTCGGGCGCAGCGCCCCCTGCCGGCGGGTGCGGCGGGAAGCGGGAGGGCCCCGCTGAGGCGGGATGAGGGATGAGGCGGCCTCGGCGGGCCCGGGGGCGGCCAGGGCGGGATTTGGTTCCGACCCCAGCTGAACTCCGGCCGAAAGCAATGCAGGTGAAAGGCTCGGGGCGAAACGTGCCTTCGGGCAGCTTCACCTGGTGTCTGTCAGCCACCGCGTGTGTGTGCGGACGCGCTGCTGGAGGGGGCCTTGCGTGTCCTGCCACCTGCGTGTGGGAAGGGGAAAGTGGAGCGTCCCCTGCTCCCCTGGTTACCTCAGTAATTCCAGAGTGTTTCTAGAAGAGGGTGGAGGAGGCAGGCACCGTGCTCCACAGCAGGGAAAACCAAGGGCACATTTCCCACAGCCCAGCTTTTGCGTCACCTCCAGGGGCTGTCCGGAGTCACCCCCGAGGGGTTGTCCGGAGTCACCTCCAGGGGCTGTCCGGAGTTACCCCCAGGGGCTGTCTGCAGCGGTCAGAGGGGTCCCAGAACACTGCAATCAGCACTGAGCTTCTTCCCTCTATTTACAGGAAGGGTGCTTTTTCACGGTCCTAAGCAGGCCTCCCACAGGAGACCAAATACGCTCAGTAAAGTGGAAGATGGGCAGGTGGCTTCAGCGCCAGGGAACATTAATACACAGGTCTCTGGCTGATGTAAATGGATGGACTCGCGCTGCCTTCACATGTTAATTTACACCAGCTGTTGGCTTGGCCTGGCCTGCCGATGGTCTTAAGAGGTGGATGTGCTTCATCCCACTTCCCGCTTCCTAACTGTCTCAGTAAAGGCAGCTCTGATAAGTTTATTTAGCGTGACCGCTAATGCCAGTAAGGATCTCAGGGCAAAAAAAGTATTTACCTGTTTGTTTGGTATTAGTGTTTTCCAGTTTTAACTCTGAAATCTCGCAAACTTCTGAATAATCCCTGCCTGTTAGTTTATGTCTATCACCTTTTTGTTTTCAGCCTGAGGAAAACAATCCCTGTGCACTGGGGGTATTACCATGAAGGACATTTCCTGGCATTTCCCTGAATGACACTGAGATACATACAAGAGGTTGAAACACTCCATGTTAGAGGTATAGATGCACATACATACCAACGTGTTGGTAAAAACACCCATGGAAATGCTAATATTGATGTTGGAGAGCAGGAACATTCTGCACCTCAGTGTGTGCATGCACAGATTTGAGTGCTATTTTACTTGGGCCTTCTGGGATCGGTTTCCTGAGCCTCGGTAGAAATCTGTTACACCAAATTTTAGGAATTCTAACCTGACACAGACCTTCCCCACACGATCCACAGAAATGTTGGATGGCTCCTCCTGTGGGTGACTTGTTTGCTGGTGTTTGCTAAGTGAAAATAGGAATTTTTACCTGCCCAGCCATTTTTTTTTTTTTACCCGTGTAATAAAATATGACACTAGAGGGCGGCCTGTTAATGTAATTCAATAACGAAGTTGCGGCAGCTGCACATGAGAAACAGCACTGTCCCCTGCTTCGCGCCAGGGCAGTGGCTGGAAGCAGGCCTGGAACTGCACCTCCTCCCCTTTGAGACAACCACTGCTGACACAGGGAGTATCCAGAGTGTAATACCAGAACCCAAAATGATAACTATTCCTCAGAAATGTGATTTGCTGGCAGACTCATTCAATTTGCGTTATCTGGTGAGCAGTCCCTCATTTAGCACTTAGTTCAATGGGGAGGAATACGAGGCAGGAGCTATCCTGTCTGTTCCCTGGTGCTAAACCCTCGTCCTGCCTCAAATCCTTGCACCTACTTTTACAGCTAAATGGCAGTGTGACAGTTGTAGCCTGGTTTTAGGAGTCTGCACTGCAGTTCACTGACTGTAGTCCCCACTCAGTCTCTGCACAGCCTTCATGTGACTGAGGAGGTCACATGAGACTGGTTTTCTTGTGTCAAATGAGGTTAATAGCTGCATGCAATTTAATTAATTAAAGATGGAGGAAATTTTCAGAACGCTAGGCACAGTATGCGTCAGAACTACCAGGTATTATCTAAGTACGCAGTGCTGTCATTATTGGTATTTACATTTTGTAGTGCCTGGAAGCTAGGATTTCCTTGTGGTAGGCTGCTGACAGCAATACCTTTTCTCCCCAGATTTAAAATCTGTGTGTCAAACGTGAGCCAACAGGCGAAAGTGACGTCAGACAGACGAAAGGAACACCAAGGACGCAGGTGACAGTACCGTGCGCACTGGCAGAGACTGGTGACCCTGTAGGTTGTTGCTCAGGAACCAGAGTGCAGGTGAGCTTTAAGGCATCCTTGCAGCTCAAAGAGGCTTTCAGTGCTGTGAGACTATCAAAGGTAAACTCGGCGTGTTCACCATGAAACAAGAGAACATTTTATGCTGAGCTTCAGTCAGACTTCCTTATTGTCTGGAGCAGAAACTGGCCTGCAGTTACAGATGGAAAGGACTTAAGATTAGTGGCCGCTTTTCTGAAAACTGATGTTCGTTAGCATTTAGCAATAGCATGTCCTCAGTTTTTGCTAAATTGCAAACGAGCAATTAATTTTTCAGCACTTGTGCAGAATACTTTAAAAATGGAAACATGAAAGTCTTCTATTAAAATGAAGTTGATAGTATGCACCTGCCACTAATGTACTGTACACTGTGTCTTCCACTCATTATAGTGATGATTTGGGTTGAGATCAAGAGTCATATAGTGAAAATCACTTCAACACGTGCCTGTTCATATGCATAAACTCCTGTGTACCAGATGGCAAAATATAATGACATCTTAAACAGCTAATTGCATAAACCTTGTAATGCAGATAATTGCCGAACCAAAGTATGAGTTAATAATTTCCCACTGTATTGCTTGGCTTGACACTAATTCTAAAGGAAAGTTGTGACAATTCTAACACACTAAAGTTCACCAAGCGGTAATTAAAACTAGCACTTAAAATCATTCGACTTTCAAACCCTTAATTACAATTCAGTGGAATCACTTTGTAGAAATCTAACATTTATAGATAGCTACATGATAGCTGATATTTCATCATCGTCCCTTTCATGGTGTTCAGCTAAGGCATGCTTCAGGAAGCACGTAGCTCTCACTGGAAGTCTAAGGCTGTACTGATTTCTTTACCCACGGTCACTGGGAAAGACTTGGAAAACCAGGAGTGGTGTGAACATACATACCGCTGGAATTTTTTCCAGAGGTTGCACTTAAAGCAGCACGGCAGGTAGTCTTTTTTAATCACCTGATGCTATATAGATGTAAGTAAGCAGCAAGACACTACAATTAAACGTATCCGTTTTCAAAGAGTGGGTTTAAGAATGGAACTGGTTTGGCTGAGTTGATAATACAAGTAACTGGCCTCGGAGAGAGGCCTCTAACACCCCATGAGCTGTTAGTGCCTATTGGAAAAGCTGCCGTGGTATTGAAATGACAAAGAACAGAAATATAATTAACGATGGATGGTAAATACAGTTTTAGGAGAAATAAGCCTTATCAGACAAACGCAATTTCTTTCTTTGATGAGGCGCATCACATAATATGATGAAGGTAAAGACTGAATGATAAAGGTCAATGAAGAGATGTGATACTCTTTTTTTTTTTTATGGAGATTAGAATTAACACTGTGTGATATTCTGATCAAAAAACATTAGAAATAGCAACAGAGCATGCACTAATTAGATTAAGAATTGGCTAACAGCCTGTTAAAGAGTAGCTATGAATCAGAAAGCGTTGTCAAATGGAAGAGTTTTACCAGGATCAGCATCAGGTCAGATACTAGTCAATGTTTTCTTCAATGATTTGGATGTAAACACTGTAAATTCACAGCTGATAGATTTGAGGGTGACAGGAACATTGGTGGAGTGACAGACAATGATGAGAATGACACTCCAAGCAATCTCAGTTGCTTGATGAGCTGAGCCCATTCAAACACAATTGGTTTTAATTCATACAAGGTAAGATCATGCGGTTTCTGGCGCTTGCACTTTTAGAAGATTGTTGGAAAACTGGAGAGGGTGCAGAAAAGAGCCACAGAGAGAATTTCAGGGCTGAAGAAAGTGCTTAATGGTGAAAGACTTAAAGCACTCAATCTGCCTAGCTTACTGGAAAAAAGACTGAGACGTGACATGAGTATAATGTGTAAGTATTTAAGTAAGTATGAGATCTGTCTGGAAGCATCTGCTGGATACTGATGACATTTTTAATCTTTCAGAGAAAAATGGATAACAGCAAGTTGAAGTCAACTAAACTCAAGTGAGAATTTAAGGGTTTTTTAATAGCAAGAGTGGCTGAAGTGACTTTCAAGGCACAAAGTGGATACTGCCTTTTTTTTTTTTAACTTTATTTTCAAAGGAAGACCATAAGACCTGCTGCAACGAAACCCAAGTTAATGTATTTAATGCAGGGACGATGGCACATGTATTGTAATATATCAAGGGGCTTTCTCTAACCTTCAATGCTGTGAGCCTATATACATCAGCAGAGATGTTTCATAAGCATTTGGGAGCAAGATCGTACACCTGTGCAAAGGAATAATCAAGTAGTAACAAGTCTAACACATTTCGTGGGCTCTCCAGACTCGGGCTAGGTGCGCAGCTATCACACATTCAGGTATCTCTAATAATGTATTATTTTAAAAGATAGAGACAGAGTTTATGTGCTGAGGGAGCTACACAAAACCAGCAAAGGGCAGCCCCCTACCAGTAGACCTGTCATCCCTTGCTTTCCTACTGGCATGAAAATACCTGATTCTTCAGAGCTCTGTGGTAAAGGAGCAGCAGTGACCCAGCTCGGGGCATCTTCTACCTGGAAATCTGTTTGTTCATAGTGTGAATAAGACAGTCCTGGATTGGAGTGGGTCACAGACAGAATATTGGTCTGAAACTGCACCCCCAAAGTCTTTTTTGTAAGCAGTCCTGCCTCAGCACTTCACTCCCATAGGAAGTGCTGACAATCACTTGTGTTGCTGCTCACGCAGCTCCCTGCCTCTGGCGCTGTACATACCCACCACAGCAGTTCCCAACATGTATATATGCTCTTTGCACCCTGCAGACCTGTTTCTCTCTCACCGCTCTGAGAAGTTAAACAACTGTCAAAACCATGAGCAAACAGAAACCATTTCAAGACTCTACAATACCACCACGCGATACTCCGATTACCGCTTTGTGTAATGCAGAAGGAAGAGCAAGCAGAGACCCCATCCCATTGCCTTCCGCTCTAGCTCAGGGGTCTCCCAGCTAACCTTGGACAAAGCATGGTTCAGTCCATCCTAATGACCTGCTAAACTCTTTAAAATCAGATAGCATAGACTGATTCCATGCAGGAGGTCAGAGTAAAGGCTCAGCACAATCCTTTCTGCCCTTAAACACATTTATTAGCCCATGAAATGTAATTACCAGGTGTCTGTGTTGTTACCAGTTTTACAGATGGGTGTAACCAGATCTGATATGAATTATTTTCATGCTCAGGTCTCTACCCCTGCTGTGGATCCAACAGATCATCCTCTGTTGGAGCAGCACTGGCCTGTACAGCTGGGTGAAGATCAGGTGTTTTTTCCCCAGTGAAGGATGCTCCTGGGAAGACGCCATTCTAGCTGGTCATAACATTTTCAGTCTATGCTAAGCATCACCTGTAAAATCTCAGCTTAAGTAATTGAGTCAAGGTCTGCAAAGTAGCTCCATCACTGGAGCTGACAATGCTTTGCATTAAAAGACGGCACTTTTGTGTGTATCCACCTCCTAATTATTTATTTGAAGCAGTCTCTCAACTGCCTGTAGCTAGCAGGGGTTTACAGGCTAGGGTCTGGCCTTCCCTCACACTATCTACCAGCTGCAAGGCAAATGTGCCTCCAAGTGGTCCTGGTGGATCCCCAAGAGCACAGCTCTTCAGGGTGGTTTCAGCAGAAACCTTTGTATAACGCATGCATTTTATTCATTGGCCATATATACAGGTGAAGGAAGTCATTGATAGTATTTCAGTCTATGTATCTGCACCATGACTACTACAATTTGTCCATACAGGAGAAACTGGTAACTCAATAACAAGCTAAAGCAAATAAGACACTGGGCAGCACTGTTAATTGGTAACTCAAATGCCAAAAGTTGGGGGGATATTGAAATTGTCAGTGATGGCAAAGCCCGGGCAGCGAGATAGTCTCAGGGACTTAGAGGTCAATCCAGTGGCTGATGAGCCGCCTTTTGGGCTTGCAGTGATGCTGGTAATCAGCTCTAAGCAGGAAATTGTCCCACTGATTGACTCCACAGCTTAAAATGAAACACGAGCTGTAATGACTTGCTGAGGAGGATGTAATCTGAGGAACTTCTTTATCTTTAAAGATCCAGGATGTGGTCGTATGAAGCGACGGTGACTAATTTCTCAATCTTGAACATATATCAGTCTTCCTCTTCTCTTTCGAAAGGAAGAAGTCTGATGGGGGTAGGTTATCTTCCAGAAGTGCAAATCTAGAAAGCAATACAGAATATGTTGTCATATCTCTCTACTTCTGTTTGCAACATCATTTTCTGCTTAGGATTTCTAGATACTAACTGTATCAATGCACATGCAGAGTAAACCCAATTTCTGATCATAGATTTTATGAAAACAGAATTCAGTACTGAAAACAATAGGGTGCATTTTACGTTGTAACAACAAATACTGCTTAAATTGAATCTATTTCCATCATTCCCTTTCTAGCCAGTGTTCAGAAACATTCAAATAGTGCTGCTGTCATAAATATTCACTAAACATGAACATAACTCAGAGTTCTCCTACCTGGCTGCGATCATCTGATACTCTTCAGAGGAGGAGCCATCTTCTCATCTTCTCTCCTTTTTTCTTCAGGAGGTTTTCAGCAAAGGGTCAGCCACCACATTTTAGATTCTCCTAAAACTGTATGCCTGTCTTTGCTATGTGTCCTGATATCCAAAAGCGTCGGAGACAGACTGAATGATCTGTTGGTAGGTAGAGAAGACCCTCTGGGAAGAGTGGGCCTCCAGATTCTGTTCTCTGTGAAGCGGTTACCCTCTGCCACTAACCTGAGAAAATAGCTTTATAAAATACAGCATTGTCTGGGAAGGGGAATTAGCTCCCAGGACTGGTGAAAATCACTGGAGATTTATCACTTTCCAGATGAACACCTGGCAACTGATTATCTTTCTGAATTTGCCTTTGATTTCTAAGACCCTAAGGCACTTACAGATCAGAAAATAATTTAGTCTATACAAAAAAGAAATGCACCTCTCTTCTTTGCGTCGGTTCTCAAATTGTTCTTTCACGTACCGCTATCACCATGTGTAATTACTTGCAGGTGTCAGCTGGAACACAGTGTCTTTTGTCTTCTCAAGTGCTTTGGCCAGCAGGGACCCAACAAGCTTTGGTTTATCATGATTAATAGGTTGGCTGTTGGTCTAAATGACCACTGGAAACGGACATTTTGCAAGATAAGAGCTTTCATTGTCAGTGGTATGGATTGCTTCACCTCAGGATGTTCCAAAGCAGTGTTGGTGGAACAGTTTGGATCTGAGTCTGAAGCCAGTGAGACATACACAGACATAGAGGACTCCGCAATAACTTGAAATTCAGGTGGTTGAATTCCGCTATGGGCACCAGAACAAAGTCAAGAAACCAGCGATCTTAATCTCAGTTCGACTTGATTTATACATGTTATTTACTTGTCATCCACTCCATATCCTACCAATTTAGGTTCTTATTATGGGTACTTATCACTGTCTTAAAACCCTTCAGCAGTGATTGCTGTCTGCTCTGTTAATTCATGATTTCATTGTTCATTACACCTATTTATGTGTGGCTGTCAGGAAAGGTTTTGTTCTTTCAGCCATGTAAGTATAAGTGAGTAGAGTTCCCCAAATCATGATGGGATTTTGAACTAGGCAGTGGCTTTGGGGAAAAACCTGAAGATTGCCTGCAGAAAGAGAACAAACTCCTTAGAGATTTTTGTTGTCCAGCAGACTGGCTGCTGGATGCTTTTTAGGCAGCAGGAAGCCTTTCTCGGGGAGTTTCTGCTAGGCTTTGACATTTATGGGGTGGGTGTCGGTGTTGCATAACCTCAAGAGCATCATTATCATTGACCTATTGCAGAGCTGCCACTATTTCATGTATCGTGTTCTTCAGCAGAGTAGTACTTACCACTGCTTTTTTAAACTCATGTCTCATCAGCGCAAGGTCTTTTTGCTGTGTTTCATTTCTACTTACAATAGAGAGTAAAAGTAAGAAAAAAAGGGTCTAAAAATTAGAGAACTCAGAGTTATGAGCCGTTTTTGTAAATTTTGGCCAGGGCTAATGTCCAAAAGCTAATTCTCATTTATTATTTAGTTCAAAGAATAGATTCTAATCCTGGTTTTATTTAGTCATTCTATTTTTAGCCTCCATTATTTATCAATTTCTTTAAATTATTTGGTTTATTCACAGCATTCTTTAAGGCTTCTCCCCCTAGATTATTTTATCTCGGTGATTGAAGTGATCTCTGTATAGTTGAACGCTGCTTTATGCAAGTCCCGTTGGGGCTATTCACATATCCATATGTGCGTGCAGCTCCCACTAATGCTTGTCAATGGGACTTAACATATGAGCATGGACATGAGAATAGACCCCTTGCTGGGCACTTGACTAGATGGCTTTTTTTTTTTTATGTTGATCCAGATCACTCACAGCAAACATTGCTGTTATTAGAAATCACTGCACTTAACAGGATCACCGAATGCAACCTCCCTTCCTTTCGCATTCTTTCATGTGGGAGCTGCTTGGTGCGGTTTTGCAGGCGCAGGGTAAATCCTTCATAGACACGAACTGGAATCCAACGTTATTGCATAAAGTAGTTTTATTCTGTGTATCGCCTTTGGTTTGCCATGCAACAGTACCAAGTTAAGCCTTTTCACTGAAACGGGCAGGGTTTTTTAGGTGAGAATTGGGACTTGGGTTTTTGTGTTCTGTCCGTGGGTCCATCTAGGCAGGATGGTTGCAGCAGTACTTATGAAAACAAATGGAAAGCTAAGGTAACTGGGTGTTTGCATTTTATTTCTCTGTATCTAGTTTTAACGTCTTCAGTGGTTCTCAGAATTGTGGCCTCCCCACTATGCTGGATTCACGTGCATGTAAGTTCAGCCATGACAGAACACTTTCCGTTACAAAGTTGAAGTCTTCTATATGTTTTGTAAAACTGATGCATCTCGTACCATCTGTAATCCCACTCCACTGCAATTCACAGAATCACAGAATGTTAAAGGTTGGAAGGGACCTCAAAGATCATCTAGTCCAACCCCCCCTGCCAGAGCAGGATCACCTACACTAGAGCGCACAGGAACGCGTCCAGGCGGGTAAATTCGGGGACATGCAAATGTTGAATTGTTATTATTTGCTAATCATATGAAAATAATTACTGATTTCAGTGTAATTTGTAATAAACGTGTCCACACCTGAAAGGGGAATGACCAAGCCAGAATGTGTTCTCTCAATTTCTTTTCTGCTAGGCAGCTTTCTGCCTTTAAGCCACACTGAGATTTTGGAGGGTTGTATTTGTAAAAATCTGCGATCCTTGGAGATGTTTACTGAGCTATAATTCTGGGTGCACTAGGGACCAATGAACTAAAATAAAGTCAATCATGGGCAGGAAACACTGTGTTTCAATATCTGGCCTTTCAGGAACGAATTTCCTTAGTTTAAATCTTCACTTTCTACCTCACTCCGTGCTTTCAGGCTTTCTCTAATGGTTCCAGAAACACAAACAGGCCGATAACAGAGTACCATGATACAACAATGCCAGTTTTCCAGAAGATCTGGCCTAAATCCCGCCAGCTACATTGTGGGCGGAACCTTGTACCAGGGCAGAAGTCTCTGTGGGCACCAGGACTCACTTCCGAAGGCTAAACTGGGTGCACATCTCAGGACAGAGACAAATGGCACAATCAGCAGTTTCAGGAAGCAGTAACTCAGTGTTATCCATCGCCCACGGTTTACCAGTGCTTCCTTTTTAAAGGTTGGTTTTCAGTGATTGTAACTTTGCCAAGTATTAGCCATTAGAGGGCATTTTCCAAAATTCATGTTTTTCTCAGTCTGATTTCTTTCTGGAAAAAGTTTTATCCAAACTAACTCATCTCTATCTAAGAAAAGTGCCAGGGAGAAAAAGAATGTTTCAGTTTTACTGTTCTGGTAGTTTGTCCTTGAAAAGCTCTGATGACATTGTGGTTTGAAAGCAACAGCTAAGAGACTGGCCCATATCGTCTGTTTCTTAGGAAATGCTTTATGGTAGCCTCAAAAATCCATCAGATCTGAAAAGCCTTTACAAACTCAGAGTTTGCATATGCTTTTCTAGTGTTAAGCTGCTAAACTCAGTGCAGATTTTATAGGGAACCGCTTGGGCGGAGGGCACAAAGCCAGTCTCACAGTGCGGAGGGTTCATGAACATCGGTCCACAGCCTTCTTTCAAACATTTGCTAACTTTTGGGTGCTCAATCCTGCATTCCCAGCGGTGTCCTGCGAACATCCTCTCTTCACGCGCAATTAAACGTTATTTACAAAGCAGGTAATGAGTTAAAATAACGGTGCCTCTGTTGCCTAGTAGGAAGTATGTCTCTTAACTGGTACTAATGGATGGCAGCTATTAGTTACTCCTACATTAAGGTGCATTCATATTGAAATTTTGTACTGACGTTACAATGCATTTGATTAAAATGCAGAAGAATTACACATTAGATATCATGTGGCTGGCTGGAAGCATAATTTAGCTGAGTCTGCAGATGCAGTCATGCAGGTGTTTCCGTAATTCTGATTCAGTTGGTAAAACTGTCGATGTTCAGTGGCCCTCAAATCACATAACCATCTGTGGTTCAGCTCCTTGTGAAAGGAATTCCTTGTGCCTTTCATCAGATACGATCACTGGATTCCTGAGCAAAACTTTTGTGAAGCAGGCAACATTTAAATGTCAGGTGTTTCGAGGAGAGGGGAGGTTGCAGACATTAGGTATTTCAGTTTGCATTTGTTAACCACCAAGCTACTGTAAGAAGAGGATAAAAACGGGTTTTTTTTTTGTGGAAACATTCCCTCACTCCAGGGAAGGGTTATGCTTTCTTACATGAGAAAGACTCAAAGTCTGGATTGTGTCTGATTTGCAGTTTTTCAAACTAGCCTGGCCTTATGCATCTCCCTAAAAAAAGTCAGGTACCTGAAAAACACTGTATGCCAGAGCTGTTATAGGTAGATTCATGTTTTCTGCTTAGGACGATTGTTGATAAATACAATCTTAATAGCTGCAGCCATTGCTACTTCTAGGTTTCACAGACAACAAGACTACGCAAGTTATTTTCGGTGCAGAGCCAGAGACCTGAGCCCAGCATGCAGACGGGTCCACAAGTGCCAGCAGAAACTCCTGTGTCCTTAGGGACATGCACATAGACAATTTCTTTGCTAGATTGAGAACTTCTTGAAGGCAGGAAGCTGTGACTGGGACCAAAAGACCATAGAAAGTATGCGAGGAAAGCAGGGTCAGAGCTTGCAGGAGCAGCTCCCTTTGCACCTCTGGTTCAGCAGGGTTTGCCGCGTGACACAGGTGCTGTCCTTCTGACAGCATTTTCCAGCCCATCAGTCTTCCCAGGCTGGGAACACCTAGCTCTTCGTTACATTTGGAAGAGGGCTGACCTAACTTTTGGAGGAAAGCAGACTTCACGTCATCGGAACACGGTGTGAAGCAATCTAGCTAATGTGGGGTTGTGTCTAAAAAGGTCTTTGAGGGTCGTGCGCAGTTTGACGGGAAAAAAAGCGAGTCAGAATCACAGTTTCCTCTTTACCTCAAGGGTCACCGTGTTTACACGTTCTGAAAGGGTTATGGAACTAATTTGTAAAAGGACTTTATTTTATGTATTAAGGAAAAATAAAGAGCTCACAAGAATTTGAGTCCATCAGCAAGATATGGAAACAAGAAAAATCTGTCCTCAGTTGATGAAATATTTATTTATCATTGAAATCCCAGACATTTGCATCCAATGTAAGGGCAAGACAAATCTTGTGCATAACCTCCTAGAGAATTCAGTTAAAAGCAGTTTTGGATACCTGTAAGTAATTATGCTATCACATTCTCTAACGGATTTAATTCGGGCCAAGTAGCAACTACTGTATGTCCAACAGATAATGAATTAGAGCAATGCTTTGGCATATCCCCTTTCTGAAATGTTAGCAGCCTCTCAAGTGACTTGAAAAATGGGCTTCAATAAATGGACAGGAAAATATATGCAATTAAATTCAATCAATAAAGCTGTCCTTGACCAAAGTCCAAACATTAAAAACAACTCCAATTGAATTATGAGAAATCCTTTTCTGATTTTAACTAGATTAGTTTAATCACATGCACACAGGAGTTGCGTGCCGTCCCTCAGTAAGTTTATGGAAACAAAAAAGCAATGTACTACTCCCTGTCTCTCACTTCAGCCCAGCTCTAGTTTTTCCTTAGAGAAGAGCTATTTTCTTATTGACAAGGTCACTCATTCCGACAAAAATGGCAGAGCAGGGTCTCAGGTGACAGCCCTAGTTACCAGCCTTCTCTCCTTCACTTCCATAAAACTTTTCATCCCCATAACTCCTTAGGCTCTTCCTTTCCTTTTGTTGGGAAATAGAAATGTTTCAGAAATCCCCAGAAGCTACTCAAAATGTGAAAGCTCTTCCAAATCTCAAAGTAACCAAATTCCACTCCACTCCTTTCTTTCTTAAGCTTTTTTTCTACTGTACCGATACAGCTGAAGGTAAATCCACTAAAAAAAAAAACAGAGGTACTCTAAATTACAGAAAGACTGTACATAGGTACAAGCCACAGGCGCAAGTAAACATGGAAATAGAACTCCTTCAGAGGGAAAAAAAAAAAAGGCAATTAAAAAATCAGAGGCTTTTGGAGATAAGTTTTTTGCAACAATCAGATCTCACAAGACCCCCTACAGACAACAGAGTATTCATACATTCAAATCCTCCCTGAGAAGTCCAGCTTGACGCAGGCCAACCAGGGGAAATGTGGGGATTTAAAACTCTGTGCTGAAGTACCTACTCAAGCTCCCCATTGCCTCAGAAAGAGAAGTTCACCTCCTCCCCTCCCCAGGGATGTAGGAGCAGCTGACAAATAATTTCACATAAGCCAAAGAGCCATCAGCTGGGAATCACTACACAAGTCTACTTGCCTGCAGGAGATCTGAACCAGCAACACCTGTGAGATAAACACTGCTTGGCTGCTTCTCTGAGCTGTCCTGTACAATGAAATTATTCTCTTAAATTCAGAGGGAAAATAGAATATGAGGTTGTTTTAGACCTGACCTTTCAGCCGCGAAGCACTTAAGATATGAAAGAGATGGGTCTGGGGAAATAATTCATAAGTAGCAAAGTATTTGTTGAATTTTTACTCTTTGGGGACCTATAGTTTTTCTGCAATTTGTTCCAAAATCAAGGCTGAATTACGACAAAATCATGTGCCTCAGATAAGGAACAGTGGATCAGAACAAAGGTATTTCCTGCCCTATAACAAGAGAAGTAAAACACCGTGACCAGAAAGAGAGAGCGTTGGTGACAACGGCTGCAAGGTCCAAGACTTGCCTCAGTTTTCTTCCTCGGCCACCTGCATGAGCCAGATGGAGAACGGCTGTTCATGTAAGCGGCTGTGCTCACCTCTGATCTGTGACCTCTAAGGATCTCACAGGGGTGTAACTTTGTGGCTCATGTACAAAAGTGACTCTTTCACACTCCGCAAAACCCCTGTTACCCCGTGCCAAAGTGTGGCTGGTTGCAGAACACAAGAAACCTTCATACGGCTGTAGCAACTGCGCTGAATTTCACCGTTGCTTGTTTGCTGGGTCTGCAGGAAGGCTCTGGATGTGTTCCTATGAATGTATCGCCACAAAAGGTGTATACTGATCTTTAGCGATGTGTGGAGTCAGGCATGACTAGGCTTAACCATAGAATAATACAAAATACTGCAATAAGAATAATATCACAAATAAATGGTTGGCGCTGCAGTTACGAGATTGGGAAAATGAGCGCTGATTAAGTCTCCTGCTGATTTTATTTCCACCATGTTGCCTGATACTTCAGTAATGTGTCAGGAGATCAAGCTGAGTAGGAAGACACCTGAAAAAGGCAAATATCTCCCCGCTGAGAGCACGACCTCTGCCTTGGACAATCTTTAGTTGTTTGCACGCATACCGTGAAGCTCAAGAAGCTTGTATTCCCTTAGCAACCAAAGTTGGCACCTGTGATATTTGTTTTCAGCAACTGACACCAAGAGTTTGAACTTACATCTGTTTTACTGAATTATGGTAAAACAGTATTAGTAACTGCAAAAAGCAGCTCTAATTTGGACAATACCATCCAGATCATTTGCGGCTTGTGCTGCCTGTAATTGCGTTTCACATCCCGCCCAGAAAATACAGGAAACCGTGTAGCAGAAGAACATGACAAGTCTTACGCAGGCAGGGTCTTGACAGCTTGACCTATTTCCAGCTCTAAAACTTGCTTATATAGAAGTTTTCCTAATGTCTTTTATAGTTCGTTTATGAAGGATTGTCCACCTGGTGCCTTATCGCAAACTGTGGAATGAGTCCAGGAGATGGCAACAACACGAACTGCTGTGGGGGATAACAAGGACTCTGTTATGACTGGGAACGTTTGCAGTACTATAAATAACTCTATCAATATTGTGATAATGGCACTTTAAAGAGGTCTATTTTACAAGTGTTGAATGTAAGAGAGACCACAGCTGCGCTCATTAATTCTGAAGTATGCTCCTCTCTATGTACAATTTGCAGGTGTAACAATAGGAGTGTTGACTCAGTGCAGGTCTAGCTAGTGTTTGGATTAAAAAAAAAGGTCACAGTAGCATGATTAGTTCTTAACGAGCCTTTATTGTGTTTGGCAGAGGGAAAGCAAATGATGATAGTTTAATTGAAAACAATGAAAGTAAAATGGAACTTTGTTACAGAATTTAGCTATACGTAAATAGCTTCTCCCCCCCCCAAGAGCAAGTACTGTAATTGACAGCGGTAGATCTTTTGATAATTAATTGCAGTAAATTATCACTTGGCACAAAGAAGGCATAATTCTAATTAATTTGCAACCTTTTCCAGCATAACACTGAATTGAAAATGGCACTGCTGTAATTTTTTTCTAAGCTAATATAGAGCTGGAGTACAAGCAACATCGTGATGCTTTCTTGTGTTTTCCTTGTTTGGAGCTGAACTGGGGTGATTCGGTCCTTCCCACACAGTTGCTGTACCATGCAGAGATGACCCAAATGGGCAGGAGTTTCCTGCATGGTCAGAATTAATCTGCCACAGCATGGGGTGATATAATTAGGTACAGAGATCCAGGCTGGTTCAGCTGGGCCTTGTCTGGGACATCCGTGCCTTGATTTGAGGACAGTCATGGCTGTGAAGTGTCCCTTTCTTTCTCCTTTGAATTCCAGATTTGGTTTGAAAAGGAAGCATGTGGTAATGTGGACGGGCCAGACTATTTAGGCAGAGCTAAGAACTACAACAGCTGTCAAATTCGTCAGCCTCCATCTTGTTAACAACTTAGAAATGAATTGTCTTTACCTCTGGGAACGCAAATCCCCCTTGGCAACTGCAGGGCAGAGCTACGTGGCAAGTCCTCTCGAGGAGGTGTGATGGAGGGAGATCTGTCGAGGCAGCCAGCTAACAGCATGGGCGGCTTTTGGCTCTGAGTGCTGCCTGGGTGCAATGGCCAACAAATCCATTTTAAGCAGGATGCTTCATGAGTGCTTATGGATGAGGTGCTGCTCCTTTCTTATCATAACTAGACTTCACGGTGAAGTTCCCCAGCTAATGATTTGTTAATGGAATTAAGATCTGAGCCCCAGTCTGTGGCTGCATACAGCCCACAACTCTTTTACTCCCCAAAACTTCTCTGTGTCCCTGGGAGATAATATTTACCTCCTGCACATCAGTGTTGTGAGAATAAATTAACTTTGGGAGAGTACGTTGAGCTCCTTAGAAAACAGTTACTAAATAAGTACAAGTATTATCATACATTAAATCAGATCAGCTATTAAAAATGAGAACAAGTCCTCAGATCTGTAACCCTCGCTGCATCAGTTTCTCCCTCCTTTCCTGATTACTGTTAGCCTTGATAATAATGAACTCAAAGACGATATTAGCAGCCTAACCTATACTATGATTTAATCTTGATTGCCACAGATCAAGGTTTGATTTAATTGCTCTAGAATTAATTAGGATGAGAAACAAGTTACAAAAAAGAATTTTCACTCTAAATAAAGAAACTGTTTACATTCAATTGGAGTTCATGTTAGAACAAATCATTAAGCTATAAAAGATTACATCTGGGCTAGAATTAAAGTCAAGCCGATTCATTAACCCAAATGGTAGCCCAGAGATTACCAACATTGTATTTCTGCTTTGGTGATCAAAGGATCAAGGGATACATGACCAGATGACCCTAATTGAAGCAATCTCCACTGAATTTTGTAAATGAACTTGAAAGTACTAAGAAGATAGTCTCTAACTTCTGTCAATGAGGAGAATAAATTTGTCCTGGTAGCTTTACTTTATACATAATGTAAGGAAAAGGAAAGAAAAGATAATGGCAATCCTTTACGAAGTACATAAAACAAGAATATTTTTCTTGAGTTATGGAGGAATCTTATCCAAATTGTTTATAGTTGTCTGCTACAGCTTGTGAAATATAGGGAATTTCCAGTCAAAAACTTCATCACTATTGCCCTGTCAATGACCTCATCACACCTGACCTATCGGGAGTATCTCCTGTTGGGTTAACCCATAAATCAGGCTGCATGCAAGGCCTTTCTCTCAAAAGCTGAATTAGGTATGATAGTTTTATTGTGTGAGCTACTGTTCACCAGGGACTGAGCAGAAACTGCTGCCTGTATTTCACTCGAGAGCATGGGAAGAACTTGAGCCTGCTCCCAACAGTGAAAGGCCAAGTCTGTACCTCGGTGAACCTCTGAACCTACATACTCTTGATTCTCCATCGGGGAGAGCTGCAGATGCTTTGTCAAGGTAATAGTTGGAAGTATAAACTCAGTCGGTGTTTCAAGTTTTAAATAAGAGAAATACACCTAAATGCTTGCAGATAATAGGGGTATGATTTCTTTTGAAAGCCTGCTGTAGCCGTTAGTGACATTTTTACATATCTCTCTGTGGAAAATCAAGAGTCACTGAGCATAAGAACTTAGTGAAGACAGAGACTGTAATTCTTGTTATGAAAGGGGAGGAATTGGATGTGATAACTAGTGATGGACAAACTTCAAAAGGTTCAGGGCCTGTGCATGGTTTGGATAACTGTCCAGGAGCTTTGATGCATATCCAAAGCTTATCTGGACCGCCTGGGCCTGTAAATATTGGGATGGAAATCTTGCAAGAACAGGCTCTCTCAAGAGGTTTTTCTTTTTTGATATTTTGGGCAAGTATTTTCTTGTCATGCTGGAGATACAACAAAAATAGTAATGACAAGAAATAAGACCTGTTTTAAGGAGCACTTCATCAAGTCTAAATCAAGAATAAATAAAAATGCTTCGTTTAAAATGCTTTCCACATCTCCAGACCTTCATGGGATTAAAAGGGGCAAACTTTTAAAATAAATGGGCAGAAATATGTCCCAGTTCTTTCTGAAGCTTAACTGCTACAGTAATTTTGAGTTGGGTGGTTTTTTGATTTTGGTATAATTGCTTCTATATAACATGCATAAAAATGCTGTGCAGATTTCAGATAAACAAGATGTAGATCAAGGTAGCAAGAACACTGACATCTTCTGAAATGTGGTTTGTGTACAGGGCAATTAGATAAAGCAAACCCCAACTTCCAAAGGCCAGACTTCCCATATTCCCTCACGCGTATTTGAGAAAGTTTTTGTATATGCGTGTACCCACATAAATTTTTTAGTTCTCCATAGGCACAAAGTAAATTATAGCTGCTGAAACTCTTGTGCTTGGGTTTGGAGTAGAGATTATTTAGTTTATTTACCATAAAACCCAGTTATAGAGAATAAAATTTCCTTGGATGGTAAGGAGTGGGCTCCTGGAGCTGTCAGGGGGCTACAGCCTCTCTCCCAGGCTGGAGCAACAGAAGGCGGCTACGCTCCTGAGAGATGTTTCCGTGACTGGCGGGTTAGTAGATTCAGTTAGGTTTGTATTTGGAAATGTGACCAAACTACTGAAGCTTGCACTGAGATTCCTATATATTTGTTTTAGCTTTTGCAAACATTTAAAGTACATGCGGTGCCTGAAACACGAGCTTAGGCAATAGAGAGTTTCCTTTGACTGAGAACCCTCAGAGTATACGTAAACCTGTTGTCTTGCCACGCCACACTCGGGCATGGTGCCAGGGCATGGGGCAGCCTCTGCCCCTCCTCAGCACCTGGTGCATAATACCAAGCACTGAACCCCTTTTAAAACTATGTGATGTTGTTCTGATATGCAGAGAAAGTTCAGTAAAACCAATCTGTTGGTTAAAAGCCCATTGCTGTTTCAAGTACAGGTGTTATTTTCAGGTCTTGTGGGTTGTAGAGGAAGAGGTGTCCTCTGCCCTGCCTCTCAGAGGAAGGGTAAAAGCAGTAACGTGTTGGACTTGGCAGCACAGGCTGGTGGGAGAGGCTGGAAGAGAAGGTACCCTACCATGGTGTCTGGGGGAGAGGAATTTGGTTCCTCCAGGTAAGACTTGCAGGGGCAGATGCCCCAGATGAAGCGCTGCCGCTCCTTTTTCCTAAAGACCAGTATGAAATACTGATGGGAGAGGTGAAGGTGGAGGGCTGAACAATTCTGGTTAACCTGTGAGCCAGCTCATTTAGGTCCTGGAACCATAAGTGTCAAGAGCAACCACTGGCCCAGCCCTTGTGGATGAGTCACAGCAGCACATGGCAACTTGTGTGGTAGCAAGATCTGGGGAGGGACTTCCTTAGAAGACCAGACTGGTTCCTAAATGGACATGGTATCACTTAACCATGAGGTAGTTATTTTAAGTGTTTATTAAGAACTTGTAGTCTGCTATTTCAATCCACCTTACATGCTGAAGCCATTGCTGCCTGCGTGTCTGAGCCAGCAGACCTGGCCGTGTTCCTCTCCCATGGCAGCTGATGGCCTAATCCAGCTCCAGGTCACGGGGAGTGTCTCTGCTCACTTCAGCAGAGGCTGGCTGGGGTTTTGAGGAGCTGGCTGAGCACAGGGAGAGCCGCACGCTGGGCTCTCCCTACGTGCACTGCAACCTTTACCTGCTGAGGAAGATGCTGGAAGCCCAGTAAGCTCCTTCATAGTAGCAACACCTCAGCTGACTTGCAAATGAGTAGTGCTAAATCATCCTCACTGTGTTAGCATGGGGTGTCAAGCAAATGAGCACATACAAACCCAGCCAATGCACACAGCAGAAATCACCATCCGTATTCAGGAAGCAACAAATCAGGTTTCACACCATTGTCAGAACTATTTAAATTGTCAGTGGTCATATCACCCTTTCTCTTTTTAGCTGCTCAGTAAGACACGGTTTGGCACCTTTGTACTCAGATATATACTCTAACTTCAGTGGAGCGTATGAAATCTAATATATTAATAATTTAAGAAATAAGTTTGCACCCAAGAGTACATTATTTTTATCTTGTTTTCCTCTCTAACCAAGTCACAAAAAGAATATATTTTAATCTCTGAATATTCCAGAACGGTATAGCAGAGTTAGACAAATTAATTACATATTGACACAACAGCACTAAGAATAGAGATCTTACAGAGCTTTGCAAAAGGACGCTTTTCTACAGGTGGAAAAAACTTAGACACAAAATTAAAAGAACACAACAGGAAAACAAATATTCTGAGTGTCTTCACAGACACTCAGACTTGTTTCCGTGTTTGTTTTTTCCAGTGTTGGCCTTTGACTGCCCCAAAGTTGCCAGAGCATTGATTAGACACTGCAGAAAAGGAAACTGGTGGAGAGGTTAGAAGATAAACTTTGAAGGGTTTCAAGCATTCAAGGGATAAGGCTGACTGAGGTGCTTAGATACTGGATAGAGACAAAACACAACTGAGGCCTTTAACGCAATCAAGGCAGCAGCTCATCGCCAGGAAAGCGTCAGTTTTCTGCCATCCAAGAACAGGCACAGAACAGACCACCCTCGTCCTCACAAACCCCCCAGCCCAGAGGCAAATTAATGAAGAATGAAGAAGGCTGACAGAACTGAACCAACGCACAACGTTTGTTAACGGAGAGATTTTAGACTTGCATGAGCGGGTCTGTTCCTTATCTTGTCCTCCCCTGAGGCAGCCTCCCTTTCCAGGCACTGCCTCCGGAGCCAAGGTTCTGAGGGAGCAGAGACAGCAAGTGGGGTGAGCACCCACTTCTATTCTAAATTACACTTCCCTATTGTAGGTACTAAACAGGCAATCTGAATGAAGTTCATGTTGATTTAATCAATGTTTCTGACATATTGGAGGTGCTGGAGTTCCTTTTGCAGAGGGGCAGGTAAAGCACCCACCACTCACCAGCTACTAAAGGACCCCCAGTGAAGGCTGTCATATTTCTTAAGAAAATAAATCCTGTTGGTAGTTATACAGAGAGCAGAGGAAGTGGAAGGACAAAACCATTTGAGCCATACAGGGGACAGGTCTCTAGAGCTGCTCTCTGAATGGAAGAGGATGGCTCAGTCCCTGAGCCTCTTCAGTTCTGGGGCTCTTGGAGAGCTGTGCTGGGGTTTTGTGAGGTGGGAGTCCCACCACCACGTCTCACACCAGATACTTACTGACAGCTGCAAAATGTTGGCTGTGTCTTTCAATGCAAGCCAGTGTACAGCTGGGCAGTATTCCTTACATCTTTCTCAAAAAAATCTGAAATATGTTGGGAGAGGAATCTGAGCGCGTAGCTCTGCAGGCGGAGGCACTGGGTCTGCTCTGCCCTTGGAGCAACCATCTCGCCCAGGGCCACTTCTCCACCCAAGGCCACCGTGTCCCTGCGGGGCTGGGGCTGTGCTCCGTGGCCCTGTGGGGTTGATGGCAACGTGACTGTCTCTACACTTGAAAATGTGAAGCTGGACAAAGAAGCTTTCCCTTTGCCTTGGGAAAGCCAATCTATGGCTGATCTCAGCCAAGTGTCTGGTGACTTATTTTTCAAGGCACAGAGATTCTAGGTTTGATAACTGATGAACCTGTTTGATTCTAGGTTTGATAACTGATGAACCTGTTTCCTAGAGACTGAGGAGCTGAAGGCAGATGCAAGTTGGGAGTGTTAGTAGTGAGGAAAGTCCAGACTCCAGTTTTGCAGCTGCAGGCCCTAGGATTTTATACAATGTTAGTAGCATAGTTTGAGTAAAATTCATAGCTGAAACAGCTGGCTTTTTTGTATCTGAAGTGAGATATGTACCGAATATACAGTTACTGCAACTGACTTCAGGAAGCAGGCTTAGAGAATTTCTGAAGTACGTGAGCTGTATATTCTCAAATATATAGCATTTATTTTTAGCCAACTTTTTGAAACTTCAGTAAATATTTATGATGATTTTGCTACCTGGCCTCCAACACTGCTATGGGGAGATGTGCAGAGACCTAGAGGACAGATGGCAGGAAAAGGAATACAAGCTACACAGGAACCCTGCAAAGAAGCTCCTTATAGAATTGAAGCAAAGTAATTTTTTTAAAGGTATTTTAAAAAACAATCATGAGGAACTTGGAAAATCAAGCTTTGGATTTTAGTACCTGCAGGAGCTTTTAGACCTCACATCCAAAAGACCTCACCTTCATTATGAATATATTGTGAGTCAATATATTTAATCTCCAGTCAAAATTTTACTCAATTGAATTCCAAAACACACATTCTTTCTTTTTTTTTTTTTTTTGATACACATGGAGTTTTACCATAACTGTTGCTGTTCTCTTCTGAATAGCATCAGTTGTAATGCCATAACAATCTGTGGGTGTTGAGGTTTTGCAGCTGGCTGCCTCGTTTGAACTACTTGGAGCTGCAGGCCTGTGGCAGTGCCAAGTCGTGGAGGAAGATCTCCCTGAAGTCCCACCAGCGTGGGGACTGAGCTGCCAGAGATGGTGCAACTCAGTGTGAAAGACAGTAATGGATGTCTGCAGACAAAATGCGTGTGTCAAAAATAATAATTAAAACTTAAAAGCGCCTGTTCTGAACTGATAGCTTTGGTTGGAGAAGGTGGGATAATGCTGGGTGACTGTGTTGTAGCCCAAGGGAGCGATCCCACGGTGGGCAAGATTAATTGCTTCCTGGAAGTGCCCCTCTCTTCCATGACTGCCAAGGCAGGCTGATAGCTTTTGCAGAGTCGACATGTAGTTTTTAGGCAGTAAAATGTAACTGAGGTGAATCCACCCCTCATGTTCAGATGTGAGACGTCCTGTTCTCAGGAGCAGTGGGATATATGCTTGATGCCAAGACCTTTACAGAGATTTAGAAATGGAGTTGAAGCACAGATCAATAATTAAAAGGATCACAGCTCCTAGGATCTGGATGCTGCCTCTCTCACATGCTTGTCCTGTGCCCTGGAAAAAATCACTGTGAGCATTTTTAAAGATGTTCAGGTCTGAAGTCCTATTGGTTTCAAGCGATTCATCCAGCTTGTAGTCAGTCATCTAGGCATCTAAATGCTGCTGGGATTCTTGCCCTTAAATCTTTGCCTCTACTCGTTGTTTGCTGAACAGGGATAATATCCACCTGCCAGGCAGGATTACGCTTTGAGATCTTTGGGTGGCCGACGCTACCGGAGAAAAGTGCAAACTCATCATGAATTTCAGATTGTCTTGCACATCATGTACTGCAGACAGCATAGCCCCCGGGCCCGCGGCGCTGAGCACTGCTGCCGCCGACCTCGGATTTCTGTGACAAAATTCAGAGCACAAACTGATCTGTGAGATCAGCTGCTCCCTTCCTCCTGGCTCCTTACTGACTTCTGGTGCTGCGACTTAGAGGCCTTAATAAGGAAGCAGCATCAAGGCAGAAAGTACTTATTTTCGTCCGTATTGCACCAGCAATGAAACATTTGCTATATTCCTTAAAATGCAGCTTCTGAAGAGGAAAATGTCCTGTTTCCCGGCATTGCTGAGGTCAGGCTCAGAGCACTGCGACTGGAGCAGGCACGCAGATGCGAGTTGGAGTGTTTTCCTGCTGCTTGAGCCTCCCAGTCAGTTGCCTGTCTCTCCCAGTAGATGATGCTAAAGTGCGATTGTTTTGAGCAATTTTAAGGATGTAGAAGATTTTATCGGGGGAAATCTGAGGTGGTAGAAAGGCTTCTGGGGCTCAGTGCTGCAGGAGGAGCATACAGCAAATATTCTTGAAAAACCTGGAGACCAGTTTGCTCCTGTCTTGTATTTATTAAGGGCTTGAAAAGTAACAGGATTAGAACTTGTGCAAGTTTTCAGGATTTTTAAGCAGACTGTGACATGCCTATATTTACACGTGTGTTTCTGCAGTTCTCATAGCTAAAGCACAGTGCCAGCATCATACTGTCTTACCATGCCATTTCTTGACTCTGTTGTCATCCGAGAGTTACCTTCGTTTCCACACTGTGTCACCACCTCTTCTCAGTGCAGTCACACCCCTTTGGGGTAAGTAATTTGGAATGAAATATTCAGCAAGACTTGTAGCTTTCTGGTTGCTTTTGAAATGTGCAGCGACATTAATAACTAGAAACAGAGCGGCGTTTTGCCTGTGGATGCTGCCAAAGTTCAGATATGATTAAGCTGCGGCCACTTTCTAGAGCCAGGAGAGGAAGTGGTTCTGGAGTGGGAAGCGTAGGCTCAGATATGCATTTCCCTGGAATTTAAGAAAATTAGAGGGAGTCTGGCCTTGTATCTACTTCCATTAGAGCTTTTCTGAGGACTTCTAGGGTAGCCAGTATAATTCACTCTGAAATGAAGTTTTAAAGTTCAAAGATTCATCTGGAAGTTATTAATAAAAACAATAAAAATAGAAATTTAAAGCCAGTACTTTTTAATGAGGAAAAATTGCCCACATTTTTTCCATTGAATACTTTTCATATTTCTACAGCTGAAAAGTCTTTCCCCCCCCTCCTTTTAAGAAAAAAAGACAAGCTGTTAGTCTCTTTATGAGACTTCTGGGGTCTGCTGTAAAGACACCCTTTGGTTCTCAGCAGATGAGCCATTAGTCCTTGGTTGTTGTGCATTAGGAAACACGCACAAGGTCCTTGTCCTCATAGACAGCTTAGAACAAAGCATATTTTGGGAGAAAGATGTACAGAAAGACAAAGCAATTTCTCTGGATCCCATGTCTGGTATGTGGAGACGCTCAGAGGAGGAGTACTTGATTCTTCATCAAGTGCCTGGTCTGCTGGGCCATTATCGCTTCTACATTATTACAGTCATCAATTATACATTAGGGCTGTATGATATAACACCACCCCCACCCCCCTTCCCAAATTCCTGTACACAGACATAATACATGTTGTCAGAGATCCAGCTCTGATGTTGTCTTGTCCCTGACTGATACGCTCCCGTGGGTCAGAAGTATATCCTGGGACAGGCAAGAGTGCTCTAAGATATATGGATGAGTTTGTTTTTCTGCAAAGCCCTTGGACTAGAATCAAATTGCCTGAAGGAAACTTTCAGGAGCCTTTTAGTCTCCTTTAAGAAAAGAGATTCTGCAAATGTTACTGTGTTTGCAGTTTTCTTGCCACTGACTCTATTTGGTTTTCTTGAATTCTCTGGAGATGTTGTCTATTCAGTGAGCAACCACTGCAGAGGCTGTATAATAAATTGAGATGTTTTGTGCCGCCTGCTCTCTGGAGATCATGCTTATCAAACCAGGCTTTCTTCTTCGCCCACCTTGGAAAAAGGTCACCAAAGGGAGTGGGACAGGTGGAAGTTTTACAAAAGGTAATGAACAGGGTAAACTCGGTTCTGTGTGGGCTTTATGGTGATAGATGAAGTGGAGACCAAGCGAGGTGGCTGTGGAGCAGGAAAGTTTACTGGCGGCAAACTGTCGGAGAGGTGGAAAACAGCCTGATGAGCTCTTGGATCAAATTCTGAACTAAATGAGTAGTATTATCCTTCTGGGATTTCGTCACTAGGTGGACAACAACAAAGCGTGCGTGGTCAGAATGGATCGTGAGATTTGTAAAGGAACTCCGGGAGAGAAAGATCAATAAGTATATTGAGTGGAAAAGAATGGGAAATACAGCATAAGATATATGATGCTATTGTGGTTTTTCTACCCTAAGTCAGGCAAAATATGAAACTCAGGATATAAGGGCAAAATGGGATTTTTGCTCAGTTGTCAGTGATCCACCCTTCCAAGTGGAGTTGTTATTTAAAAAAGGATGGCAACAGCTTACTTCACTTTGGGCTTTTTCACTGTTTGAGAGTACTTGGAAAAGAAGGATAAATATGACTGATAAAGATTCTAAGGCAGCTAAAAGCAATTGCAGAATGAATTACTTCAGAAATGCACACTGTTATTAGAGTGTGTTCTTCACAAAATCCTGGGTAGAAGAGGAGAAGGATTTATAGACAGCATTATGTCCTAAAGGGATTCATACAATGAAATTGTAAAATGCATTTAAAAATACATAATTAGCACTTTTCATCCATAAATTTCCAAAGTGATGTTTTTAAAAGGAGGACATTACCTAACTCCATGTGAACTAAATAACTTTAAATCAAATGAGACAATTTATGTGTTTGAAAGATGTTTATATTTGAAATAAGAGCATCATTTAACATCTCTTCGCCTTTCTCTCATGCTGATTTATCTCCCAGATTTCTGGAGGTCATTCTTATTGGTAGAAGTCAGCATTTGTTGTGTTTTGCAATGCAAAAATTCTTTTCATTCCCTAACACTAGAACAATATTTCATTGAATTGCTCTGGTTTATTAGACTAGTTGCACAGATGTCCTCTCTTCCTGAGCCAGATGCACAGAGCTCTGCTTCCAGCTTAGCCCAAACTGGAACATGTTGACAGAATAACATAACTGAGACCAGACATATTGCATTTTACACTAAAGGTCATGCAAAAAGCACAGGCTGCGTATAGCACGGGCTGTTTTACATAAACACACATTTGGTTCAGCTTTGGTACAGGGATTACTGAAAGAATGCTTGGGGAGGACAAGCTATAAAGCAATTGCGAAGATCTGACAGTTGTTGAATGAATTACCCCCAAACTGGGACATCTCTCTAAGAACAAGTGTGAAGGGCTCTCTGCAAAAGGAGGTGAGAGAAAATTCTCAGGGAGATGTTTCTGCTCGAGATTCTTCCAGAGAGACAGAAGATGCTCTGCAAGTTTAACAGGAGATTTCCCCGAGCACTGTATCATTGCGGTGGGTTTGAATCAGTGGTGCCCTTACCTTGCTAATACCTTTCACCAACATAAAGAGGAGTAACGAGGAGAGAAGAAATCAAATTGCATAACAACGAAGTTGAATGAATGCAAGCAAGGCCAGAATGTGTCCAGTGGCTACAGAATCTATTTGGCAAGAGCTTGAGAGAAGCTTATATGGATCCAGATGTTACAGATGAGGGAGGATTGTCCTGCAGAGCAGCTACAACTTCGGTTGTTTTAATTTCGCACTCACATGAGCTGAAGAAGCAGACAAGGACCTGGAGCCAGATTACTTTTAGGATGAGTGTGCAAACACAGATCAGGGCCAAAATTCCTAATGTTTCTTTGTTGGCCAGGTTGCTCTCATGTGGCAGAAATCTTGCATAGGACATGCCACGCTGGTCTCAATTCTGGGGACAGGAGAAGGAAAAAAAACCTTCTGAATTTTGGAAATCACCTGTGATTTTTTTTTTTTTTAAGAAACTTAACCTCTCAGTTTTCTTATGTGAAAAACTGGTCTAAACACTAACTTTCTTAGGATGCTGTTTAGTTTAATTAAATGGTGTTCATAAAGTCTTTGAATTAAAAGACAGTATGGACTGTAAATACCAAGTATTACTGGTACTACGAACAAATGAACAACAGCACATGAATATGAGCACACTGCAAAGGAGGAATGCCATTAAGGAAAGAGGTCCCATTTCAAGCTGCCAGATACAAAGGAGTGAGTCATTTATTTTCAGTATGAAAAACATTTCAATGTTGTTCTTTAAGCAATCCTGCTTATGATCATTATTCCTTAGCTAACTGCTATAAATATTTCGCACTGGTGACACGGTCTTCCATTCCCACCTAGAAATGCAGAAAACTAGGAGCAGAAAATAGAAAAATAAAAATAGTAGGAAAAGGCATGTCTGGTTTGCCACATGCTAAATATTGTCGTCTTTGTTTTATGCATAGTTTTGCCTTTTTTTCCTGAAGACATCTCTGTGTGTGCGTGTGTATGACTGTACTGTCCCAGGCTTTGTCATTACAGCCTGACCAAGATTTATGAGTTGATAACTGTCTGAACGCTGGATCACAAAACATCATTTTTGTTTTCTCCCGACCTTAGCTGTGACCTCTGGGACTGCAGGTAGAGAGAGAAATGTGTGATTTCGGTACAGTCAGGCAGGGTAACCCAATCCTGCTGGCACTGCTAAAGCACAGCTTCACGTTTCTGTGACACAGAGTACAATAAATTGGCCTGCAAAGGAGTTGCAAAGGGTACAAGAGGTGGTACAAGTTTTTCCTCTCATTTCCAAGCAGTGCTCTGGCTCCCTTGGATATGCTCAGTACACCCAGTCACAAATGAGCAGCTTTTGAGTTAATTATCAGGTTGGTTTAACACACGATGTTCTGACCATTTTTTACAGTAGTGTTTTGAAAGAAAACTGTAGAAGTTCATGGTGCCTGAGCTTCAGGAGTAAAATATGTGCGTGTATACACATGCCTGCTTATCTTATTCCTTATAATGACTAGTGCATTTGCTGTAAATATTCTGTATAACGAGCTGCATCGAACAGGCTGGTCTCTCCCCTCTGTGTTCTCACCTGCCTGCCAGACCACCCCTCCCTCCTGCACCGCAAAATCTTGTCTCACGCTCCGCCTCACCTAAACAGTGGCTCTGTCTGCTCCCTGCAACAGAAAGTCTTTTAATATACCCTTGCCCATGGCAAGTGTTCTTGCCCAAACAGAACCTCTGTCTCAGGTGGGGTTTCCAGAAAGTGATAAAAGAGATGGGAACTGTAGGAAAACAAATTCAGGTGCTCCTGCATGTCCAGTTCATTGTACAGCACAAAGATCCGCAACATGCGTGGCATGCTCAGATGTGGATTTGCTGAGAAGCTTGCCCATACAAAGTTTCACTGGACAAAGAACCTAAAATCCAGGGCAACACTGTGTCCTGAGGTATAGCAGGACTGTGTTACTTCAGATTTTCACTAACATCAGGTTAAGATATTTTAACTCTCTGAAGAAGACTCTCCTTCTTCCAAAGAAGTCCATTTTAAAACTGGAGTAGCACAGTGTCAAATTGGACTCAAATCCTCCACAGAGCACTTGTCTTTGTTCCCTCGTCTCACGGAGACAGTGGCAAATGGCAGCCAAACCCCCTGGACGACACTGCGTGAATTGTCTGAGACAGGATCGTTGGGAGAACGTGAGTTTGCTGAGCTCTCTAAGTGACAGGGCTGTGTAGCTTGTGCAGGGCACTCACCCAGCGGGCATCACTTTGGTAGCAAAGGAAATCTTTCCTGCTCTTGGAAAGACTGAGACTATGATCTTCCCTTTGGAAAAGAGGTGGCAGCACGTGGCAGGGAAGTGGGTGCTCACAGAAAGAGAGGAGGCAGAAAATAAAGTTTCAGGGTTTGCTTCCTGATTAAGTCTGTTCTTTACTCCATATACTAATTTACCAATCAGTGAAACTGGTAAAATACCCACCTAGAGCACTGACAGTGCTTCATTTGAATTTATCTATGTACATCTACTGCTGGAAATTCATAGTATTATTGCAAAAGCCAGTGCACTTCTGATGGGCTGTTTTGCCTTTCACATGACTGATTCCAGAGGAAAGTTGGCGCAGGTTATCAGTGCTGAGCTTTTCTCAGCTGATGGCTGTTCAGGGAAGAGCAAGAAATGACATGGGGCTCTAAGGAGATCCTTGCCTCTGCTCATTTTAAAACTGTGGTACTGGTTCTGTCTGGAAGTGACAGAGGAGAAGCCAAAGACTAAACAGCTCCTGCAGAGGACGAGCCCCTTGCAGCACGGGTGTCTTTCTGGCAGGTATGAGGTGAAGATGATTGATGAGGTCAGCACAGGATGCCTGCTCCCTCTCTACCGACACCTTTAATGCATATAAAGAAGAATAATTCTGTTCTCCAGCTCTGTCAGTCAAAAACTGCAGAACTATGTTTATTACAAAATAATTATAACTGCAAATTAGGAATGGGGGTGTTCTTAGCACCTCCTTGCATCTCTCTCATATGCATCTAAAATAAAAGTAGTGTTGAGAAACTATTGTAACCTCTTGTTATAGGTTCAAGTCAGAAAAGAAACTGAGACACTTTTTCAGTTAGGTGCAAACACTGTATATATTGGCTTTACTGCCCATTTTCTAATCCCAGCAAGCCTATTTTCTGCACTGAACAGTCCAGTGTATTTGTAGCAAATTTAAATAAATGCACAACTCAAATAAAGCACAGCCGATCCTATGCACACACGGCTTTTGTAACACAGATTTGGCCCTGTGGAGTACCATGTCCTCAGCTCCCCCTGATGGTGATGTTAGCTCTGAGAGAAGAGGACATTCGGGGGTGACACCCACACAAACTGATGGACGTTTTTCCATTGCTCTCTGTGGAGGAGTTTGGTTCAGACCAGTGTTTCTCAGGGACTGTTGTGCAGATTGTAAGGGGGCAACAGCAGAAGCATGAAAACCAAACTTCATGGAGTTGGGCGAATCATCATTCTGTTTGCTGCTGCAGGATTTTTCTTTCACATAAAATTTTACTGTGATCAGGCTCTCTAATTGCAGCAGGCTCTCAGTCTGGTGGATATCTGGGGGCAGGCAGAGCCTAATCTACTGAGCTAGCGTAGCCCTGTAGGCTGCGTTTTCTTTCTGGATAAATTATTTTCTCAGAATTCAGTGGGCTTTGCTCTTATTTAAGGGTATTGCATAGCAGCCTTTTTAAGACACTGCTTCTCAATGCTCTAAAATCTCATTTCAGATGCTCAACTAAGTTATGAAAATGAGGGTTTAAAATCAGTGCAACAAGCTCTTTCCTTAAACAGTGTATGGGTCATTACAAATAATATCCATATTACGGGAACACTCTCAGGGCCCAAATCTATAATGCCTGGGTCAAGAGCAGACCAGAGCCTAACTGAGATGTTTAAACACGTACAACAGTCATTATCTCCACTTTTCTAATTATGGAGCAGCAAGGAAAGGGAGAAGTACTGAATGAAAAATATTACTGTCAGAGTGTATTTTACTACTCCAAATGTTCTACTGACTGCTTCAAGGGAATCAATGCATTAAATAAGCATAATTGCATTAGAATAAAAAGACAGATTGTTATATCCATGTCTACGTTTTAAGTTCACGCTGTGTGTTTTGTGTTACATGCAACTTCTTGAGCTGGTTAGGGCCTAGGAAACTCTTGAGAAACGAAATGATCCGTGCATTCACAATTTGTGTGTAAAAGAGATCCAGAAACGGAAGGTAAAAAAAGAGAAGGATTTGTCTAAGTATGTGATGGCATGAAATCAGAACAAAATGCTAAATAAATAATAGGGATGTACATGGAAGATAAATGTATTAAAACCAATTTAAAGTTGCAAAGAATAACTGAAAAGAAGAAAGCAAATGCAAGACTAGGCAACACGATATACAGCATGCACGTGCCTGGGCTTTAAGTGTCGTCACAACAGCTACATATATCCGTACTGCAGAATTCATCAGGACAAGGACCTAATCCCAAACTTTTGCACAGGTGTGTTTTTAGAAACCACACAGGTACCTGTTGATGCTCCGGATACATATTTATGCTCTGACTTTGCTACTGTGAATTAACGCATCTAAGGCCTGCTTATTTCAAACCATGGCGTAATCAGAACTGTACCTTCAGCTCCCTGTGTAATTGATAACATCCCTAGGCTTGCACTGTAGGCATCTCACTGTAGATGTAGATGTTTAAAGAGCTTTCTGGGTCATCATATGGTCAGCAATGCATTTCATCCCATGGTTAATCCCTTGGATGCTGTGCTATGTTTGCCTTGAGGCTTGTTTCAAGGTCTTGATTAACGCCACCGCTCCATGCCTAGTTAAGCTGGCAGAAGCCTGTTCTGCAACCAAAATGGGTTTCCTGTCCCTCCGTGCTCTCCAGATGGTTGTTTGTGCTTCCTCCCTGCTGTGTCGGCACAGGTGTTTCTCTGACCATGCAGTGAGAGATCAGAAAACTGAGCTTGGAGAAAATCGACCTGGTTTAAAAAAGAAATGCCGGGTTTTCAGACAGGCCATTTCCTTGGCTGGCTTCACGGGATGTCTGTGAGGGGGAGTGATGCTGAAATGGGAGCGGAGCAGGGCAGCCGGGGTTGGGAGAAGGAGGACAGGGCTCCTCCTCTGATCTGCTTCTCTGGAGGCATGGGGGAACTGCAGTCTGAAAATGTTTAAGCAGTATCCAGCTAGCAGTATCCAGCTGGATCATGGACCTCCTACCACCAAGCTGCTGAAGAAGCAGCTCCCTCTTGGAGTATGGGCCAGACAAGCAAGTCCCTGTGGGATTTGCAGCCACTGCTTGGTAAAAGTTGCCTGTGCATACCCTCTTCCCTCATGGTGAGGAAATTCATTATAACTGAAATAAACCAAAACACCACAGGAAAATATGTTCTGAAAATCTCAGAAGGTTTTCTCACTGGTGAGGTTATAGGCTGCAACAGTATATTGTCAGTTGTACTAGGAAAAACTTGATGCTTCCACACTAAAATGCTAAACTCACAGGCTCCTATAGACACTGCAGTTCCGTTTTGTTTCCCTCGTAAATTAGGAATAGTCAGTTTATCCCCTAAAAGCTGGATTCAGCCCACCAGGAGAGATCATCAGGTTTGGGAAGTGGATGAATTTTTTTGTGGTGCCAGCTTGCTCACAGATACCATTTCTCTGGAGAGCAAGTGATACTCCCACCTTACGTCACCTGAAGCATCCACCACAAGACCACAGCAGAGCCTCTCCGTTACGTGACCGTGCCGCATCTACAAATGTGATGGCATCACGCAGGAAAGTGGGGTTGCACAGCTGGATGCTGACTGCGTTTTTCATTTACACAGTTGATTACATGGCAGCAAGTAGACGCTAGATATGGTCAGTTGACCTAAGTTTTCTCACTCATTCAGAAGGAAAACTGTCAAGTTACGCAGGATACAAGCATTTTAATCACATGATAGCTACGGCACTGGTCAGCTGGAAGAGGCAGAAGCTGTATGGCCCTTGAATGCCACCACTGCCCCAGCTGAAAGAAGAACCATCCTGTCTTGTTCTCCAAAAGATGGTTGAGTAATAATGATCCTTTTATGTGCTAACATATTTCTTTAGCAATAGGTGATGCCTTTGCGGTATTACGCAGAATCCTGCTTTTACTCTGAGTTGTGGCTTCTCTGTGTGGGTATCGTTCCCACATGTCCTTGTTGTGGTTTGCTACCTGATTTAGGCTTCAGTGGGTTTTGTCTATGAGATCACGTTTGCTCTCAGATGGCTTGGCACAAGGCTTGAGAAAATGAGATAGGTTTTGGGCAGGAAGCAGCTTCGCCCACATACAGAGAGGTACCAAAGCTACTCAGATGCCTGACATTCCTGTTGAAATGAAAATCCATCCAAATTATTGGTTGGTAACTTGCATTTTAGCTGTGTCCTATTCTGTCTCTAACAGTAAGATCCGTATCTTGACCTGAAGGGTGCCTATTGAGTTTTTTTAATAGTTTGTGTAAAAGAACCTTTTGTAGAACATGTTTTTTTACACCAAATATTAACCAGGCTTTGAAGTGTGAGAAACATAGTTGCCTGACATCAGGGATAAGTATTTCTTAAATACTACGCAAAGATGGTAGAGGAGAGGCTGAGTATATTTTTGGACTCAAGTGTACTCCAAAATACTCTTCTGGTCCCTTTCACCCCTGTTTTGTTTCTGAAGGTACCAGAATGACATAAACTTCTGTTGTTGAAGCTTCTCCTATCCTTGGCAGCAAAGCAGCGTGGTTCCACGGCCACGGCACGCAGAGGACATCCTCTGCAGCTCCTGCCGAGCAGCTGCGGCGTCCTTTGTGCAGAGCTCTCTGCTAGCCTTGCGCTCATTCTGCCAAGCAGAGATAGATCGCTGCTACCTGGAAATGATGCTGGTGTGGAAGGCGGCGGAGCCAGAACACAGCCTGCTTTTCTTCTGATGAATTAACACGAGGTGTTTTGATCAGGTGTGTAACAGAGACCTCGGCTTATTTACTCCCTAACTCAACGTCCAAAATACACCCTCAGCTCCCCTTCAAGATGTTATACGTAATTAAATCTCATGTGTTCGTTTGTTGTTTTTTTTTTTTCTTAAAACAAGGGAAACTTCAACAGGGAAAGAAGGTAAAGCAACAACAACAACAAAATAGAAGTACAGGCTGGAACGGGTAGATTTTAGCAAGTATTGAAAGAAAAATAAAAGTTTTTAAAGTCTTTTTACAGAAGAAAGTAAAGGCAAAATCAATCATCCAGACTACGATAACTAGCTTCATTTGAAAGTTTTTGTGGAAGGGTTTTTTTTTTGTTCAAACAGCTATTTTGGAATTCAAATTCTATTTCTGCTCTTCTGTTTTACCTGCGTTTGAGGTAAAGCGTGAAACTTCCTTGAAATGCCACCCTGTAGCAGTTCATCCTTAGGATATTGTTTTAAACATAATTGAATTGCTGGGGTACATTAAACATTGCAGTGTTTTAAGCTGGGGAAATAATTTAATGATGTGGTCTTTAAGACAGTTAATTAGCCTGGCGTGTATGAAAGTGTAACAAGAACACCACCTACTGTAAAAGTGAATGTTCTACACTCCCGAGCACTAATTCCTCATAGCTTTACTCTGCATGGAAATCGTTAACTCCTTCTTTGTCAGGTGCTTTTAGGCACAATTGTTGAGTTAGGAATTGGGTGATTGCAGCTCTCTCCAACCTTAGCCAGAGAGGAAATCTAATATAAATTGCAATCGGTTTAAACATCAGGAGCGATAATTTCTGAAAAGATTATTCTGGGGTCTGATACAAGTCATTTTCATAATTATGATGGATTTTTTAGCTGGGAATAGTAAGGATTTAAACAAAAATTCTGGTGATGTCAGCATGGTTTTTAGAAAATTGCTTGTGGTGACCCTGCTGCAATATTGCTATGTGGCTGGCTTGATTTATCCGCTGTAATATGGACTGTAAATGATAACATCTAGCACTCGCTCTGTCGCCTCAGCAGAAGGTGGCATAGATCATGGTGCAGGGGCAAACAGTGCGGTCCCTCTGTAGCTCTTTAGCTCTGTATTTTTGAGAACAGCGAGCGGGATCTGCGTCTCCTGAGCAGCCTGAGCTGGTGGGCAGCTCAGTCCCACCGACCTCCTCGGAGATCTGGGAGCTCTCAGCACCTCACAGCGAACGGCTGACACTTTGCAGGATTTCCTCACTTGTCAAAGTTTTGCTCAAAGCGAGGAAGGACAGAGCCTTCTCGAAAAGGTCTGCAGGCTTGGACCACCTAGAGCCTTCAAAACACAATCCCCAGCTTTTACCAGAAGTTACACAAAGTGTGGCGTATCTTCATCAGTAGCAAACCCATGATATTTAGTGACTGTCCTAACAGTCTGGGTTTGCAATCCCCAATCCTCAGAAGTCTTTAGCCCTCCTACGGAAGGCACCTACAACTAGTTATGAAAGACCACAGAGCTTTTTATTTTCTGTATTGCTGGGTCAGTTATGAGGCGATTCAACGAGGTGATAACGTCTTCCACTAAAAGGATGAAAAAGGGAAAAAGCAATCTGACAGAGAGAAACAGTGAGGGAATTCTTAAGGGAGCAAAGCGTAGCGCTGGCCTTGTTGAAATCAAGAGATGCTGCTCCGATTTCCAGTAGCCCCCGATTTTGCTCAAAGTCACTTTCTGCTTTTATGTCTGCTGTGGAAAGTGTTTAGCACGGCAGTATTTTCTCTTCCAATCAGAGAGCAGATTTTGTGTTTTGCAAGCAACATTTGGCACTGGCAGGGACGGGAACATTCCTGATTAAACAAACTCCCTAATAGACCAAGTCTTGCGCTGCTAAACTTGCATGCATTATTGTGCAGGAGGCCAAGCATATTTCAGCCACAATGATGGAGTGGGCAGCACTCTGTCAGATCAATTATGTACAAGGCCCATCTTCTCTATGATTCCCTCGATTTTTCCTCCTGACAGTTCACCTTGTGCCCAACCTTCTGTTCTTGTGGAGAAAAACCTGCAGACAATGGAAAACCTAAGGCTGTTTTTCCTCGTCGCAAAACGGCATAAAGTAACTCTTTCCTGTCAGGTTCCTCATGACTTTTCAGGCAAATTTATCTTCCCCAGTTTAGGGAATTTATAGCCTCTCTATTTCTCTCTTTCTTTCCTTTTTTTTTTTTTTTTAATTCTCTTTGGTAATGTCGTGAAAATAACAAATACGTGCTAGTCTGCTGGTTCAGAGCTGTGGTCCCTACGCAGTTAATAGCGTTGTGGCTGGTGGTAGATACTCCAGCCTGCTCCATCTTCATCAAGGAGCTTCTGTGCTCAGACGCTGCCCATTTCCCATCCCAGGCTGGGAGACCTGGTCCACACAAGGGTATGGCCTGTTCCTGGCTGTGCAGATGGCACTGAGGTGGGCTTTAGCAAATATTTCTTTTTGCCACTGCCTGAGGGAGATGAGTCCTAAGACAGACTGTTCAGTTCCCAGTCAATTATCTGATGCAAGTGGGCTCAACCACTTCTAATCAGTTCTGCTCTGTGGTATTTGACTTAGAGAATGGATCTGAATTTACTGGGTGAGGACCAGTATCAGCTCATACTGTCTAGACTAATTCAAAGCAGATTTCATGCGAGTGAGGTGCTGAGTAAAAATGAACTGAACGGTGTGAGCTGGGACAACTTAGAGAACTGAAGCTGGTACCTCATCTTTCTCCACCCTGTACAGCTGGGACAGCAAAGTGAGCTTTGGTGGTACCCAGGCTGCAGACAACCAGGAAAACACAGCAAAGAGAGAGGAAGTTGTTGAATGGTTCAGGGAAAGTTTCTTTCATTTCTTCTGTGCAGAAGAAGGAGATATTAGAGCACGTTTAATTCCTGTGAACTCAGTTGCGTGCGAGCAAAACCAACACAAAGCACAATCAAGCAATCAAGCACACTGTTATAGATGGAGTTGGATTCCCCATATATCATAAATAGAAGTGCTACCAAACTGAAACAGAGCGCAAGCAGATGTATACATACAAATGCAAAACAGAAGTGATGTTATCAGGGACCTCCTGGAGTCCGTTCTACACACTGGTGGTGGGAAGCCTGGGACCCTTTCTCTGCCTTTGGTGGAATTGTCTAAGCCACCCCTGCAGATAAAGCTTACGATGAAGAGTTTTCAGTTTATTTAAATTGTTCAAAGCGACCAGTGTTTGTGATGTGCACAAGGGGAGAGAGCCCTGTGCTTCCCCGTGCGAGATGGGAGCTGCCCTGAAGTTGGTGCAAAGAACATCAAATACAGCAGGAACAACTCCGGAGCGCTGACCACAGCCCACGCCCTGGAGGACTGAGACTGGAGAGATCGCCCCAGCCAAGGATAAGAACACATTTTTTCGGTTCAGATTGGTATCTTTTAGAGATGCCTTGTCTTCCTAACAGACTAACTTCTTTTTCTAACCTCCGTCTTCTCTGATCAAAAGACTGTTGTCTTTTTTGATAGGGAAGAAATTAAGCTGTTTCTCTACCTGGGCAGAATTCAAGGTCCTTATAAGATGGGTTTTCCACAAAGTCTTTTTTTACTTCTGACTGTTTTCCCTTTTGCTTTGATCTGACCAGTTCTGCTCTCACTTTCCAATCTCGCTTGTCTCTCTCTCTGTAATGAGAATACTGATAGCAGATATATTATGTGATATATTGTGTCAAGCAGTCACAACACCGTAGGATCACCGTGTTATGGAGTAAAGACTACACATGGTGCGTGGCAAGACTCATCCATGGAAAGTCATTCCATTTTTTGGTTGAGAAATAATACTCTCCAAGATGATCTTAGCATTTTTGGTTGCTGATACCCAAATCAATTTAAAAAGTGAGACTGTGAGCAACAAAAATCCAAGCTTCAATATCTAAGAAATCTGCAATAAAGTGTCTTCAAATGTACACAAGTGATATTACATAGTATAGACCGTTTTTCATAGCTAATTGCTTCTCCTATCAATGACTACAGCAGAACCTTTCTAAAAAAGTGTCCTGGAATGAGCAAGATTACCTCTTTAAAGATATCTTGTGTGCCTTTAGCAACAAAGAACAATTAGTCTTTTCTCAGTGGAAAAGGTCAGTACTTTATATGGTCTCTCATATTTAAGATTTTAGTTAGAGATCAACTATGTAATGATGGTGCCTGATGGTGTAGTGCTCTACATGTTGTTAAGGCCGACTGCAAACAACCTAAGTCCTTGAATACTTTTACTTCTTACTTGAGTATATCACTAGTGAATACTTAGAAACTTTTCACATATAGTTGAAGTTGTGACCTCTAACCATGATCCAGTCCAAGCAGAACAGTGGAAAAACAAATCAGGGGGTAGCTGGTCCTGAAACAGAATATGGTTCACCTGAAAATTTTCCCTTTATCAGGTAGTGATTTGAGAAGATTTAACCACGTTGCAGAACCTTGTAATTCCAGCTCCTGCCACTACTGCTTTTCTCCTGGGTGTACTTTTGAAGGAAGGGGCCCAATAACCTAGATTACTAGCGAATATTTCAATCTGACAGCTCACTATCTATCTGACAGCAGTGCTGTGACAACACGTCTGGGTCAGATTCAACACTATTATGTAAGCCACCAACCAAACCTTTTTTTGAATACGTTAAAGGCTGCTTAAGTACAAAACCCACCCATGCAAATCTTAAAATGCAGGGAAATATTTGGCTAAGGAGAGCTTTTGGACACCCCTTTGTGCCCACACATTATAGCAAGCGATCACACTGAGAAACAGCCTCCACAAGAAACTCCTTTGCATTTCCAGCATCCAAGAAATATATCACAGGACTAAATTCCTCTGGAAAGAGGAACAAATCTTAACTCTGACCTCAGCTGGAAGCTGGCAGCGCCAGCTTTGGAAGGGGAAGCTCCGACTGCTGGTACCTCTTGGGTGGAAGCGGGCGGAGGAGGGAAATCAGCTCTAGGGAAAAGTCTACCGGGTTAACATGTGAGGATTTTTTTCCCAGTCTATGGCATAATATACAACATTTCTGAAATCCATACTTTGTATCCAGGACTGGAAATGCCATGTTTGGTTTCTGGGAAAGGGACGAAGGTGGTAGAACTCAAGGTGAGAGACCCCTGTCCCTTTTGGCCAGGCTTTGGTAGGTTTTGGCTGGTGGTACCAGACAGATGGTTGGTGTGACTGGAAGCTCAGCCTTTTCTTCTAGGTCAAAATACTTACTCAGTGCTTCTGGAGCCCTTTAGCTGTATTTCATTTCAGACTTGATAATTTTGAGCTTGATTTAAATAGGGCACTCCTAAGCAGAAAGAAAGTTGCTCGCAGAGGGCTTCGTAGCACTTTGAATTGATTTATATCAGCACCACCTCAGAGGCCATCTGTGTGGGCAGCGTTTCATAGCTCCCAAAGCAACTTTCATGTCACTGGTCAATCCTGTGCTACCGCCATTTATCCGAAAGAGCCATCAATCTGTCTTGGGCGGAAGTGCGGACACAGCGGAACCAGGATGGAAACTGCACTTGAAGGTGCTGCCTTCAGAGCTGCGGCTTGTGGCGACAGGACTGGAAGCTCTCAGGTTCCAATGGGACGTGGCAGGGCCAGCTCCAGGCCAGGCACTGGGATGGCCTGAGAGACATGACCTTGCTAGGGCAAGGGCTCTCAGCTCCCGACGAGATATCACTTCTGAGGCGTATTTCATGCCCTCACTCGAATGTCATGTCAGTGTCACTGGGTTCTTGCTGAATTTGGAGCTCTGTGGTTCCTGGGAGGTGGGAGCATCTGCCTGGAGGCAGGATATTGCTTATTGGCATCTTGGTTCTTTAGGGGGCCAATTCTCTAAAGTCTTGCTGAGATGTTACCCAAAGGCTTTCATCTGAGAAAGAAAGAAATGCTTTGCATCCCACTCCTAAAGGACTGCTGATTCCTGGGCCACCAAGTCAAGGAACCTAAACCAGCTTGGGATTCTGCCGGTGCTCCCTGGAGGCAAGAGCAGAGCTTGCGTGGTACACGAGACGAGATTGAGCAGAGAAAACTGCTCTATTAGGAAGCATGGGCAGGAAGGGACTTTACACTAACTAAATAGCCTTGGTACCATCCAACGGTCATTAACATGACCACCAGCACTGAAAAATCAGCCAAATTCCTGTGATGTCAAAAGACAGCAGTGACGGGGAGCCCCTCACAGAGGGCGCGGATGGATGTATCTACACCTGTTGCACCAATTCCTCAAGTTAAAGCAGAATTTATTTACTGACAAGGTCTGTCTATCCTTTCCTTAATGTGATGTGGTGACAGATCTTGTGTAACACCACTGGGGTTAATGGAGACACTCTGGATTTGCAGACTGCAAATCTAAGCAGAGTTTGGCCCCTCTGGTTTCAAATGCTTCAGGAAACCTATAACCCTCACGAAGAAAGAGAAGTGGTCACGATGCGAAACTTCATCATTTCCTCATCATTCACTGTGTAAGCACGCAAAGAAAACACACATTATTCTGTTTGAGAAGGAATACTCTCTTTGGGGCTAGCAAGTAAGAACACCATGTTTCACATACATGATATGCAAGGTATTGGATTATTTATAAAAATCTGTGTGATTCAAAAGCCCTGTGAGTTTTGTGAATCAGAGGGTGATGTGAAGGGATGTTTACTTGAAAGTTTTGTCTCCCTTCACAGCCCACATGGTTTCTAATCCTCAGCAACCTGCTTTCTCTCTTTCAGAAACAAGTTCTTTCCTGTACAGCCTGGTTCCTGTATTCTACTCACCTCCTTGCCTCAGACTTTGTGGAGGTTACACGTTGGTGTAGGTGAGTTGTACGTTACCCAAGGAGTTAGGTTTAAGTATGAGTCCTCTGACAGGAATGTAAATTATCTCAGGTATGACTTATACATGTGAAAATATGTTCATTTGTATTCTTGTAAATTCAGTTAGTGCTGATGATGGTTAAGAAGAAAAACTTGTCCATCACCTGCACAAAGTATCTGCAGTTAAGCCTGATTCAGACTGAGGAATGAAAGTCTTTCTGAAGGAGACATTCACAGAGCCTTTGGTCGTGGCAAGAACAAATAGGACCAATGTCTGCACTCCTGTATAGCACAAACGTCCACACTGATGCCTTTTTAACCTCAAGCTTATCTTTTAGAGAATCATTTGCTCCTAGTATTGTCCTAGACAGATGAGCTACTTGTAGGTATCTCATATCTCCCGACAGATCTATGACGGAAGGAAGAACTTGCCTCTGATTTTTACATAGTCAGCTTTCATTTTTAAAGGACATCTAAATTCTTGTGCTTTAAGCAAGGGGAATGGAAATCAGTACAAAAAGAGGGTAAGATGGAAGAAAATAATTTAATTTCTGTTACTTTAGTTTCAGTAATTTCATTAGTCATTGCCCCTGTTCAGTCACATACTGCTTTCTATTACCCACTTTCCTGTACTAGCTGCACTTGTAAGAGTAAGAGGCACAGTGGCCCATGACTGGGTAGGTCAGCATTTTTTATTTCCTCTCAGCTCACTCTAATGAAAAGCACATGCATCCAGTAAATCTTGCCTTTCCCCTTATTAAACCAGTCGATGTTCATTACTGAGGTCTGTGCCTGGCTGGGTGGGAATCAATAAGATGATCCTTTTAATCGCCTTAGTAATCAACAAGCTATTTCTTATTTCAATCTCAGCCCAGCAGTCACTGAAATCCAATGATTTATCTGCATTACACATGCACTCACACACGCACTTACAGACTAGGGAGGTTTTATATGTGTACAAAAGAGAAAGAGAGAGAGGGGCTAAATTTCACAATACACTTTAAATTATTGTGTTAGAGAAATACCCCCAATTTTATTATTTACTTCTCAGTAACCAGTAGACACATGCCCGGGCTGACTGAGTGGGAGCTGGATGATACGTCGGTGCGCGCAGTGCAACAGATGAAACTGCAGCAAATAAAGGGATTTAATGGAGGGAACGGCCAAGAGGTTCATTGCGCCTGCCCTCAGCTTATCTTCCTGACTTTTCCTTCTCGTTCCCATTTCTGCCTCATCCAGGCAGACAGCAGAGCTCTGCTGAGAGTATGCTGCGCTCTGAACCAGGTGAGCAGAGCTCTGCTGCGGAACTGTGGGAGATTTTTGCCCTTCCGGTTCGCCTCATCTTCCCCAACTGTAAAACGGGGATAATGAGGCTGATTACCTTTGTGAAAAAATTCAAAAAATATTATTGTGCAAAAGCATTAGTTGCAGTTTAATCATGGCTGTGTTTCAGAAAAATGCTGCTGTCCCCTGGGCTCTTCCTGAGCTGCATGTGCTATCCTATGAGCCTAACGTGCTCTACTAGAGGCATGTTTGGATAACATAACAAATATTTTAATCTCTCTTGGTTTTCTTTGATTCATCCTGAACCTTCTCTGTGCGGAGAAGTCCAGGAAAAGAGTCTCAAGCCACAGCAACATTGAGAACTGTAGCTTAAAAACTTCCACAAATGGAGAGGTCGCTCAATGCAAGCCTTCCTCGTCTGAGAAGCTCCTGCGATGTTATTGGGGCTGCTCATCTGAATAAGGATCGCTTGCATGCATGAGCTGAGCTGAGTGTTGTGCTCCTGGGAGGTTTCTGTATGAAATTTAGTCTGACTGCCTGGTCAAAGGATTTGGGAAGGAATGGCAAAACCCTGACTGTGTTGAAATAAACAGCAAATGTCACATTGATTTCAGTGATTTTTTTACCCCATGTTTTCTTACTACTGGAAGATCATTATAGTATGAATTAAGGAGCATGTTAATAGATGGAAAATTGAGCACAGGGACCTCTTCCTACTAATTTATAAATTTTGATTTTGGGAGAATGAAAAATGAGAAGAGAAGGCGGAAGGGAAAAACGTCAAAGTGCAACAAGTGCAGCCATCGGAGCATCTTTCAGCTGTGCCTTCTCTTACGTAAGGCTGGGCTATGTCTGCGCTGCAACCCGACACTGCCCCTTTCTCCCCCAGACAGAGCTTTTTCTCATAAAATTCACTCAGGCACTTCTTCTCAAGTTCTTCATACACTTTTCACAAGAAAAAAGAAATCATTCATATCTCTCAAAGAGAGTCTCGGATTCTTCAGATATTTTCCATTATAAGCTTTTGGCACCATTATTACCCACAGATCGAGTTACTTTTCTGATCCCCCTTCTTTCATCTAGTAAAAATGGATTATTTCATTATTAGGCTGGAACCGTTACTGTTCACAGAGATCAGGTCTGTATATGAACAATGCCATCCCCAGTATATTACTGAAAATCCCGTGGCTGTTGTAAGGTTTCCTTTAAACACTAGAACTCTATTTTTTGGTGAGATCTGAGTGGTCGTGTAGCCTCTGAAAGGACATTCCTTTTCTCTGAATTGTACAAAAGATATGATCGTTTTCAGTAGTTTATGGAAGAACTTAACTGGTGTTAATCCTGTTACTAGTATGCTTGTATATGCAGCGTGTGTGTATGTGTATGTATATATTTCCAATGTCTAGGCTAACATTTATTGTAGCTTGACTATAACTATTTAATCAACTGTCATTTAACGTTGCTTTTATGTCGAATCTGTCAATGTATTAAAAGAAGTCAAGTGAGAGATGGCCAGCCTGAGGCACTCAGAAATGTCTTATTTGAACAGTTCGGACAATGGGAAACAGTTTTGACTGTCGTGTTCCCTGTTTCTAGTTTTTCTATTCTTCCTCTTCCATTGGAAGTGCATCTGTCCACAAGTGGAAGAGAAGCAGAGAAGTTTCTGGAAAGAAAATGCAGACCCACATCATGAACCAAAAAGGAGATGTTTTCACATCAGACTTAGGAGGTGGTCCTGCTCTCCTGTTTTCTGCCCCATTTGCTGGTTTCTACACTGAAAACCACCCTTGGTGTCAGAGATCTCACACTGCTGAAATCTATGAAATGGGGCAGAAAATCTAATCTTGCAGGTCCTGGGACCGTTCCCTTGACCTCATAACTATTCCTCCTTCTCCCTCCGAGCCCTTGATGCGGGGAGCGGCAGTTCCAAACTCGGATCCCACTACCTGCACCTCTGCTCCACCTCCTCAGAGCAAATCGTCCCCTCCTGCCCTCAAAGCATTTTCCTGGAGGAGAGCATCTGTCCTCTGAGCAGTGGGCTAAATCCATCCATTAATTTTGGCAAGGACTGATGCAAATCCTGAGCCAGTGAGAACTTCTAGATGCCAGCAACACGGGCAGCGGCAGAACAGATGGAACGACAGGTAGAGCACTCGCTTCCCATCCCCACTCCTCTGAGAGGGCTTGAATTCTTTATGTCCTCCATGTGTCTTATCTGTTTAGGCTCCATCAGAACCTGTTTTCTACTTAATATGAGACAAATGGTTAGAGTAAATAGAGTCCTGAGTTAGACACTCAATTCCTACACCAGTGAGAGCGATTTCAAAATTTTTTAGGATTTATCGTATAATGATGTTTCCTTCTGTGTTTAGTTTAACTCATTTAACTGAGCACACCGCTTCTTTCCACTTTCTTGGTACCTCCCTTCTGCATGTGCCATTTCCATCCTCATTCAAACCCGTGCCAGCGAGGCGAGATAAAAAAAAAACAATGCAGCATCGATCACAGTTGCCTAGGTTTGATTCTGAATCTGGAATTTAGCAGGAATTCTCCGCTACACTGAATTATCTCACAGAGGCAAGCGTAACATCTTTTCGGGATGTAGGCTCTTCCAGACTCTTTGTCCTCCATGGTAATGTCCCAATCACACTGAAGTGCTCCCAAATGTGCGAGGACTATTTAAGCTTTGTAAATGCTGTCCTCCAAAAATCACTCCACATAAATGTTTCATGTCTCTCCTCTGCGATGCAGAGGCCCCAAACATTCAGCTGTGAGGGTGTTTATATTTGTGGAACTCTCTTGAACATTTGCTGTGGATTTCAAACAGCTGCTACACTGAAGCACTGGGAATAGTAAGATCATGAATATTCAGGTGAAGCCACTGGAATGAACAGCCGTTAATAGAATAAATGCCTAAACAGTTGTGTAAGGCTTATTAAGACCTATTGGGGCTGAGATAATAAATTCCCTCTTTGACATGTTGCAACTACTGTAGTTTAAACATTTTGGACCACCTCTTCAGGACTGAAAGAAAAAATTATGTTAGTTCTGTGTGATAACACAATGAAACACCTGGAAGGCTTGGCGCTTGTATTAGATTTGGCAGAGAGATTTTAACATGCTAGCTCATCCTCACTTAAAATCATGGCACTGTTTATTGTGTTAGTTGTCAAGGTTATCCAAATTACATACAATCTGGACCAAGCAGAGTTATCTCGCTAGAGAATGTGGTTTTTTCCTATGTTGCTTCAAGTTTGGAAATAATAACATTAAAGGTTTGTAATGGAGTGGTAGTGTGGACAAAACTGTCGCACAGAAAGAGAAACTGACCAAAACTTAAAAAAAAAAAGAAAAGAAGAGAAAAACCCCCCATATTCTAAGTTATGCCTCTGTGGAACCCAACAAAGTTCAGGAAACTTGTACCAGCAGTCAGGCTCTGGGCTTTCAAAAAAGACAGGCATTTCTGCAGCTGACATGCCTGCTATGGGGACACCGTGGTGGCTGCAGCGAGCACAAAGCGCTGCGTTTGTGTAGGCGCCGTGAGTATCGAGAGTGGTTAATTGTTGCGGGAGAACTGTCTTCTCCTTTGAATTTAGCTGTCACGTTGCATTATGCTGTGCCGTACTGCCTGGTTCTGGCATACTATGTCATGAAACATAAAATCCGACAGGATGCAGTGTGACTCTCGCAGGTTAAAATTTAAAGGCAAACTCAGTAATATTTGATCAGTTACCTGCTGTCAGTTCAGATAAAGGGCATTTGATCTACAATAGCAGGGCTAACTTGTTAGAAGCAAACGTGCACATGGCACCACGTTCGGCTCTGCGGCAGCTGGCAGCTGGTGAGCCTTAGCAAGGCAGCTCGGGTGCACTCTGAACTTTTAAAAATTATCCTACTTGGCCCGTTTTTAGCAGTTTAAGAAGATGTTCAAGCTATACCCCTATGTATTAGTCTCTGCTGGCGACAAGCAGATTCTGGCTAGTTGTTTCAAGATGAAAATCACACAGGTTACCTAAAATATCCAAACGAATGCCTTCTTTTCACTGAAATCTGTATAAATCCCCATTTTAATGCACTGCAATGTCTGAGGCCTTTCTGCGAGCGGTGATTAGCTTTTCTGATCTAGTTGCATGAATGATCTCAGATGTGTTTGTTGACTGCCCTCATGTATGCAGCATACTGTATAAATCAGCCGTCTGCATGAAAAAGTCAGAAGCTGGTCAGGATGAAATTAAAGATAAAAACCTCAACATTTCCCTTCATCCTTTTCCCTCCACTCCTGTTTTTCTGTGACCTGTTTATCAATAAGAGAACCAAATCTGTTTCGGAAACTTCTGTGTCATGGTTACATTTTTGGGAGGAAGGAACAGATGGAATAGATTAATTAGTCAATCTATGTTTAAGTAGAAAGGCATTTCTTTGCACGAGTAGCCAAAGGCTAGAAAGAACATATAAGGGACAAGGAGAAGTGCCTCAGGACTTCTCGCTTGCTGGAGCGGCTTCCCACTTTAAGACTTTCAGCAGCAAAAAGGGTCTTTGATTTCAGCTCCTATTAAGAAGTAGGTCAAGAGGTGCCTGATTTGCAGGAAGACAACTGCTTGCTAAAAGTAGCCACTCCAAAACATTTAATTTGTGTCATTATAGGGACTCTGGCTGGTCCTGCGATACGAAGGGAAGTGCGTGCCCCAGCTGCTAGCATCCATCAATGGACGCTCTTGCTCATCAGCAACTGCTTGCCTGATACAGCGCACAATTATCTGTCTGTGGATTTCCAGACCCTCAGGTGAATACTTGTTTCCTCACTTCCCCATTTCCCCTGCTTGGAACAGAAGACTTGCCACCACACTTCTGGCTCCAACGCTGCTCGCTGCAATGAAGCTAGGCCAGGCATGCCACTGCTTTAGAAACTTAACACAACTCGGTTTAACATCAGTACTGATCTTCGACTGGCGATACCACCCTGTCTGAAAAAACAAAGTCTGCACTAGTAGCAGCAGGTTTAGAAACCACGTTTCAGTAGGCTTAGCACAGCTAACTCGAGCCTGGTACCACGCGCTGGGCATTAGCCACACGGTTTTTGGCTTGGGTTCAGTCATCCTACCTGAGCAAGACACCTACATGAGGATTGTGGTCATAGCAATATCCCTGGCCAACCAGCGGAAAGAAATATGCCCATCTTGAATGTACTTTAGCTGACTTTATGCGCCTGTTTTTTGGCACGGACTGCAAGGTCAGTGACAGACATGACTTAGGTACTTGTCAGCTGAGCACCAGGCAGAAGAATTCAGGCCATTCCTCTTATTGCTTTGGCTTCAAAGGAGCAATTCTTCTGAGTCATGATATTTACTAAGTAAAATGTGTAATTCCTCCTCTGACAAATTTTGGGGAATGTGTTTCAGTGCTGTTTCTATTTTTATTTTCTGTCATGGATGGGAGGGAAAGATGGGCAGGAGTCTGGGACGGAAATGGTTATTTCAAATAACTGAGTCAGGAAAGATTTTGGCCAAGAGGAAGATTTAAATCTAACCCAGATGTAGCTCACTGGAGTCTGGAACAGGAGAAATGGTCCCAATCACGAGTAGCACCCAAGGCTGGCTCAGGAAGCAAAGGGATGTCTGTTGGTTGAGCAGAAAACTGTTTGCCTAGCCCCCAGCCAAAGGAAATGTCCTGGGACTGCAGCTGGGCAGGGATCTGGGAAAGGATGGAACTTTGGAAGAAAATCCTGCTGGCTTCTTTTCTCCTTGGCAGAGGAGGAGGGTTGACAGGAGTAACAGCAGGGACTGAGGGAGAGGTCGAAAGGCTCTTACTTCTTGCACAATATCTGGGCAGGGGTCTCTGTGCCCAGGAGTGAGGCGTTCCTCCCCGGGACAGGCGGGTGCCCTGGGCTGAGCTGGCGCAGCATCGCGCTGCCTGGAGTAAAACTGGCGTCACCTCCAGCCTTGTCACCTCTGTCGCCCTGGATGGAGGCGGCTGTGTGTCAGAGAGGTACGGCCGAACGCCTGAGGGTATGTCTGAGACGCCAGGTGTGCAGGCAGCTATACATCCAGGTCCATAGGTACAGCGCTCCTCACACAGAGCTCTGGTCCCTGCTGTCGGCTTAACTGACAAGGCCACAAAAATTGAACTCTGAATGAAACTTTGTAATCCTGAGCATTGATGGGAAAGCTGACAAATGATGGCGCAAACCAGGAAGCAAGAGAAAACAGAAAAGATGGTATGTAGAAGTTTTTGTAGCTTTTTTTTATTTTTCCTTCAAGTAGGTTTCTGAGATTGGATTAAAAAAATCCATTTAAATTCACCATATTTGTTACGTCTTTGCTACACTAAGAGAGAAAGTAGAAAAGCAAGCAAGGAAGCAAGAAAGAGATTGTTTTTCTAGTTATCTTGCAGTAACTCTAGTTATCTTGCAGTAATTCCAGATCTGGAATAAATCTCACAGAAAACACTGTATTTACTGAAAAAGTGTACACTTTGTGGGTTTTAATCCTAGCAAGACAGATGGGAAAAAAAAAAAAGAAAGAAGAAATCACTGGAGTTCTGTTTAGAAAAGCAATATTAAAAAGATCACAGAAACAATATGTAGACGCTAATAATCATTGTTAGAAAACAAATTAATCTTTCTTTTTTTTTTGGTAAATAGTGCTAACTGAGAAAACTTGGGCTTGCAGCTCCCCTTTATCTCATTTTAGTCACCTACTACTTCAGAAACTTGAAGTCACGTTGTTCAAATTACTTGCCTCCAGTAATAATATCTTATCAACAAGGTGACATCTTGCAACCAGAGCCCTGTTGACTTGTAGCTCACGCTGCACAATTTTGAGCTGGACTCAGAACATCTCAGAGCCTTTGGATGCCAGTGCTGAGACACGGTACACATCCACCTCTGAGGAATTTAAGGCTGTGGAGGACAAGTTCGCTTTACCAGGGGCCTTTCATGGACTTGTTAGGAACCCTTGTGAGCTTTCATCCCACAGTCTGTACATCACGGCTGTCTAGTTTTAGGATGGGTGTGTGGTTATTGGATTCATAATAGCATTAACTCATTTCTCATTGTGCTTTTCTTTCAAGGGGGGAACTAATGGAAGCAGGATTATTTTCAGAAGGGGCTTCTTTGGGCCATAGTAAGTATGTACTCGCTGGTGAGAGGGTTGTTGAGAGTGAGGGCAGGGGTTCAGGATCCCAGGGGATGCAGGAGTAACATCCTGGCAGGAAAAAAGCAGAGCTCACCTACATGAAAAACGCTGCTTGTTTCAGGAAGACGAAGATCATGACCTGAATATAAAGTTCAGGGACTAAATATGTACTACGTGGCTCCAAATTCCTGGACTCCCTCTGTACATGATTCTTTCTGGGGAAGGAGTGAGCATAAACCCCGCACGGTATGGAACACCCCAGCAGTGCCTCATTTTGCACAATATCTCTGCTGACCATGTCCCTGGGTACTGTGTGTCTCTGCTAAGCAGGGTCAGCTAAATGCAGTAGTGACTGAGGAGTCTGAAAAAGATACTGCACAGCCTCCTGCAGCCCCTCTGGAAGGTGCTGCTGTCTCCTGAAAGCACTGTTACTGTCAGTAACCACTGAGTTTACCAGTTTGCTGCTACTGATGCCTCCCCAGCACCTGTTCCAAATGTGGCAAGCCTCTGGTGCTGTCGTTAGCCAGCACAAAGCCTACGTGAAGAAAACCCATAGCTGAAAAACTCACGTGATTAAAATACGTGAATAAATGTATTTCAAAAATACCCTGATAATCACATAAGCTGGGCTGTTTTGCCTTTCTTTAGTAAAGGGGCATTCTTGCTCGTGTTCTGGGCTCCATGGATACCACGAGCAACTGCAACTTTGTGCCTTTAATGCTTGCACTGTAAAAAATGCTGTTTAAATATTCATGCTGACCTTAGAAAGCTATCCACTTGGCCATCTGGAGGACTCCCATACCCCATCCAGTAGTATTTTATTTTGAAGGATATATTCTGATCACACTGACTAGGCTAAATAGACTATTGGACCATTTGTTTTGTAACCGCCATTTAGTTACCCCTCAGGATGTCAGCTCGATTTATCTGGGTGGAGGTGAATGGATTCTCCAATAAAACTATAGATAAATATGACCAAGAGCTGCGGATGGTTGGGAGGTTACTCATTCCCGCTGTCGCTGCTGCGAATGGAAGTGACCTTGTCTGTAACTATCTAACCTTGCACCTTGCGATTCGCATGAAAATTCAAAGCAAAAACCTGCCAGGTCAGAGTGAGAACCCAGCCTTGTGGTTAAGAAAAAAAGAGAGATTTGCTTGTTAAGGCAGTGCTGGGGCTGTGTACTGTGCAGGGACACAGAGTGCACGACGCCCTGAGCTAACGGGAAAATGAACGGAGAGGGAAGACACTGATTTAATTTGAAGTGGGGAGGAAAATGGATGCATGACAACGGAGAGGGCCAGGAAGAGAAGAAAACGCGACACGGAACAGAGGAGCGAAGGCAGAGGTGTCATGATCCTGCACCTGGTCTTGCAAAGAAGGGCCAGTTCCTTGTGGCTGCCTGCCTGTGCTGGCTTGAGATGGGAACAGAAGAGGGCCCCGGTTTTGTTCCTCAAATTCCAAAAAGGCATTGTTTGGAGTAAAAGAAAGATCATGGCCACTGTGGTTCTCTAAAGGCAATTCCACTGCCCAGGGATCTGCAAAGTCACCCGGAACACGTGCACTAGCAAAAGCCATTGTCCCTGCGCTGTCTCGTCCCTGAGACACTCCACCAGTGTCGCTAACGTGAGGTTAGATGAATTGTTCACTATTAACTGTGTTTATTTTGGCCTCTTCTCTTCAGTTTGGGTGTGGGGGCAGCGGCGATGGTGCTATTTGGCTGATTTATTTATGTTCGGAAGGAGGGTGGAGGAAGGGGGCGTATATCCATGGTCACGCTGACTTTTTCAAGCTGCTTTGGAAGAAAGTGCATGCTTAATTTGCATTCAAACTGCATCTCTGGTTCCTATCTCTCAGTAATGCTTGAATAGATTGTGGTGTGTACAAACCTGGCACTAACTCCAAGCTGGACTGACAAGAGTTGGGAAACACTGCTTAATTCTTCTATTTCATTTTACTTTTTTGGTCTCAGAAAGAATTTTATCCTTTGCTGCTTGATCATTTTCCCTGTGATTCATGTCCTTTCAGGAAATAGTAATTGACAAAAATAAAACACTTTGGTTGTTATTTAGTGAGCTCCAGCTAAATTCACACAGTCCTGCTTAAGAATCTATGCCCTCCGTGCCGCATTTGTTTTAAGCTTCCAGCCTCCTCTAGAAAGGTTTTTTTCTTTCCTGTGCAGGCACAAAAGCACTTTAGTCAGCACAAATTTGGAGGTAGAACAAAAAGCCTGTAATAGCATATCTCATGCTGCTATCAGTTTTCCACCAGTGGAGCACTCCGGTACACGAAGTCCTTTGTCTATATTCAGAAGTCAGCTTCGGTGACATTACATGACCAACTACAACATTATAGCGTGTTCGTCACTGTTTTGAGTTGTAACTTAAAAAAAAAAAAAAAGTAAGAAAAGAGAAAAGTAATAAAATAAAGAAAAGATGTCTTGGAATGTGGCCAGGGCATAATGATTTCAATTCTGAAGAAATCTGACAACCAATTACACTAAATTCAACATTTTCATGTACTGTAAGTTTAAAATCTCCTCTAATCAAATAGGGAAACCCTTCTCCCCCATTATGCTATGGCTTTAGTTACCAGTAGGCCTCTAAAAATCTGTTTCTTCTTAAAAAGCAACCCTGAAAGGTTATATTTACTATATGTATGAAAAAGGGTTGAATCATACAATTATATATTTTTGAATACTAAAGCGATGTAAAAAGAGACTAATCATGATCCCAAATTCAATTTTCAAACCTTTAATTGATCCCATCCCAAAGGTAACATTCTATCTTAATTGCCATACTGAAATGGTTGCAATTACGTAAAATAAAACTATTCATTGGTAACTGGAAAAAATCTTCTCATTAAGCACATGACGGCCAGCCTTGAAAATAGTTGATTGCAAAAGGATGCAACCACTTTGCTTATATTTCCTTTTCTGGTTAAACTCTCCTTCACATATGTTGAGTTGGTTCCAAAAAACCACACACGCACAACGGCAAATTGAAGACAGCACCACGGCGCGTGTCTGCGCTCCCTGCACCTCCTTCGGGCAAAGCTGCTCCCTTGTGCAAGGGACAAAGGGGACAGAAGATCGAGCGTGATCGGTGCTGATCTCTGCCGCCAAATGCCAACCAGCAGAGTACGCTGTGTTGTCTACAAGGTGCTCTGGGAGAAGGGGTGTCCCCTAGAGACACTTTAAACCCCACGTGGAACAAACTCAGGAAATAATAAGGGACAGCTTAATCCCCAGTTGAAATTGGAAGTGACACTGTGGGGAATGCAGATGGAGTCCTGCTTTTATAGGTGTCACACAAGGCAGGACTAGGAAAAGTTGATTTATTTTCTGTGTGCTGGTTTGGAAATCAAAGGAAAAGGAAAGGAAACTTTGGGTTTTCTGTGGGTGACAGTATATGTTGGTGAAGCAAGGAGACTGGCAGCTTTTTTATTATTTCCAAGAGAGACTACTGAGACTACTCTCAATTTGATGCCAACACCTGTGTCACTTGGAACGCTGCCTCGCTGCATGCAGATATCACGTAAATAGCTACGAGGTGCTTATTTGTTACTATTCTTCTTGTAATTCAACTTCTGTGAGATATAACTGTCCAGCAGAGACGAGCACGTCCGTAAGAGTTCACTAGAACAAGGCACAAGACATTCAACTGTGACAGCAGCGAATTACTGGGACAAACTATTGGTGAGACGAGAAGAACATCTAAATTTTTCTTCCCTCTTTGATCTCATCTCCACAAGACTGGATGCCTTTCCAGAAGTTAGTCTCCAGTCCAAGATATATCACTCTCCTCCACTTCATGTCTACAGTCTGGGGCATACAGGAGGTCAGATCAGATGATCAAAAGCTCTGGCTTTAAATACCCAAAAGAAACATTTTCCAAGTAGCTCTGCAATCTGTCACATGGAAGTATTGAAAATAAACCCTGGCTACAACACGGGAAGTTTCAGTCGTGAGTGCCATCATCTCCCTGTTTGGGGGCAGGTTTGGAGCTCTGTTGTACCTGGGACTGTATAAACTCAGTGAAAGGACAGTCCCTATCCCAAAGAGCTCACGTCTGGGTGGAAGAGGAGACATAGAGTAGATACAAACAGATGGGGAAGCACAAGGTAATATTGAAATGATTATGTGTTTAATAAGCATCAACTGCAGCACGCCAGCTGTAGCTTCTCAGTCAAATTCTTGTACGTATGGATTAAAGAAGTACTCTGGTTCTATAACAGCAAATCTCAGAATCAGAACAGGTCACTGGACATGCCCATCCCTTAACATGGTACGCATACATCCATCCATGCTACATACACTTTTTACGGTCACAGAAAACAGATCCTTTAAACATCTAGGAGACACAGTTGAAGTGATGTAGGGGCCTGAAATTTAGCTACCAGGCCCGAGGTTTCTCTTTCCCTTTGACAAGGGGACTTAGACACCCAATGGGACTTAGCTGTCCAAGCCATTTAGGCATGCCAGTGCAAGCCAAGTATTGCCTATATATATCTTTAAACATCTGAGCCTTTGAATTGCAGTGCTATGTAGTGATGAATAAATGCCTACTTGGACATAGAACAAAGATATTTGACTAGCTGAATAGGCAGCATTTGAATTGTACAGAACATACAGATACTCTGCTAAATGAATGGCTGTTCGCTCGCTCGATCAATAGAAAAAAATTGCTCTTTCTCTTTCTGAGCACACAGTATTTGCAGTAAGGAGGACATGTACATAAAACCAAAAATCTATTTCACGAGCGCTTGAGCAGACTTGTGAAAATAGAACCAGTGCATCATTTTGCTGATGAAATCTTAGAGCAATTCAGACAGAAATCATCGCTAGCCCTGCAGACGTTTGGGATCTGCACTCGTCCTGAAGCGTGCAGGCTGGTAAAGCAGGATTCCAAGCCTGACCTACTTTTGTCCCTACCTCGTTCCATCAGACCTAAATCCTGGTCCTGCATTCAGTCTGGAAAACTGTTGTGAATACAAATGATTCCAGGCTTTGCTGACAGACTCAGAAGGAGAGTGAGTTATGCATCTATTTGAACTCGGTGCACTTGGGAAATTCAGGGACTTTGAGGTCATGCAAAATTGTTCCTCTAGCAAAATCAATGTACTTTTTGTCTAAATCAGCTTTGGAACAGCTTCAGCTTTCTGCGGAGGATCGCTCTTCACTCAAAGACATGGTAAAACACGGCGCAAAAATTAGTATCTGAAACTTTTCTGAACTTTACTAAAATAGAAATGAAAGGCCATATTCTTAGCTAGCGTAAACTGGTGCAGATCAGCTATATGACAATTACCACGTAGATCAGCAAGCCTTGCGTTCATTTAGCTGGCTGACCCACCTCTCCTATTGATCATTTTTGCAGCTGAAATCATCACAATACAGTTTTGTCTGACATAAAAAAAGAAAACGAATCAAATGTCAACAACTTTTAAGTAAAACAAAAACACACACCACAGTTCAATTAGGCTTCAGAGCACTTCTAAGAAATCTCCGAGCTATGAATGCTGTGGGATTTGAACATCATCTCAGGTTTGCATTTCTGCTCTGTCTCTGGGAAGACTTCCTTTGGGTAATGGGTGAAAGCCTTTGCCCTCGGTGCTCTTGGTGCCATTGGTCCTAATGTCACTTATGGATGAGAGAGCTGAGCCAGCCCCAAAACAGGATTGATTGAAGATGTACCTTGTGAAGAGGTAGCATTTGCCTAAACCACAGCTTCTTTTGATGTTTGACTCAAACTAGTCTAATTTGGGTACCCGGTAACACGTTTGCTTTTTCTGCCAGGTGGATGTTTGCTCTATCTTTTCATTAGGTGCAGATTTTTATGAGAGTCTGTTACCTGATATCAACTGCAACAAAAACGTGCAAAGCTCAGCCTGAGCAAATGAGAGGGAAAACAGGGAATGCTGGTTGTGCATGAGGTAAGGTGCTTGACTTCATTTCTTTTCAAGTCAGGATTTGGTAGGCAACGCCTAATTAATGAGGACCTGAAAGAGAGCAGTTGCAGTCTTGTAACAGAGAAAGGACTTTCCTGTTCATTTCAATCCACTGGTAAAAATGCCTCAACTGGAACCTTTGCCATTTGAATTATTGTCACCTGTCTGATGTTTTGGTAAATTCAGGAGACTGCGTTTCACTGCTTTCATCCTTCACCAGCTTTGTCCTTCTTTGGTTGTCATGAACAGAATTACAGAGGGGAAGAGCACACCCAGGGACAACCAAGACAGAGATGGTGGTTCAGATTTACTGAGCAGCCTCAGCTGTGCCAATGCAGAAGGGGAAAAGCAGGCCTGCCATGCTGATGCAGCAGTAAAAAAAAAGATGTTGAGTGAAAACTCCGGTGCGTTATGCTTCTACGAGACATTTGCCCACAGATGTTACTAATCCCAGGTAGGTGGAAGGGCGTCAGAAGCAGCAAGTGACTTGCTCACAGTAGCAGAGGCGGTGTAGGAAGTCTGGGGCTAGACCCTGGCTGCTCTAGTTCCCACCCTCCCTGTCTAACTGCTGTGCAACGCCGAGTCTTCCCTCTTAAACCTTCCTCAACTGTCCTGATGGTGCAATCGAATAACACCGCTATGGAAGCTTCGGACCCATATGGGGTCATTACATAAACTCCTGCATAATAAAGGAGATATCATGTCTTTTCAGTACCATGAAAGTTAATAATCACTATTAGAAACACCAGGAAATGAGAGCACAAAAAGCAGAATTAGCTCCCCTCTGAGTGTAAATGCATAGTACTCCACGATGAATGCACGTTGTATTCTTTTCATGGTTACATTTAAAACTGTGTTTTATTTAATTTAAATCTGCTCTATAAAGATCTCAGCAATCTGAAACAAAAGTATCCTTTAAAAAAAATAAAAATTGACATGATAGCATCCTTCATGCCAGGCTGGCCCTGTTGTGATTTTACATTGAGGGTGCATTTTAATTGATGAAATGTGCTACACAGCACAACTTGAAAAAGTAACAACCTTTAGTTACCATTTGGAAATGTGATGGAGGTGCCAGAAGTTAAACTCTTAGGACTAAATGAAATAACAGAAGCTCCCTATCCTTTCTTGAAGACGCTCATTAGTTTTCACTTTCTCACATTCTGTTTGCCATGGATTTCATCCAAGAATGACGGATGTAGAGTTATTAAGCAAGTGATAGTTTCAAAACTCCAAGTGTCAGTGCTCAATGTGGAAGCTTGGTTACCTTGCAGAGGACAAGAGGCTTAAGTACCAGTACCCCGGAGCTGGCATCAGCACAGAAGGAATGATCACATGGAAAGGTACTGTCAGAAAAGCCTGAGAGATGCAAATCAGTTATAGGAATGGACAAATAAAAAAATGAGGAATGTTTGGGTAATAATCTGGTATTTGAATGCTTCAGCACATACAGGAAACCAGAAAAAAAAAAAAAAAAGAAGAGGAAGGAGTATTAATATGCAGAAGGCAAAGAACAAGTACCTCTTCTTATCCTCAGTCCAGGGCTGGGATGCAGGGTTATCTCAAATACTATAAGACCTCTTTAAGGAAGAGGCAAACCACTAACGTTTCTGGTTATGGGCTTGTAAAGTAAATCTGTGTGTACAGGTCATTCTTTTCACTCTTGGTCCATGGGACACGCTCCATGGGCAGGGTACAAAAGGCTCCACTGAACGAATCTGCTGGAGAACAGTGAGGGGAAAGCAGTGCCTCAAAGCCTGGGCTTCAAAGGCAGAAAAGCAAAAAGCCCATGTGATCTCTCCCCATTTTACCTCCTAAGTGATAACACTGCCACCACTCTCTCCTCTTCCAAAGATTTATCCATCCCCAGCCCTACAAGGACATTTCATCTGTCCGTGTTCTCCCATTCTCTTGTATTTTCTGCCACACGTCAACACTCTGAGGGAGCCAAGCCCATGTATCAACCTAGACCCGACCCAATTCCGTTTACTTGTTTGTATCTGTTTTCCCACTTGATGGTCTTGCTCAGAAACTACAACAGAAACAAACACCAGAAAATTTGGTTGTGTAGGGGATTTTCTGTCCTAGATGCAGTGAAAAACTATCAGGGGTCTGAGTGAAAAAGCTGTTGAGCAGTTTCTTATTTGATTTCCAAGCTAAAGTGACTTGTATCTTGGCTTGAAGCAGATTCTGCAGCTCTGGAAGTCTACGCAGCTCTGACTGGCAGCTCGTTTCACATTTCGCATCTGGAAATCAACAGGGTCTAATCTAGAACCAAAGTCTGAACTCCACTTCTGTAAGTGTTTCTCTGTTTAAACTACAAGATTCAGCCTTATTTGTAAAGATTTGATTTTACTTTTGTGTTAACTTAGAGACGTATTGTTCATGTCCAGCCTGGCAGTGGTTTAGACTGGCAGAAACCTTTCAGAGCAGTGGCTCTTACTGGCTTTCTGTTGTTGTCAGCTATAGAAAGGCTTACAAGAATCTGGCTACATCCAAGCTGAGTCTGTCTTTCAGTTTGTTTCAGCCAAACATCTCAATTTTAAATCTCTCTCTGCAGCACTTGTACACCATTTCTTTAATCTCCTTTTAATTTTGTTCTATGCAAACAAGTTTCACCTGAATTTCTTACATTCGAGCATCCCTTTCAGCTTCCCTTTCCAGTACAGCTGAAGTGGTGAAAATCTATTTTTGCAAAATTGCCTTCTGAGGAATGACTTTTGGGGACCATAATTCAAGGGATGATATAGATTAATTAGAGACACATGGGGGAAAACAAGAAGAGCAATTAGAGTTGTAAGTGACATGACCTGGTTTTGGATGGGAGAAGGGTTTATTTCTTCCCACTCTGTAGCTTTATCTTTTTCATATTTTCAGGCCTTTTCCTCTGTTTCCTGTGGGACACCTCTTTCTGAGATCCTAGTGTCCAATGCGGATGACAGGCAGTGGGAGCTGCAAGGAGGGACTTTGGGGTTTGAACATCCTCTGTGAAGCACTGAAATCAGTTTGTGGAGAGGTCACAGATTAGTCATCGCTAGGGGTCTTGACAACCTCCAAAAGCTGACTGTGTTCTTGGGTAGCTGAATGTACTACATGACTTCTTGGGCTTTTATCCAGCAACATTTATGGCAAATCCAGGGGGATCTTTTTCCCCCCAAAGGTAGAATCCTGCAACATTTGCCACCAGACTGAGTAGAGGACCCTTTCAGAGGTCTTTTCTGAAAGAAGAAAAAGATGATTTAAGCTTATTCAATGGTGTCTTGCATATGAGTCAGTAGCTAGTCCCTCTTCCCACTCCCTGGAGATTTTAAAGCCCGGTTGCAGCAGATACTATGATCTGGCAGTTCTCAGCCTTGGCTTTTGTTGTGGCTTTCCCACTCCGTCCGATCCTGTCTTCTTGATCTGCTTTTTAGGCACCCACTGCTGGGCTTTTTCACGGTTTTGGATTCATGCCTGCATCTCCGACTCATCACTACCATGGGTTTCTGTCAACTCCTTTGTGAGCACAATCATCTTTCATCGAGGACTTCATACCGTCTCAATTTGTCTTGTGCTCTCCAGCACATTTTGGGCAGCGCTGATGGTATTCTCCAAATACATATTTTGCTGGAAGCCCACACATTTATTCATTACTGGTTTTGGTCTCCCTGTACCCTTAATTAGAAATGTAATTAGGTGATGGGCCACTATTTCTTGGGAGCTCCCAAGCATGCACTAATTTATAGCCCACCATTACTCAGTACGAGTCATAGAAAAATCCATTTGCTGTAACAGCTGTTGCAGGGCATGGATGGGAAGCAAGGCTGAAGGCCAGTTCTAGAAAGGTCCACAAGAAAAATGAGTGCGACTGAACTGTTTGAATGTAATAGAGCGCCTTCAGAAATGGATGAGGGCTGATTTGTCTCCACTCTACCGATTATACCATTACAATTCTTGCCAGTAAGAATTTTTAACATGCGGTTTGCTGATGGATTCATGAAAACAGGGCTGGTCTGGACCCTGAAGAGTCCCCTGTGAGATCCTCTGTCCAAAAGCAGGCTTGTTCCTGGCAGAGGTTTGTCTAGCGTATTCTTTAGTATGCTCTGATACGGCATCCTAGGCTTGTGCTAAGGAGATTTTTTTCTGAACGAAAGACAAGGTGACATGCTCTGCAACAAGAACAGGAGCAGCAGTAACATGCTATTCAGAGTCTGAGTATTTGAGAGCTTCCAGTGGCAAGTTCCTGATAGTCATAGGAGTTGGTGCAAAGTAGTAAGAGTGGGTCTGCACTAGAATTGTGAAAACAGATGGGGAAGAGAGAATTTCTGTCCCAAAGAGCTTACAGAAATGATAAACAAAGTTTGTATCCATTTCCACCTGAGATTTCTTTAGGTTTTGTGGTTTGATTTTATTTAGCCCAAGTCAGTTGGTCTGTCTTCAATATTATTCAGGATTTAGGAAGGAAATGTTATACAAGGGCAGATTTGTTTGAAAACCGCTAAATGTGGGCTGCAGTGTAACATACTGCTCTTCCTTGGTCCATAATAGGATCACGTCTACCAGTTTACGGTGATTCTGGGCTCACACTGATACCTTCAGACTGAATAGATACAGATTAATTTCTAATTCTATTGACATGTCCAACTTCTGTAGATGAAACTTGTCATCCCTTGGTTAGTTAGCGTTAAGATAATATACATTTCAAAACAGCCCAATAACATCTTCACCACCAGTATTATTTCCACCGTACGGGTGAGACAGAGACAGGAACTCTTTCAACTTCTGTTGAAATACATGGAAAAGCTCACACTGACTTCAGAAGAAGTTAGATCAAGTTCCAAAGCAGCATGTCAACATTTTTCTGAGTGGTCCTGACTCTGCACAGGGGCCCCTACATCATGTTACATTCCTTCTCAGAAAAAAAAAGATGTGGGAATTTTTTACCCTTTGAGAGACAGCTCTCTTTGGAAATCACGTTTGTTTTCTCTGTAAGTGCTGGAAAGAAATGGATGTGAAAAGCACAAGAGTCAACTCTAAACTGCCTTTTATGCTGGCATCATTTTTTGGAGGAGGGGAGGAAGGGAGTGTGCATGCACATGCACTCACAGCTAAGGTCTTAATTCTATCTCCAGATGCTGTGCATAATCTAGAGGTTTATCTTAATGAATTATTTCTGTTATTACTGCAGGCAAAGTGAGATTTAATTTGATGTGTGATATATCCCTGGATTAACTACCCTTTGGTTTTATTTGCTCCATAATGGTGAATTTTTGTTTATAGACCCATTTTGTAATTACATCCCTAAGCTCAGAAGGGCTACAGCAATGCTGCTCCATCCTATAGGAAATCGGTATCCAATTCCCTTCTCCCAGTCCTGTTGTCAGCTGTGGCTAAAACAGAAGCTGCACAATATGATGTTCACCATTTTGTCTTGCTTAATAGCGGACAATTGAATCGAGAGATCCTTGGCTGAAAAGACCATGATTACCACTTGAGAGGAGTACGCAGAGCATCAGAGAAATTTCACCTTGAAAAATGCAACAATGTGTGTTGTAACGAGTGCCCAGAACGATCAGTTGAATCCTTCATGATACCAGCACGCTCAAAGCGTAACCACAAAGGCTCCAAGGGTGGAACAGGGACTTGTGGGGCACGGGGGTGGGCTTGGTGATCTCAGAGGTCTTTCCCAACCTTAATGATTCTAACGAGTGTGTGAAGCAGAAGTTCATTAACTCCTTATTTCCCAGCTGACCTCCTCTCAGCGGGAAGCCAAGCCTTCACCTCATGCTGATGGATGCAGTGCAGGCTGGTGGTCATGGCACTGGGACATTCCTCTCCCTTCCTCCCTTCTTTCCCGAACCAGTCCAGCTCAACCCTTTCCCTGATCTCATATCCAGGAGGTCTAAGACCAACATACCCACCCTGGCTCGTACTCACACCATCTCTTGAGTACTTTCCTGCAATACGCTGAACTCAGAAGAGAAATAGAAGCCTGCTCTTTCGCCCCAAATCCTGCTCACCCTCTTCCCTGGTGCCGGTTTTGTGAAGCCGCGGGGGTACCCATCCCCGGTACAAGGGGGAGAGGGGCAGAGGGCTGAGATTCTACTGCAGCTCCCTAGGGAGGGACACGACGCTGCGGTTACAGAAGCTATGACAGCACCTGTACCTAATCCCCTGGTAACATGGTATTTGCATGCACGCAGAATCGTGTTTCATTGCAATCATAGTGACCTTAATTAGTACTACTTATAACAACAGAAGTCGGTGTAAGTACCGGGAAAAGTAAGTGGAAGCAAACAAATCCATCTGGGTATTAGTATGCCCCTCGGGAAGGGTGGCGATATTTCTGCCTTTTGACTCAAAGCAGCATTGCCTCGTCATAAGCTGCAGCTTGAGCCTTCACCCAAAGGCACTCACTGAGCCAGCTGGAGCATGGACTGATCTCTTCCCTCCCCAGGTGACCCAGGCTGGAGCAGCAGAGCTTTACTCCCACCAGAGCCTGGCGTGAGGGAGCACATCATGGGTGCCTGCAGATTTGCATTATACAGCACGTATTTGTAATTGCTCCCGATGTGTTGGTTCTCATACAGTTCCATTAAAAGTTTATGTCCACTTTCTTCTTCTTTTTTTTTTTTTTTTTTTATTTCCCAGCTAATAAAATTAAATGTTGGAAGGCCAAAGTGAAAAAAAAAAAAAAAGTCAGTCTTGCTCAGACCACTACAAGATGGGATATTCAGAGCTGACACCAAACCTATCTTCAAAATAACCTACTGTTCAGCGAGCAGTGTACCAAACTCAGCTTCCTGCCTTTTCCCAGCTAAAACCGAACGTGTAGTGTTGTTTTACTGCCCTGGGAGTGCGAATTTCAAACAGCCCTTAAGGGTGGAAAGTGATTTAAAAATATTTTTCCAAGAAATCCCAAAACACAAGCAGCATTTTTATGAGTGAAAATCTAGGAGTATGCGTCAACATTTGCAAACATATCCGAGGGATGCAAGGAACATAAATCCTAGGACTTTAAAGTTGTCACCAGGCCAAATTCTTGTTTCCTTTACCCGCATGGGTAGTGTTGCTTGAGTCAATGGCTTGAAACAGTTTGTGTAAATAAAATGAGTAAGGCTTAGCCTGTAGTCTACAGAAAATAATATGAACAATCTTTCTCCCTGCCTCAGGAGGAGAAGCCAAACATTCCTTGGCCTCACTCATCCCTGTGCAGTCCCTGGGGCAGGATCTGCTGTGCCTGATGCCCCGAGCACCAGCTGGTGCTGGGATTCTCCGCTTCTTCCTTCTCCGGAGCTTAAGTGGAGGGAAGAGGACCACGGGCCAGAGGGGAGCAGCAGGACAGAGGCTTACCGCATCCTCTGCACGTTCCCGTTAGGGCTGGGGACAGTCAAGCCCTTCTAGCATTGGCTTTGGTTCTTAAGGCCAGGAAGAGCCATTACGATAATCTTGTTTGACCTCATCCACTTCTGAAAGGAGCTGAGTAACCAATAACATGCTCACAAAACTAAACGGACCTTGCACAGATTTTATAAGCTACCATAGAGCATTTACACTGATAATTATAGCCCTGCTACAAATTTCTGGAGAAAAAAATGTTGGCTTTTTTTTTTTCTTTTTCTCCATTCTAGAATACTTTCTTTTTTTTTTGTTGCAAGAATTGGATGCTAGGTCTGCTGCTCGCCTTCTACTGTAGCAGGTCATTTACTGATCCTTTTTTCTATGCTAATAAAGTATAATAAATTTAACAGCACTAAAGAAACCGAAAATACTTGAAGGCCATTATTACAGATTTTGTATGTGCAGCGAAAGGCAAATTGTTTGCAGCTATTATTGATCGGGAAAGGCTGAGTTAATGTAATTGCAGAACATAAAGGGAGGAAATATAACAAAAAATAAAATTAATATACCACTCACAGAATCTGAACTCAAAAAGCCGATAAAAGACATGTAATAAAGCACTCCAGAGAAATGAAACTCTGCCACAGCGAATATCCAGCTATTTACCGAAAAGTGCAAATACCCACTAAGGCATTCCTCAGCACTCAGACATTCAGTTACGTCCTGTCTGTGCTCACTGTTTTACAAAATTCCACAGCTAAGCCCACGTTTCTCTGATTGCGAAGTGTCAGCAAGGTCTTCAGCTGCCCTGCCGTGGAAGCACATCTCTGAAGTCTTACTCTGGGATGCAGAGTAAGGAATCGGAAAGAAGTTGGGCCAGAAGGAAAATGCTGGTGTCATCACCCTATGGCAAGAACAGCTAAAAATGGAAAGTTTCGCGGGGAGCTGGGGTCCAGTTACACAGTCATACAAGATGTCCTACAGTAAAGTGCCCGCTTGAGCAGTGCCCTGCTGTGAGAACAGTGGTATTACCCATGTCAAAATTTGTGCATCAGACCACACAAAAATCGTGACATTGACTAGAGAATCAGGAGACTAACCAGAGGTGATTAAATATAGGCCCTTCCTCTTTGTTATATGACTTTTTTGACTTCCTAGCAGTTGGATTTTCGAGGTTTGCTCTGTCTCCATGAAGACTCGGATTGTATTTTGTTTTGTGTCAAAGCTCAGATCAGTGACACATTCAAATTTAGGCTCTTCTTGCCTTTGAGGAGTCCAGCCTGTTACAAGGAGCACTTGCCTGTAGCACGGGCAGAAACAGAGGTTTGCAGAGACCCAGCCAAAAGTAGGAAAATGCCCTTTCTCCTCCAGATATGCAGATAAATGATCTCCAGTGACTGATAAATTTGATTCTATTTTTCAGCTTACAGGCCTTGTTAAATATTGTATGAAGGGAAACAATGGTTTTCCCTGTTTTCCATAATGCCATTTCTTCCTAAATCCTTGGGCAGCCTGGAGTTCAGCAACTGTTCTGGAGGATGCTCTGGTCTCCGGAGCAGGCTGGAGGTATGCAGTTTATTAGCAATAAAAAAAGGAAAGCAAAGCCCCTGCTAAATGTGCTCTTACATTTTCTTCATGTACAATGGGATTTTCTTAGCACTTTCGATCCAGAGTGGGAAGTAAGAATATCCTTTTAATGTGTCCATCCAAAAAGAGGTAAAATATAGGTCTTTCATAGGCTATATATTTAAGAAAAGAAATGGTGCTTTTAAAATGGGATGTCCAATATCTGGTGACTAATGGATGACAAAGAGGTTGCGAGGTACTTTATTAAATGTCTCCAGAGACAAAGAAGTCGATTGCTACTCATCAAGTTGATTTACAATGATAAAGATTTCTATCTGTAGGAACCACTCTGGCTTCAGTCACCTCCTCTTGCAGCTCAGGGCACACAGAGAGAGAAAGCTTTGCTTTTTCAAGGGGAAAGGATTTTTTCTATGAGCTAGGACTGACTGTATTTTTCTAGTTATCATGACAATCCTATCAGACTAATGGGCTGACGGCCCCAGAACAGCTCTGCTGTCTAGGAAGGGAATGATGTGACCTCGAAGAATCATTATGTCATATTTGGTAGGAGCTTCATTGTTTTATTGGTACCATTCCCTGTGCTGAAACCATTCAAAAATGAAATAGGACACTTCTCTGCATTTATCAGTTGTGAGAGAGAAGAATGCACAATTTCACATGGATTGCTGCCAACGGAGGAGAGCAACGAAGCTGGGACAGGGACGGGGGAGTGCAAAGGAAGCACTCTGGAGTCACTGGCAAAGCGTCCCTGGAAGCCTGGGTCAGTGACCGCAGCGTATCTGGGGGAGATGAGAGGCCCCAGCTAGTCCAAGCAGAAATAATTTCTTGTTTCTGTGACGCTATTTGCTCAACTTGAGTTTTGCTTTCTCTTCACAGTTTTTGGTGGCATAACCTAGTTTACAGTGCTAATTCTCAGCTGGCACTTAAGACACCAGCTCCCATTTGTTCTGCTCTGCCCTGAAGTCTCTGTTAAGAGGAGTGCTCTGCATTTACTGCACCAAAACACATCGTCCCATGTCCAGAGTTCACGCTCGAAACTCTAAGTGAAACTGCTGCTTCCCTAAACCTGATTATTATTACCACCATGATTCTGCAGAGAGGGTAGGAGTATAACGAAGATGTTTGTCACAATCAAGGTCAGAAGTAGAACAACAACAGATAAAAGAGACCAGAAACACAGTTGCTGATTTGCAAAGCCTGTGATAAATTAAACATAAATTAAGATTGCAGAGCGATGTATTTGCTGATGCAATACTGAAGGTGGACAAAACAACTGTACTTGGGAGAGGCTAAATAAAGAGGAGTTGCAGCTTCAAAGAAAAGTACTTGCAACATGAAACTCGTGATGGACTTGTGAGGGTGTCAGCGTGACAGAAGCCCTGGGGTTTCCTACAGGACGCCCATTGATACGGATCGCAAGGTCACGATGGATCCCAAGGATCCATCAATCACGGGAGCACAGGCTGCAGGCACGGCATAGCTGGAGCGACACCGTCACTTCCATAGCGCTGGCTGAGCTGGGCTGCTGGCGCTCTCATGCCTTGAAATGAAAGCAAATTACTACAGAGGGAGCTCAGAAATCTTCTAGCATGACAAAGGTGTGTTATAACTCATCACATATGCTTCTTCCTACAAAACCACAGAAATTTCTGAAGTAGCTGACTCATCACTCCTTTGCCTGAGGATGGTTAGCAGTTTAACAAGAAGAGATATACTAAGGCCGCCGTTTTATAGGATGAAGGTATCAATTCTCTGTCTTTCCATGGATAATCCTGTTACGGGATAACATGATTTTAGGACAGTCCATTTCAAAGGACAATCTTTTCAGCTTCGTTTGACCGAAGTCTCGAAGTCCTTCATAATTCCCTTCATGCAAAGCAAATGGGAAAAGCTGAACTTTCTATTACAACTGTTGAGCTATATTTCAGCAAATTTTACCAATACATTGCACAGCATCTATGTGATTTATTGGCATTCTCAGTTTAACCCAATTACACAAATTCACTGCAAGGGTCCATACCCAAAGAAGCTTACAGCCCGCCACGTTTGCATGCTGCTGTGACACACACCAGCCTGAGGTGGCCCTCCTCACACCTTATGTGCTGCTCTTCCCACTGGGTTTACCTTCACAGCATCCCTACAGAGCAACGGTGTCTTATCTCTGATGTTTTAAATGTGGGTAAAGTGAGGAGCAGACTGAGTTCCCCAGAGCTGCTGTGAAAGGTAAAGACTGAACTTCTGTGAACAAGAGCAGTTTTCCAGTTTGCCTGTCTTTTATTTTCACCAAAAATTCCTAAGGAAGGTGTTTATTGAATAGAAAGTTTTACATTTTTAACTTCCTAGCTAGTCCCCAGGCATTCAGTTTTGGCTTTCTATATGGGACATTAGCACATTCACTAACAATTAAAAGGGTTTCACTTTGTGTCAAAAATTAACTAAGGTCTTACAGGTCAATGGGGCTCTCCAAAAGCAGGCTGTCGTTTCCACTTGGTTTGCTTCTGGAAATAAAAACTTGGTTCTTTAAATCCAGACAAGTCCAGTTCTTTCCTCAGGAAGAGAAAATAATTCCGCAACTGATGCTGAAATTCAAGGATGTTATTTATATTTACTGCAACAGCATTTAGGAGCCTGAGGAATGGACCAGAAGCCTCATGTGATAGGTCCTGTGCAAATATAATATAAAGAATAGTCCCTGACTTTAGTAATGGTGAGTAGAGAGAAGAGGGGGTGTGCAGCACCGAAACACCACAAAATTGAAGAATTTGTGTATTTGCACATGTTAAACAGCAATGACCTGCAATAGAAACGTATTTAAATTACACTCGGTACTGACAACCTTGCTGCTCATTCTCACATTCATCTTTCAAAACAAACTTCTTGGTTGCTTACAAGGCATTTTCCCCACCCTGAAAGAAACCTCAATTATTTTCTTCCATCTCTGTGAACAAATGGTTCACTGTAGATTCTGCACTCCAGGAAGGTCAAAATCCATGTGTGCGAATGATTTTAACTCAATGATAACATATTCGTGTCCTGTCTGGGGAATATCACTGATATTTTATGGAATAAAGCGGGAAGTGAATTTTTCTACTTCAGTTTATGTTTCAAATGATTCCACTCTATTTAGATGTTCCTTCAGAGGAGGGACAGCTCATTTCCTTAAGAAACTGTATCCACCCGCCAAATGTTATTTCTCACTGTACAAAAGTAATAGGAGATTTCCTACTCTTTACCCACTTCTACCCCATAGATTTAATATGTAAACTGGGAACACGCAGAATATATTGCTTGGCACAAGTCAGCAAAGTTTCACCTGTGAGAACACAGTATGAACCCAACCTTTGGCCGCTTGTACTAAACCACAGGGAGAATATAGACTTAAGTGATGTAAAGTTCATAGATTAGACACAAACCCACAAAACCAAACTCATGGAGTGGTGTTCAGGTTTGCTGAGCTCGTCAACCCTCTGACCCCACTTTGCTTGTGCCATTATGGAAGGAGAGAATCTCGTCCCAGGGCAAACGCAAAGGGATGAGGGTGTTCTCCTCGTGTTAGGACGGGCTCCTGGTACTTGGGGGAGGGTGCAGAGGCACAAATCCCTTAGCAAAGAACTGAGTGGGAAAGGAGAATATATTTCATGAAGAAGGCAGAGAAAAAGTCTGGAAGTGAGTGAGTGGTACATCAGGAGTGTATGTTCATTCTCACATTTTACGGTTAAACTTCCTTTTGTGTTCCAGAGTTATTTTTAAACATTCATGTAAACTTCATGCACAGAGCACCTGGTATTCCTTGCTACCCTCTGCAGTGAATCCCTAGGATTAATTTCTATAACCTCAGTGTATCACTGATCTCAGCACCACAGCAGGTGAGTGAAATTTATACCATGGTTTGCCCTTTCAATTTCACATGTTTCTGTGTGAACTGTGAGAGGAGAATTATTGCTCGTTTGCATGTGACTATGATTTTCTCTTTTTTTTTTTTTTGGTCCATGGATCAGTTTTGATTCTGGATCACACAAATCTTAAGCCATTGTTTTTTCCTTGTCACAGGTCAGCTCTTATTTCATTTTAGGTGTGAGGTGAGCTCTATTGCTTTGAATGCAGAAATGCAGCTCCAAAAAACCTCTGCTGGGAGTGGAGTTCTGATTAACTTCACCTCTTTTGCGGGATTCTACAACGAAGGCGAACGTCTGTGAAATCTTTTCCAGCAGGGTAATGGAGGGAGGAGAAGAGTTGGCTGTAAGTTTGAGAATTATTATTCCTATAAACCCATTCACACACCTATCACTTGGGACAAATGAAGGACCAAAAATGTGCCAAGCAATTACACAGCTACACAGATCCATGCACAAGATATTCCTCAGCACGTTGGCTGTAATCTGTGCTCACTACGCTGGCTCTAGCTTCACCTGTGTCAGAAGGCAGCAGAGAAAATAACTTTTCTGGGAGGCTAAATCCATCTCAACTGTGGCCAAGTCATGTCCTTGTTTTGGAAAGTCAGATTGGGAGCAGCAACACCTTTTGATTTGAAGTGGGAAAAAAAAAGGTTTTACAAAGCTCAGACTCCTTGGCTGCTGATTTTCATCTCACTGCCTGGTTTCCCAAGCAATATTAAGGTGCTCAGACCCCACTGGTGACACGACTGTAATTGCCACAGGGTTCCAGGGGATTTATGAGATAAAGTTATCCTAATTCTGACCTTAGCCATCTCTTTGTGTCCTGATGAGAAGTAATTTTGAATCAGCTTTATATTTTCCCTTGCTACTTGTTTGAGAGAAACCAGATGAATCTGTTCCCTAGTTCACTTACAAAGACAGAAGAACCACCTTTCTCAAATCACTGAAGTTCATGACACAAAGGATCTTGGCAAAGTAGGAGAGGAAGTCAAGATCATAATTCAGCTTTTACAATGTGTTCGCAGATGCTTATGGGTCTACAAAAGGGTCGATGTGGTGAAGAAGTGAGTCTTGGCCTTGCACAGGCTTGTGTTCAATACTGAACAAATCAATTAACCCCCTTTTCTCTACTGGTAAACTGAAGACTGCTGTTCCTTGCCATTATTTTTCCCAATTTATTCTGAAGTCCTCTTTCATTCACTTTTGTAGAGACTCAAAGCCCACTGTTGCTGTAAAACAGACGGCAGAAAAGGACACAGCAAGCCAGGCAGACCTGTTCTGAAGGGTTCCTGAAATCTAAAAAATGCAACACTGACAACTAGATAGGTAAGGATTTGCTGGAGCACCCTGACTTTGACTGAGGATTTTTTTTTAACGATGAGAAGAAAACTAGTCATTTACCTTGGTATGAAATGTGTGTCGACTTGACTTGCCAGAAGCCAACGGACCAAGTCAGAAGTGCTAAAGCTGTTTCCTTGAGAAGCGTCCGTCCAGCTGCAGCGACTGCAGCTGCTGTCCACAGTATTAAAAGATCCAAGCGATTTTGAAGAGTGTTTCTACACTGCTAAAGACTTACTTACTATTCTATTAACTGTTCACAGGCAAGACAGAAAAGCCCCCTCCCTTCAACTGTGATGTGTCTGAAGACTGAAACTCTTGTACAAAGATTTCAATCTCGGACTTTTAGAGCTCTGCCCTTGAAAATCAAATCTCCTGTTGGATGAGGCTGCACAGACTTAGCGCAGCACAAACAAGGCAATTCTAAAAATTAGTTATTGTAACCACACCGTCCCACAGGACTAGTTTGGCACGGCACCGAAACTGCTTTCTGCTACTTGCTTATCCCAAGAGGACAGAGACTTCAGAATTGCATCTCGCTCTCCCAGTAATATGTTTTGTGATGCTGCTTCTGCTTTGCCATGGATCTGCCAAATGCTGCAGGTGCTGAAAAACAAAGGTGAAAGCACCCATATGGTGCTTTCGGATCACAAAACTGATTCTCAGAATCAAAAGCCCAAAAGGACACCTTTTTTTTTTGCTCATAAGAAAACGTAGCACGGAATCTATGGAGTTACCTCCAAGTGCCAAGGCCTGTGAAAGGATTTATTGTGAATGTCTTTTACAAGATTCCTTCCTTGTTGGAGACAGGTCTTTTGGGATTCCCCTTCATGATATTGCTAATCTCATCTATTCAAAATTTATGGTGCGCATTCCCTAGAATACCACAATGATGTTAAAAACACAGTGTAGATTGAGGGGTTTGCTAGTTTTAATGGTTTTCTTTTTAAGAGTTCGGCATGCAGGCATTTACTGTATTCACAGGCTTCCTTCTGCAAACATGCGAGCTGGGAACTCACTTGAATTTGTATGCGAGATTGTGTTCAGTGCAAATGTTTACTGATGTTCTGGTACAGATCTGGGGTCCGGGGCTTTTCCTGGAATCAGTCACGCCACGACTCAGAATCAGACGGTAAAAGTAATTTTATGTAAGGTGCGTGTAAGTGTGTGTTCACATATGTGCTTTTTTTCCCTGCCTGCTCCTTCAGTCACTGGTTTAGGAATTAAAATCAGTTTGAAGAAATTTTTTCCCTTCCACACACACAAAAAAAGTAACTGCAAATACAGTTTTCTCTTACATTTTAAAATCTTTCTAGTTATCTTTCTCTGTGTTTGTGAACTCCAAATACCTGAAGGCTAACTCTGAAGCTACTCTGCAGTTCTGTGCTGCATACAGGTAGGAGGGAGAGACAAGGATGGAGCCCAGAATGTCCTACCTGTGCAAATAAATAGCTTTAATTTATTTTGTGCCAATTTCCTAGCCTCTGACATCTTTAATATTTTCAGCGACAATATACGCAGGGCTTCCAAACACATACCTGACTGAGGCAAAAAATGATAGGTTGGTGAGAGACAAGCTTTCTGTTTTAGGGAACCCATTAACTCCCATGAAGAACACATACTGGGACCTTTTATTTTAAAAAGCCGTATTATGTTCTTCTGTGCCCTTTTCCTGGATGAGTTTAGTGTGATTTGGTGTAATTAAGAAAAAAAAACAAACAACATTAAAGTTACATCATATTAGTGAAAACTACTTTTTTTTTTTCGTGAGGTTACCTTCAAAAAACTACAAATGCATTTAAAACCCAGTATTTTTTCTCCCTTCTATTTGCCCTCTCCTTAAAGGGAAAATCACTTTCTCTGTGGAATATGGTCTCATTTTAGCTTGAAAGCACAGATTTACATCTCATCTCTGAGTCTCCGTGGTACCTCCTGAGCACAGCAAGGACTAGTTCACAGGACAGTTCCAAACCAGCATTTAAGAATTATAAACCCACCCCCAACCCTTTCGATAAATAGTGCATTTATCCCTGGGAATATCAGGAAAGCCAGAAAAAACGATAGCACTAATAAAACCAAGAGCTGCTGTTATTAATAGAGGAGCTATACAAAGTGTGTGTTAAATGAAGCTCATTTGAACATGTTCTGGTTTAATTAGATTTAGTTTATCCACCTAAGAAAAAAAATAAAATCCCAGCAGAACTTGCGGGGGGGCTTTCGCTGCCGCTCCCTGCTGTGAGCCCACCTGTTTCTGCCAGCTTCGCCGCCCCGGCAATCCTACCAGCCCCGGGTCGGCTCCGCAGGCTGGGGCAGGGACAGGCTGTGATATTTTGGGGGGGAACTAAAGTTTTTTTGAGTGAAAAGCTACCGTCATCCAAGATTTACCATGCAAAGGAAACAGAGAAACAAACGCTGCTAAGCATCTAACTTTTTTTTCAAACAGTGGACCTCTGGGCAGGGAACAGACCTGGCATCTTGAGTCGTTTTTTACACTCTGAATGAAGTCTGTTAATAATCTACTGTTTTGAGACAAACTCTCCCGTCAATATTATATATATTTTTTTTTTAAATATATACAGCTAGCGCATAAATCAGGAAAGTTATCTCTGTGCTTTTGACCATATATTTTGACACAGAAAAATTCTTCTTGGAATAGTTTCCTTCCCAGGGAATGCTCAGAGCCTGACCCAAATCCCGAGGAAGAAGTGTTTGCAGCAAGCACCTCTGGTAGCTCGGACCTGCCAAGAGAGGAGGCTCCCGTGAGCCACAGGTGGGGAGCGACGGGGACTATTTCTATATAAACAAGACCAGGATCAGCTGAATTTGCTGTTTACTGGCAAATGAAAATAGAGAGACAATTCAGAATCAAAGGTGAGTCAAAGAAAAAATATGTCCAATAAGAGGAGGCAGCCCAGACAATCAGTCAGATGCCAAAACATGTGACAGACCCAGAGGCAACTCCAAAACAACCAAACCAACTGCCTGTGGAGTCTGCCAAGGAGCCAGATGCTCCTGCTTAAAAATATCTTCCGCTGCCTTGGCATCTGCATTTTCTGCCTGCCGTCAAAAGAGGAGGGAGGGGAAAACGGGAGAGTGGTGCTGGAACTGGGAGGGGGGGGGCAGCAACTAGTAATATTTTTGCCATTTTAATTCTAAGTACTTCTGATTATTCGTTTGCAGTTTGTCATCTTGGCACCAGAGAGCAAAACAAAACCCCAGCCTGACATAGGCTGGGATGGGAAAAACAGGCAAAGCCCTCTATGCAGAAGGGAAAAAGAACGAAGGGAAAAAGCCCTCTATGCAGAAGGGAAAAAGAACGAAGGGAGAAAGACCTAATAATTTCACGCTGCTGTGGGTGGCACATTCCTGTTAAGGTGACAAAAAACTGTGAGCTGCTGGAGTTGGCAATTTACCACCCAAGAAAGTGTTCGTGTGCCCAGACCCAGATCTGTGGCTGGTGGTGTCGGGGCCTCAGTGATGGAGCTGGGCATGGGATGCTCTGGGTCCCTCGCACCCAGCATGTCCCCAGGGTGCCCTGCGCTGTGGGGACAAACAGGGAGTGAATTGTGCTGAAGGAAAGTATCGCTGCCATTAATCATAGCATCAGGTTTTGGTTCACAGAGACTGCTTGACAGAGACTTAAAACACACTTTTGTAGTATTAACTTACTGAATGAAGATGCAGATTGTCACTGTAGTTGTTGATTAAAACCATTAAAATTAAACGTACGTTCTGGATACATTAGATTATTCATCAGGAAAAGGTCAAAGAAAAGCACAGTCAAAAACCAGAGAATTTGTGCAATTTCTGGGAAACTGTAACGTAAAAAGTATTATAACATTTCATTTGTACCGAAGCTTTTGTATGAAAGTTTTCGTTGGTGAATGCTCCCCTTCCAAAATTAAACTGCAAACCAGTTTTGGTTGCGTATCTTGATTCTATGAGTGGGAATCATCAGGAATCCCACGTGTGGTCTGTCCTTCTGTCACTAAACTGATTGTGTGGCCTCAATTTCTTCACACACGAAACCTCCGCGCTTCTACGTGTCGGATACGATTCTCACCGCCCCATCCCAAGCAGAGCTGCGCTTCCGAAGCCGGCGTTGTCGGAGCGGCAGGTACCAAGTACAACTCGGAATACAACACTCTCTATTGGAGAGCGATTTTGCCTGAAAAGAGTGTTTGTTTTTGTAAGATAGACATCAGAACTTTATCTGTCTCCTGAGCTGCCCAGGTTGGGTTATTAGTCGGGGGGGGGTTGGGACACTAAGTGCATTGGGGGCTGCCTCGATCAACACGCTCCAAAGCAAGAACCCTGGTGCTAAATGAGAGACGTATCGGAGACCATCGCCGCCTTTTAGAAAGCAAACAGCACCAAAGGTCGGGTCGAGCAGGCCTGGGGTAAAATTGCTCCGCAGTCCCAAGCTCTCTGAAGGAACAGAAAGATCCTTTTGTGACGTTCGACTTATTTTCCCTGCTCGGATCGTGGCGAGGCTCGGCTTCACGGTGTTTGTTTCAGGGCAAAGTTTCACGACGGCTGGTTGCCGGCAGAGAGGACGAGCTCTGGGCTCACAGCTTCTCTCTCAGTCCCTCGAGCAATCTGGCACCCGCGGGACTGCCACCACCTTTGCTGCACCGACGGGTTGAACTCCTCGCTGAAAATCTGTGCTACACCTTGCAGACTAAATTTTGCACGCAGAACTCATTCGCGGCAAAATGCACTCGCAGTAAATAAGTAACGGGAGCCAAAGCAGCAGTGTGGTGAATCGGCAAGCTTATTTGAAATAAATTGAAAGAACTTGCGGTGGTGAGCGTTTTCATGCGAGTCTGGGACTGAGATTGTAAGAATTTTGCATGTCTACATAAGCTGACTGATAGCAAAGGAGTTTCTAGTCCCCCTCATGGCACACACAAATGTCTGTTAAAGACATAAATATTTAAAAACAACAGCTAGACTAAGAGGGTTAGCTTTCATTTCATCTAATTTGGCAAGCATTAGATACACCCACCAGAAATCATTTTATTTTGTGTAATTTAATAGCAGATCTATTGTAGCAGTTTCTGACATACCGAAACAAATCAATATGGCCTTTTTTCAAGTTTGGGATTAATATAAGGCTGTATTTCAAGTGTTAGATGGAAATCAATTAAGATTAAAACCTTCCTGTGTTATTCACTTGTTTTGTCCTCTGCTGCAAAGTTTATTTGCCTTTCTGCATGTAATAGAGAGACTTTGATCCTTGTTCAAATATCTCTGATTTTTTGCTTCCCTCATGTTTGATCTGGTTCTCAGGTGAGAAATATTGGCAAAACTTGTTAGAATTACACCTGCCAGTGGTAGCGTACAGGCTAGCAACACAAAATTACATAAACTGTACTATGGGTGCCCTTTGGGTTCCTACGCATCAGAATAATATTCCCACAGAAATCAATCTGAGATTTTAATTTATTAAACCCTCTCTCCTCCTCATTCTTAAAGGGATAGAAGGAGATACAGGGAAATACGTGAGATAACATCAAATAAACCAGGTTTAGAATGGTCATGAATGACCTTCACAATATGTGTTTTGCGATTTTGGGTGGATTAGAGGAAACTAATGATGGCTTTGCAATGAGCTTTTGGATAAAGCTTGGGAAACTCTAATCATTACAAATCCACTACTTAAGAGAACAATTCTGTGTAGAACACTGCAGCTTTAAAGCATACATGTCTTGTTTTCTTTCCTCCTCTCAACAAGCTTATTTTGCTTTCACTTACTCTAGTCTTCTTAGAGCAGCCCAGTGACTATTTTAATTTTCTGCCCTGCCTTATGATTTAAGGGAGCCTATTGTTTTGTGGGTTTTTTTTTTTTGCTATTGCATTGCCCTTACAGTGCCTTTTGCATTTAGTTTAGGACTCATAGAGTTAACAGGCTGGGGAAGAGAGAGAGGGGGGGAAAAAAAAACCCACTTGCATTAAGCCTGAAGCCTGTCACCTTTTCTTGGCAATTACACTGCTAATGGCTGGGTCCCAAGCAAAGTGGCAAAGAATATCTCTTCTCACGTTCCCAACTCACAGTGCATTCCCAAATACCAGATGGTGTTTTTGGAATCCATTTCACTATGTTTGATATGACAATACTTTTGTATAATGTTAAATTATATATAACTATTTCAAATAGCCGATATCAGAACGAGGCAAGGAAAGGAATATTAGACGCAAGGAGGAAAGGGAGAAACTGAAGACTGAAGGTTCTCGTCTCCTCCTGTTGTATCTTGTGTCTGTCAGATTTTTGTGTAATTTGAACAAAAGAGGAAATAAAAGTGGTTCAACAGACCAGCTCTTGTGGTGGTACTGTACAGGAATGGTGTTATTTCCTTCCCAGAATTTGGTGTACATCTTAGGGCACCAGCCAGCTCTACAGGAGGCAAGTGCAAGATCATAGATAGTGCAGAGAAGGCAGGAAAAAAAGTAAAAAAAGGGGAAAACACCCAGTCGCAAGTAAGTCAGTCCCACCATTTTCTGTACGGATTTTTCAAACAAGTCCCAGAAAATTTAGGAGGGGTAAATTTGAAGCTCTCCATTAACTTTGGTTGAGCTGTGCCAGTTGACAGGAGCTAAGCATTTGGCCCAAGATATGTAAGTTGAAGTAACTTGGATATATGTAATATGTCATCTATACATCTTAGTGAAGGTGAATCCAGTCTCGCTTGCCCCAGATCACCTACTCCAGTTTTACGTTAACACTGATGGACTAAGGAGAGTTGGAAAACATCCACTGGAATTAGGCCTGCAGATTTAGTTGCAGCACAATTCATCACCCCTGAACTGAAGAACAGAAGTATCTTGGCCATTCCTCAGGAGACAACCAGGACCACAGCTTTAGGAGGCACAAAGATTTTCTTTTCGTTGGACACACTACAAACAATTTCATAAGAACAGGAAAAAAAGGCACTACCGAGGGGAAAAAGGTATCGAAGATAATCAGTGTCCTGTCAGTCTGCCAGTGATGCCACTTCCATTATCAGAATCCCATCGTTTAAACACGGGTTGGTTTCACGATTTCTAAGCTGAATTTGTTTATTTTAACATAGCCAAAACTTTGTTTTCTTCCTTCTCAGCTGCAGCTCAAGGCACGTTTTAGCAACCAGCAAGCTTTCATGATAAATGCTTACCAACAAAAACACTTCCTAAGCTTGACTGTAACATGAATATTGAAGCAATAAGGACACAACTTCCCAAGTAATTTGTCTAGTTCAACCAGTTTTGTTTCCTTGTGTATGCCACAAACCTGTGGCATACATACTCCAAATGAAGGTTTCATTCATATGGCCATGCATGAGCAACCTACTGTGTTAAGTGCTCACTTTTTACACAACAAAATACTGATTTTTCCCTCTCGATTACTTATACTGCCAGCATACAGTAAAGATTATCAGCCCCTAAAAGGATCATACAGATCCAGTGACTACTACATAATTAACAATAACTTGTAGTAATGCAATTTAAGAGTCTTTTTAATGGGCATAGATGGCAGAATGTATAGCCCATCTTTCTTTGTCATCCTAGAAAAGGGGCCCCATGCGGAGCTGCTGGTTGCTGAGTGATGCTTTGTAGTCTGCACCAGACAGTTGCACAGTACCAGCTGCATTGGCAGGTAGCCGAAGTGCAAAGAGATAGCTGCCAAGCTATGCTATACAAAGGAAGCGGTGCCAGAGAGAAAGGGACCTTTGCATGAAGTCACCTTTGACCCTGAAGCCAGCATGGATCCCATATTCATCAATTCCAGACAATTGCATCTTTCATTCCACCACAAACTATGATTAGAAAGGGCCCGTTTGTGGTAGCGATTGTTAGTTTACAGTTCCCAGAGATTGGATTATTTCATCTCCAGTTCTGTTGGCGGCAATATTTTCCCTAACCTTTTGTAATGGCGTGCCAGTGATAATCTAACATATGTATATAGGGAGATATACACACACACACACATATGCCAGTACCCCCCTTCCCCACCAGAACCGGGTGAAGAGAAAAGGACTCAAAGCAAAAGCCACGGCACACAAAATTCACGTTGTCCGGCAAACACTCCACTAATGTAGGTTTTGAGAATTCAGCCTGGGAAACACAATGCGTTCTGTATGCAGCAGCAACTCAACTTCCGGCCACAAACCTGACTTTTCTACAGTTCTTTCCATTTGGTAGGAAAACTTTTGCTTTAGAGAACTGATGTATATCAGATGCATTATTTTCAGACAACAGCAGGTTACTTTTTTTTTTTCTTTTAAAAAAGTCTCTAATATTAACCGGTTGTAGTACACACAAAAAGAAAAGGAACGTGAAAGAGATTTTAAATGGTCTCATGAGAAAACAACCAATGCCAAGTAAAAAGGCTATCTGAGGGGTGTGGGGGGAGGCAGCACACAAGAATAAAAGCAGCAGGGAAGCGTCTAGGCCTGGTTCCTGCTACTGCTCTCCTGTGTGTCTGGCTTTGATAATGTGAGTCCTATTGAAATCAACGGCGGAGCTCACAAGGTGCATGTGTACGTCAGCCCTTGCAAGTTTGGGATCTTAGTAAATGGGTCTTCAGTAGCAAACTGCTCCCACGTTCCCCCCCAAACTTCACACAGCACTTCTTTAAGCAATAAAGCAAATTGCTGGCACAATCAACAAGTACGTAGATAATGAGAGATGTCTGAGAATACAACTCCTAGAAACGTCTTTCCATACTGTTCAGGAGAAAAAGGGGTAAAACCCCCACCAGAATCAAATGAAGAACTCACACTTGTGATGGGAAGTGGAGAGAAAAGGGAGAGGGGGAAAAAAAAAGGATGAGAGTCTATGAAACTTTCATGAAAATATTTTTTTATCTGATCCTTTGGTCTTATCTCCGAGATGTTAGCTGAAGGGGAAAAAATCCCTTTACCTGAAGGCTGGCCGTATTGCGCTGCACCTGACTTCTGGCTCACATGCGAGACCGTCTGTTCTTTATTTTCACTCTGTATGAAGCTAATAGAATTTGCAGTTGATTAACCTCAAATCTGGAGTAATGATCCAGCCTGGGACTGCAGCTGGCAATGCTGGGGCTATTTGTACTTCTTAACTGAGTAAGACAGCAACAAGTATAATGGCACAAAGGTAAAGATCCTGAATAACTGGGTAAATGTCAGAGGTGCATTAAAGGAGTTGAGAACATGACCCAAGAGTGCAGATGACGTCCTCCCTCCCCACAAAGAAGTGGGAGCACCAATTTTTAGAAAAATTAATCCCAAGATAATGCAATAAAAAGTATATGGCTGCACTTATTCAATGATATTCTATGGGGGACAGTCAAACCGCAAGATTTACCCTTTCTGCACACTGAATCCATGCATGAGAAAAAGGTCATCCATTGAGGAACAGCCTCTGTGGAAAATTTAGAAGGCACAGGGTCCTCTACAACTTCTGTTTGTGTGATGAGGAAAAGCAAAGTCTTTAATAGATCAGTACTGCAAGATAAAACTCAGAGCAGAATTACACTGTATTATTTGTATTTATTTATTTGTGCTGATTAATTATTCTCTCTGAAATATGAAAAATGGCAGCTGAATCTCTGCAGATAAACACCACCTAAAAGCAATTCAAGCACTTTTTTTTTCATAATAGATGTGTTTGTTTTTCCTTCACAATTGTTCAAAGCTTCAACGAACGGAATTACACAAATGTGCACCAAGTCTCGGAACTAATTTAGTTTAGCAAGTGCTTCACACATCTTCGTTTACTGAACAATGTTACTTTCAAATCATGACAACATTCTTCCTTCCTTGCCTCATGACTAATACAGTGTTATTCCAGCCGCTCCTCTTCAGACACTGAAGATCGTTGCAAATCTTTTCCTCAGCTTTACCACCTGATTTCTAATTAAAATCAAACTGAGGAAGTTCCTTCCATTGATGTAAATCCTGCAAACCTAGGCCAGTGAGGAAGACATCGCACGGCTTTCCTTCCACGGCGTCGTTTGGAAGGGAAACTTCTTCAAAGAGTTAGATAAAACGAGCAGAGAGCTGGAGTGAGCTGTGCTTGGTCTTGAGCTCCTGTACTGCCTATTGGCTAAATAAGTCTTAACGTGATGTAGTGAAAACAATTTTTCAGTCTTGGGAAGATCATTCTTTCCATCGTATATAAGACTTGTCAAATTAATGACTACCAGTGGACTTTCCTAACACTGCATTACTGTCTGTATTTTATTTATATATCGTGCATGTAAATATACATGTGCACACGCACACACACACACACTGTGTGTACTATATGTCAACAACTAATCAAAAATTGTTTGCCCACAAGCATATGTGAAAAATTCATCTAAATAATTGTACATTTAATTTTTAATGAAATCCCCGTAATCCACTCAATTTACCAAACTCCTACTTAGTATGAAACAGTGGCTTGCACAGAGATCTCTGTGGCTTACACAGTGTGAGCATACGTACCACTTCAGGCATCCTCAGTCACGTTTTATTATAATATTATCGTGATTTTGAGCTCACTGCTTTTACTTGTGTGCAGAGTGAAGAAGCATATGCTGTACGAGTAACCCATAGTGTTTGGCTTAAAGGCAAAATAAAAGTCAGCAATAAATAAACAGTAAAAAACAGACTGCTGGTAGATGGAAAGACTCCACAGCCTATTAGGTCTTCCCTGTCTTTAATTCCATGAGTTTATGCTCCTAAGTAACTTTTTAAATAAAATAACGTACTGCAATTATAGCATCTGTCTTAAACACCACTTAATTAACATCTAGCACCCTTTCTGAGGTGAGTTTTATTACTCCACCCCATAGATGGAGAGGGTGAGGCATAAAGAAATAGAAGCGATAGATTTGGCAGACGTTGACAGAAGCCAAGGGAAACGCATCACATACCTGCCTGTAAGAACACACATTTAAGCGGGCACCTGCATTTTGCAGGTGCAAACACCTACAGCATACAAATCATAATTCTACGCCTCGCTCGTGCACACCCGCCCTAGAGAGTGCACCCAGAAAACTCGTCAGAACAAAGAAATTTGCAAGCATGAAGACATACATGGAAGTACAGGTGTTTGATTATTTCAATCCAAAGCGCATGAACAGATGTTTGCATCAAATCGAAATTGTCACCATCCTCAAAACTCTGCAGCTCTGTCATTCTGCCCTTACCGGTCTGTTTATGTGTCATATTCCAGAAGGCCTCGTCTCACACTGTTTTTCAGGGACAACTTCTACTTGTCTCTAGCCCCTTATCCTGTTGGAAGGGAAAATGAAAACCCCCAGCCCATAGATTTGGTCTTTCTGTTCGTAGCCAATCATTCACTTTTTGACTAGATAGAAATTTTTTAGTTAAGGTTTTGTGCTCTGCCCCAAAGTCCCTGTGTATCACTATTGTAAAGACTGCAAGAATCAGTTGTGTGATTATAGGGCGGGCCTGAAAACAGCTCTGTTAAGTTACAGAAAGGTGGGCTGCACCAGCCAAAGGTGGAAACAACTGGTTCCTTATGGACGTGTGGATCTCAAGGTGACGTGCTCTGAAACCACAGACTTTGTCAAACTGCAAGGAGGAGACACCAGCATGCAAGGCCGTGGGGCACGAAGTACAACGGAGCATTAGATGTGGCCAAAGGGCCGCAGGGGCACACTGTGAGCGTGGCCTTTGCTCGTTTTTCTTTTTTAACTTTTCTCAGTTTTCAGTAGGCGTTACAAAATTCCCTAAAATATTCCCTGAGAGTTTGGAATTAAGCAGATGCAATCAAAAGTGGTTGCACTGCTGATTGTGAGGGGCATCTCATGGAGCTGGCTCAGAGCCTTGTTTTGTTCAGCCACCGCTGTCGTCCGATGACTCTTTGATTACGTGCTACGGAGTTGCCTAAGTGCAGGAGAGTTCAGGCGCGTGAGCTACTCCTCTTCAATTCAAACCCTGCCTCTGCATCTGAAGAGAGGAAAATAAACCCACAAAGTTATTTTTCTGTGCAGAAGTCCAGTCACTGGAGAACCAGCGCAGTTGGTAGCCCATATGTTACCGAACGGGCTTTTGAGTAATGAAAAAGAAACAACTTCAAAGAGAAATTTGGAGGAGGAGGAGAAAAAAAATCCACACCTTGTGATTCACTGCCTCTACTCAGGTGTGATCTCTTGGCCTCTGCTCTTCACAATGCTGGAAAATACACTTTCATATCAAAGACTGCCCTCCCTCCTACGTCCTTCACAGTGCCAGTACAGGATACCCATGCTCTGATCAGTCCCTTTCTTTATGTTCTTTAGACACAAACTTAGATTTCGAGTTAGCAAACATCAGTGTTTGCCAGGAGCCAGACCCTCACCAAGGACTTCCCACCATTTTAAGCCTATGTCCTGCTCCTACGTGCCCACATACTTCTGTGGAAGGTATTTCCCCCCATTTCTCTGTGGAAGACTCGTAGAAAACCTCATCAGAAATGAAAAGAACAGGCATCTGTAGAAGTATAATGCAGTTCTACATATCTCTGTAGTGAAACACTTGTATTCTATAAAATGAGTTGAGACAGTTATAATCTGTAAGAAAGTTACTATTGTCTTTTAAATTGTTTAAGAATTATTCATCAACTTTTGAATACGAGGGAATTCCTTAGGTGTGTTAAATAATGTCTTATGCTACACTCTTCCTCCTTGCATGTGACATACAGCCAGCTGATATTTTAAGCCTCATTTCCTTAGGAAATCAAGATAAAAAGGAGAGGAAGCAACAAGTCCTCACACAATACTTACATGCATTGCAGTTTGTCTGAACTCTAAGTCCTCATTCACAGCAGATCATGAGAAAATTTGAGTTTTACCTGTGTTTGCTTATAATCCTTGAAAATTTGTTCTGCTTACCCTCTTACAAAAACCCTGGAGGTTCACCTTTCAGTCACTGCCCTACATAATTCATGTTTAAACCTATTCTTCTCAACCTAAGCTTCACAAATAACATCACAAAAGAAAATTTCTAGTAAAAAAAAAATACTGGCAAACACAAATGCACTTGCATGTTGTTTCTGTTTCTTCCTGAGAGCAAATGTAAATGTTGACTCAACGAACAATCAAATGGGACCCTTTCTTATTGAACATAAGAGGTTAAAACGGGTCAATTCCATATATTCCTTATGTATCCTTGACATAAACCGATAAGCCATGCTCTACTTTTCGTTTCTAATTTCTTTACTAAAGTGACTACTTATGAATATCAGTGTATTTCCATGCAGAATCAGGTCTGTTTTCTTCAACCTAATTGAATTCTGCATTTTAAAACATAAGAAAAACTCCTTTCTAATTGACTCACAAACTCTGTCTGTTATGGAAGCGCTGTTAGTGACCACGTACACCCTGTGTCTTTTGAGTTAGTCACATTTAAAGCAGAAAGGCCTCTTTGAGAGCACTTAATCTCCACACTGTTCCTATTGACAACCTGAATCTGTGTGTGTGATTCCAATCGGATTGTGAAATTAATATGGCTGTTTGCGTACATCAAGGGCAACCTGCACTCCTCTGAAAGCAAGGGCATTGCAATTATTGGTAGTAAAAGTCTACAAGTTATAGTGCCATCTGTACTATCCAACACTTCCACCCATATCTAGTTGTATTGCTAACTTTGCGTTCACAGCCTCTGAAAAAAACCCCAACCCAACAACACACTCACAAAAAAACCAACAAACCACAAACCCCACACCAAAGAACAACAGACATGATGATATGAGCAAAATATTTTGAATCTCTCTCCAGTAGCCAACACATCTATTTAATCTGATCTAATGACTTGTATTGAGAACTTCAGTGATCTTCTCTACGGAAAATTGATTCAGAGACTTTCATTGCTGTGAATGTAAGTTCCAAAACCTTTGCGCACAAGAACCGTTGCCGGCTTGTGCAGTGCTTGCCCCAAAGGCTCCTGCTGCTCTCAGATCAGTTGGATTTCTTGGGGGTGAGGCCGGGTCTCTACGTTTTGTGGGCACATAAAGTATAAGCGTATTGCACGTGTGAAGTGTGTGTAGGTACACGTGCAAGGAGCCCCGACATTTGACATAAGTTCTAAAATTGTTAGCTGCAGTACTTGTGAAAGAAGTTCCTAGTGACATTAATGGAAATAACAAAGCTATTATCAATCCAAACCATGCTATTATGAACTAGCGTATTTGCCTTCAAATATCAACAAAGAAACAACTTGATTCATCTTAAAATCATCTTTAAATATTAATCAGTGTCAGTGACCGCAGCTGAGGGAGAGGAGTGAGGCGAGTTCCTAGGGGCACAGCAACTTTCTTTTCACACTGGGACTAAAACCCAGGGAACCTTTTGATAAACCAAAAATTTTAACTTTTTCCTTTCCCATGAAGGTAAGGAAAGCAGATATTTACTTCCTTCGTTACAAAAAGTTTCAGATTTTTTCTTCTTTCTTTTTTTTTTTTGTATGAAAACTACTAGGGTTTTGCCAGCAACAAGTTTCAGAGTATTCTTTTATTTTCACCTCCATTTTCAATTACTCCTACTATTAGCAGAACGATTGCCTAATGATTTAGCAGGATCAGACTGCCAGACATTGTCACAAGTATCCCGATCAATCTAAAGACCCAGTCCCGGTGTTTAAAGCGTATGATTAGCCTTGCAGCCTTTGGATTCAGATCAAGGTGCTAGTGCCTAACTTTTTTTGGTTTTCTTGCATGGTCTCTGTATTCAGTACAGGTTTTTCAGATTTCAATCCACTGTGTAAAGTTAAATTATGGTGAATGGTAGCACAGAGAGGGATGTATAGCACAGACTGAGGTTAGAAGCCCTCATGTTCCACAAGATGGGTCCCCTCCGGATCGTACTATTAGTTGCTCTTCCCCCAACTATCACGATTTCACAACCAGCGGCCACGATGAGCTCTAGAAATAATACATCGGCATCAACAGGGATGAACAACTCCCTGTTGATTGCCGATGTATTATTTCCAGAGCTCGTCATGAGCCAGCCCGTACTGGGACAGAGCCGTGCTCTTCCTTCTCCTGGTTCGACAGCGATCTACAAAACGTCCTTCCTCCCTGGCAAACTCCAGGTGAGGACATCAGAGCTCCAGCCCCCGGCTCAGAGGGGTAGCACCAAGAGTCCAGACAGTTTTTTGGATAAACTGACTTTTCTGTCTATCCCTTCCTCAGGGCGTCCTATGACTACACCACCGTGTTGCAACAAACGTGAAAGTTTGAGGGGAAGAGGGTTGAACAAGGGTTAACATGGCGCATTCTCCTCTTACTAAAATGATGTCATTTCCCCCCCCCCTCCCCGAAAGTATCTGTTGCTTGGTTGTTTACATACTGAAGTTAATTTAAAATATATATATTATAGACCTGCATGATTTAAAATGGAATGAATTCACATACCTGTAGTCATTTATACACATTTAATTTAAGCATCAAATGCTTCAGTGTTATTAAAAATTATTGGGTTTTAGCCACAAACTACCCCTTTCCTTGTTTTCCCTATTTTTGCCAGAAAAAAAAAAGACTAAGAAAACAGAAGTACTGATACATTGTAGAAACTGTCCCAACGCGTTTCTAATCGAGTGCAAGTTACACAGTACTGATAAGTAAAGGAAGTTCAACCAGACAGTTTAATCCTCCAATTTCCTGTCTTCTAATCAGCCACTGACTCCTCTGGCTTTAAATTAGAAACAGTCATGGCAATATTCAGGACAGGTGAAGGAAAAAGGGTAGAAAACAACTAGGGCAAATACTTGTAGGCAAAAGGAAGCCCCGTACAGAAGATGAAGATACTATAAAGTATGTATAACAATGTGCCGAATACATGTGTTTCGGTTATACACAGAATTTAGCAACTCTGACAGAAGAGGAATAATTTTATTAAAAACGTTTACACAGCAGCTGAGCAGTGCATGCACATACAGGAGTTCTAAAACACGGAAAAATCCATGCCACAGTGTTACACTCTGTTCACAGTTTGTTATTTTTATAGAGCACCAGCAGGGTAATTACTAATACACGTATGCTTTTTGATACACAGTAAATGATAAGTAGGAAGCACAAATCAGCAAAGCCACGTATGGTTCATCAGCGTGTTGGGGTTACCATGATAAGCGTAGATGATAGTAAGTAAGCGCACACAAGCACTGATACGCTCAGGGATTTAAACAAGAAATACTAGTTTTGAGTGTTTCATGCTTTTGGACTTTTACAGTTTCCGTAGCAACAATTAGCTTTCCACATGATGAAATTAAATATTTATTAGATGCACCATTATTTTTAATCTCGTTTGCAATGAGATTTATAGGGAGGATTCTATTAATTCTTAATTGACGGAAATGCAAGTAATATTTTGATTTTTTTTGTTTTTACTGCCTAAACTACCTGAGCAATTTCACCTATTCCTCTGAAAAAAAAAATGGAGCACAGAGGTGCAAAAGAAAAGTATTTACCAAGAGCTCCAGTGAAAAAGAGATGCCGATTTAAAAACCTTTAAAGTAACAAAACGACCATTTGAAGTCCAGTCCTGCTATCTTCAGTAAATTCTCTTTTAACTTATGACACCTGAAGAAAATAAAGGCACATACACTGTACTATGGATCGGTTGCTGAGTAATAAAACTAGAAAACAATTATTTCAGAAAAGAACACGAAGATCTGCCTGAACTGTCGCATTCAGCAGCAGCAGTTTACAAGCTAACTCATACACGGAGTCATTTGAAATGGCTTCTTATTTATTAATGAGGTTTTTTCCTTCAGATATCGCACAGAAGAGAACAGTTGGGGTTTTGAAACTGTTTGGACTGAGATAACTCAAATTAAGTGTCAAAGCTGGCTCTCAGTCACTCAGGTGAGTAAATCTGGAGTAGCTCTGCTCCTCTTAATGCGGATACTCCAGGCTGATGGCAGTGTAAACCCTGAGCAGAATTTGGCCCAGGGTCTTTAGTTTGGTGTCGTCACTGAGAATTTTCCTCCTTTGCTGCACATGTATTTCAATAACCCCGTGCAAAGGAATTTTGCAGACAATCCCTTATTAAACGCGTATAATAGTCACAGCATACTGGCTTGCTAGAGCAAATCATTTAAAAAAAAATAATCAGTTGAAATAAATGTTTATAGAAGTAGCACAGCTGCACATATTTGTTACAAATGCAAGACAGAGTAGGGAAACTTTTCAGTGACTAACCCTTTGGTGTCTCTATGACAGCATCAAATTTAAATACAAAGTGCCAATGATTGTTTTCCCAACAAGCTAATTCATCTTGCACCTTCAGGCTGCTCTACCGACGCAAGTATTTGCTATTACATATATATAAAAAAATATATAGTTCTGTCTAATGCAAATTTATAGCATTTGGGTGGAAATTTCCTGCTAAATTGTCACATTACAATACAGTCAAAATAATAACTGTTTCTGCATTTACTTGACTAAAGCATAAGAAAAAACAGATTAGGTGTCAAAAGATTGCCCTAAAACTGTGGTGACAAATGCAATTATTGCTAAAATGTACAAATCCTGCAGGTTCTGCTGAGATAGTTTGAAACATTTATAACTGGCTCCAAGAAAGAAAAATAGTGTTTTCTTTTTACTTTGACCTCCTGCTATTTTGGCAAGTAAGATAAAATATATTAGCCATTCCTTCAGATGGCTGGAGAGAAAAACTAGCTGCGATGAGGAAAAACGAATTAAAGGAGCATTAATAAAGATTATCTATGAAAGAAAATAAGGTCAAAATTAGAACTCCACATTTTAAAGCCACCTTTCAAAAATGCAAGCTGCTTTGCCCAATGCTAAAATCCATTCATTTTACTAATCATGCAATCAACCAATCTCCATTATCTCCAACTAGCTGGCTATAAACATGCTATAGACTGGAGTGAAAGAGGGAGAGTGTGAGGTTGAGAGACAGAGAGAGAGAGAGAGAGAGAGAAAGAAAGAACGAAAGAGAGAGAGATTACTATACGCAGCCTTTTATAAAGCCGTTTCTTTCATTATAACAGGTCTTTTCATCAAAATGACACAGAACCTTTAAATTTGGGCATAATACTCTAGTACAGTACACAGCTATAGCTTAAAACAGATTTAGAACCTGCTCCAGAAAGAAAACAAACTCCCCCTTTTGACACACAAATTGTTTACGATTCATTAAAAAGCAAAATTGCATATCACAGTGCTGGCAGCTGAGTCCATATGGGTGTAAGGGGCATTCACTCATCTCTTTGTATGCTGGCAGTACCAAACCGAAGTTTAGCACTGTGCAGCTGAGATTTTGTGCAGCCAGACGATGCATGAGGTAATTTTAAAAGCTTTATTTGTCTTTAAAACATTAAAATCTGCTCTCTAGCTTACTTTTGGTTAAAAGAATGTCGCGGATGTGATGAGGTTTGGGGGTGAAAAACAGATATCGACTTTTTGTTGTGCGTTTTAGATTCACAGACTGTATGGAAAACTGCTTATTACTCCATCAATAATTGAAACTTTGTGCGAAAATTATTTGCAATTAACACATCTATTGTACAGATCTTGAATTATTCATTTCAGTTAAAAATAACATCTCTTTCATCTAGCACAACTTCTAAAAAAAAAAAGAAAAGGCTATTTTAGTCATTTTTGTTGTTGTTCTTAGAAAATAAATGGTGTGACGTTCAAGTTTAAGGAGAACTTTCTGCAATGTTTAATCTAAACAACAGCATGTGTGGTTATAAAACTGTTTATTTTTAGGCAAGTGCATTACTAAATGTTTCCAGCATTTTTACATATTATATTCACAGCACTAAAACATCTGTGAAATAAACGTGACCGAAATGAAACTTGCTCGGACACTTTCTATAGGGTGATAATAACTGCCTAATAACATTTGAGGATACTTATTAAATAATAAACGTGGACGTACCTCATCATAAGAGCAGCCGATAGACAATAAAAGAGGAGTGGTAATAAAATATACAAATGACTTAGAATAAGGCAAAAATCACAGCACGATACAAATCATGTGGTTAAAACAGGTACTTGAAAACTTTGCTTTGAAAATGATAACTAAGAATCAATAGCCTTATTTACAGGGGTTTAACAAGCTAAAGAAAAAAAAAAAAAGTCACATGAATAATCAACAGTTTATGTGCATGCAAATACCCCTTCCCCCTCCAACTTCCCCTGGCAGAAAGTCTAATTGGAAAATCAGTACTATAAGTAAAGTGGTTAGCCTTCCCTATCCCCCTTAACCGAAAGCTGCATGTTACATTTCGCTGGCAACCGCTGGCAAACCTCTAATAGATGGTTAAAAAAAAAAAAAAAAAAAAGAAATTAAGAGTTTAGACAAAACAAAACGGAAAAACCCGAGCCCAAACACCTTTAAATACAAGCCACATGATATACACAATGGCCACCACCAAGCTGCAGAATAAAAACCTTCCGGATCTCACTTTTAAAAGTCTTTCAAGTCCTCAGAGGTCTTAAACTTTCCAAATGATACCAAAATTGGTCCGGGGCGGCGAGGGGGAGGGAAAGCCCCCGACTTGTTTCAGCGTATCATACAATGAAAGTGATCATGCCTTGTTTTGTAATTCCACTCGCCAGTCCTTTTTTAACTGATATCTATGTGAAATGAGCTGAGGTTCACGGTCCAGTTAGGAGCGGATAATACAGTCATTGTCCTGGCAGCAAACTTTTCCTCTCACTGGAAGAATTCACGCTTTGCCGCAAGAATAATAATTACAGAAAACTAAAAATGCGCTGCTAACGAATTAATCCCTAACGGACAACACGCTAACGAGGGCGGTAATGATTTGAGGACTCTCTTCCTCACAACAGGACTTGCATCTTCTGCTACAATGGGCTATTGTGCATCCTCCCAACTCGCTATACCTCTTATAGATTCAAGATGTCAAAGGTTGTCTGGCCCGGCTGACCATGACATGCTAGTTAACTCGTTCTACGGAGCACGTTGGGACTTTATTGAAACTTTAATTACGCCCAAAAGCAGCCAGAGCCAGACTATGTGGGATCTGTAACACATGGCTCCAGGTCAGCACAGCCCGGTAACCTGTTCTAACGTAAACAAGCGGAGGGAAAAAGTTAGATCGGGGGTCTCCGGCGCAAAGGCAGCACCTCGCAAAACGCACTCCTCTCACACGTGATGATTTTACACCACGACACTATCGCACCGTTCCAGGCTTTTACAGTAATCGACTTGCTTTGTAACAGACTGAACTTTCCACCTCCTCTCTTTACAAAATATTGCATGGTTAAAAAAAAAAAGAAAAGAAATGCACACACAGAGGATAAAGTAAAACAAACTGAGCGTTAGGCAGCCGACTGAGACAAGTTACTCTGCACAAGGCTTTTTCAAACTACTTCTTTGCACACTTTTTTTTTTCTTTCCCTTAAGGAGAATTGAAAAAGCTTCCCCCTGGAAACTGTAGTGCACATTAACGGTCTCCTGTTACACAGGGGGAAAGCACACAAGTGGGACAAGTGTGAGGCTGCTCTACTGAAGAGTGTGAAAAAAATCAAATGTTAATTTGATAAATGTGAGGTCTGGGACATTTTGTCAAAGAGGGAGGGAAAGTAGAAAAGGGAGAAAAAAAAAAGCAGCCCTGCTGCCAACTCACCATCCACCAAGTTCTGGCCGAGATGTCGTAGCAGAGCTGCCATTTGATGGAGCCGTCGGAGGTTTTCCCTGCCATTATGCTGTCAGCAAGCTTCATCTGATGCTAACTCACGGGAGATAAGACACCTAATTGAGAAAACATTTGCACTGGCATGTTGGGCAACATGTAGCCCGGTCCATACCATATGGAATCATGGGTAAAAAAAAAAAAAACCTCCTTGACAATGAACCAATCTCTCACAGACCCAGTGGCAAGGTGAAGTGGAGATGAAAAGTCATCTGCTCCTAGCACTGTCTTCTCCTCTCTCTCTCCCTCTCTCTCCCCCTCTCTCTCACTCACTCCTATTTTTTTTTTTTAAAATAAGAACCCACTGCTCAACATCAAAGAGAGGCGGTCAAAATTAGGGCTTCATCACTCAGATGATTTTGGTCTGCTAGGTTTTTCTTTCCTTTCCTCTTTTTTCTTTTTTTAAGAAGAATAAAGAGATTTAATAGGACAAAGGCAGGTAGTGGACTGCGGAGAGAGATCGCCACAGGCTATTAGCCTAAAATTTCTGCTTGACAGATGGAACTGCTTAGAGACTATCATGCAATGTTTTGGGTGTGTGTTTTTTTTTTTTTTCTAAAAGACTTTTAGAAGCTGTTTATCGCAGCTACTTTTCTCATGTACGTGACCGCGGGGGGGAAAAAAAAAAGAAAAGAAATATAGTGAGCTAAAAAAGAAAAAGACTGCATCTTTTTTATTCCTTTCTTTCATAATTATGCATATAATCATTTAAGCAGTGAAAGGCAAAACAAAAGTATAAATTGCTCAAGTTTATTTCTTGATTTAGTGACAGAAGCTTTCTGAAGGGATCAAATGCTCACTGTTTTTTTTTTAAACGTTAAAGTTTTGGATCTTTTTTTCTTCTTTATTTTAGATACCAGATCTCACTGTTTAAATGAATCACTTTTCCTATGAAGGCTCAAATGGCTAAAGTGCTCCCTGAGAACTAAGCAATTCCCTTTTTTTTTGTCTAATTTTGTTACCATATTTTTTACACTTGGTTTTTAATACCGCACTTTGCAATATCATGAGGTGATAACCACCAAAGCCTCACACAGGTTTGCTTCTCCCCCCCGCAAACTTCTCTGCAACATTCAAAACCTACGTGAAGGAACTGAGAGAGAGCTTGGAAAAAGACAATTCCAAAACAAACACTTTTGACAAGTCCTGAAATTCTGCTATTGTCCCACGTTAAAATCCTTTCCTGGAAACACAGTAAAAGGTAATAATACATTTTCCCATCCCTGTTCTCTGCTTCTTCTGGCGCACTGCAAAACCAACCCCAAAGTATTACTTTTATGACAGCTGACTATTAAACAGGCAGGGAATGCTTTCCATTTAAGTTATCCCATTGAATCCCACGGAGCGACGGTCTCTCGGCTATGACCACCACCACTTAATAACACTTCAATCTCTACAGTAGTGCCTTTCCTCAAGTACTTGAAATAAAAAAAACAACAACCAATTGAACTTCTGAACTGGCAAACAGACTCTCGCCAGGAATATTTCTTAGGTCTGTCCAGCTATGGCTGATACAACTTGCTCACTCAGAAAGAGCTACGCTCTGCAAATCTGTCTGCGATTCGGACACGAGAAGAAAAATGTATTAAAAATATCTGCTCTATTTTAGACAATATCCGTTTCTGTTTGTATCAAAAAGGGGAGCTCGTGGGTGCACAATTCTTCGTTTGATTGTTTTGTGTACTAACTATTGTTTAACTACTTGGCTGCAGCAAAATGACAGTTCCAGGCTGCTTAGATTACAAAACTGCCATTCAGTAGGGGACAGAGCTAACTTTCACTGAGCTTCAATAATACCTTCAGATTTCTGCGATGTGCATGTTGATAAGCAAATGATTTAGGTAAATACAAAATACTAATATTATGTGCAGGGACTAGTCTTTGGGTTTGCCCCAGTCTTAACCGCCCCAGCAGTCCTTGTTTGGACTGCAAGAAAAATATGTTGATGTATGATCTCTGCAAATACTTAACATCCCAGGTTGCTTTTTTTCTCCAGATAGCAGGTACAATCCCACTGGCACTTATAGGAAAGGGTCTGACTAGCATGGGAAGTGTTAAGTTTTAGTCTGAGTCCAGGGGAGGAAAAAAAAAAAAAAAAAAAAAGGACCCTGTGCCAGGAACTGTCCTGGCTCTGGCTGGCCAAAGCATTTATCGTCTTCTGTTACTGCAGGTTTGTCAACGCTACCTGTCCTTTCTGGGGCTTGCTGCTTATTGAAAAAATACCTCCTTCCAAATAATCCTGCAAAATACAAAGTCCAATGCTTAAGTAACAACCAGCCTTTGAATCAGTGTCAGATTCAATTTTATGCTGCTCCCTCTGCTCCTACCTCTCGAATCAAACATCTTGCCCACCCTGCTTATCATTTATTTAGTAGTTCATACCCAGTTGTGCGGCACGTCATTCCACTCGAGTTCTGATAAATCTCCTTTAGGTTTATGTGGCTTTTCATCACCTGATGTAGTTATAGATCTACTGACAAACTTTCTTGATTGCTGTATTAACCACTGCTTTGAGAGTACTTAAGCCTTCCTATATCAATATATGACTTTATTAACCAAGATTAACTGTAAACACACCGGAAAAACATTTTTTTAGAAGAGCATGCACTTTCCAGCTTATGAATGACAGAAGCATGAAACCATTTCCTTCCTGTCAGTATAGTAGTTATGTGCAAAGAAATGAGGAGTGCTGTTGGTTAACAGTGTTTTAAATTCAGAACAATTAGGTGCAGTTAACTTTGCCATTGTTCTTTCTGATGCTGGGGATGGTGGGTTCTTACCCGTAGAGCAATTACTCCTTTCATAAGCGGCTGTTGTTAATAGCATTAAAACAAGATTAAATACAACATGTTAAATATTGCAATTATTGTGGAAAATAAAATTATTTGGTGAGCATAATGGGGAGCAAATCAAGCATTTAACATGATCCAGGAAATGCTACTCCAAACAATTGCATTTGTTTTATGCAATTTTTCCCCTTTGATTGCTGACAGATGCCGTTTTGGAAACAAACATCTAAGTAGTTTTCCTTCAATCAGGAAAAAAACCACACACCAGAAAATGGCTACATGTTTTGAATTTAACTCTTGTCAATCAGCATTCTGCACAACACTCTCTGTGAATAGTACTGGGACAAAACGATGCCTTCCAAAGACTAATAAGCCACAAAGATGCTCGCTTCTAAATCAGACTGTTCCGAAGAAAGAAAAAAACCTTCGTGCGGCACAGACATTTGTGCAGACGCAGCTGCAAAATAAAAGTGCTTGCAATAAATATAAGAGTGATATTTCAAAGCTGGAAGTAAGTTAGGTGTATGTGTTTGCGGGCTACGGGAGAAGAGATTTGTCTTCCGACAGCTTTAGGCCTCAAGCAATGAGTCGGAGAACTCGGCAGTTGCTTTCCGACTTCCTACTGGAGAAGTGGCCAACTACCCACAAATAATTTGTTGAGCGGAGTTACCTGCCACAGCACAAACGACGCGAGCCTGCCCCTCCGTATCTCCCCTCGGCGGCACATTTGGATGAGGTCATTGTTGCTATCTAGTGTACGGAACCAGGAACGAATTCTAAAAAAGGCTAATAAAGTATATTAATTCAGATGACTATATCAAGCTGGCATTTTACAGTCTACTGGAAACTGAATGCATGAGAGCATTAGAAATGTTGGCATAGCGGGTGGTTTCTCCAAATGTTGGCTTCTACTATTCACGTCGATAAAAGCAACGTGGCAGAACTGCACGCAGCTCCCAGCGCTAGACACATCTTTTGATCTTAGTACTCTTTCCTAGATTATCTATTAGTTTTGTGCTATCCACTGCTCATTAACCCTTTCTTTATTCCCCTTGCCTGCCCCTATTTCTTCAGTTACAGTTGCTCAGAACCTTTTCAGTTGATCGTCACAGTGTGATTTTTAGCTCTGCTCCTAATCTTTTTTTTTCCCTTGGGAAGCCTGAACTTAGATAGTTGGGAAGAGGATTTCCTTATCTCGAACAGTGACAATTAGTTCAAGTGCCACGTGAGAGCAGGCAGTTGATTTTTGGACAGCCTCTGAACTTATGCAAAGTTGCTGACAACGAGTGTGTGTTCTAGCTTTTGGAAATCCTATAATCCTGGCTTCAATCAAGAGGATCTGCTGTAGCTGAAGGCGTAAACAAGGAGAGCAGCAGCATGTGACCACTGCTCCTGCACCTTCAAGGACTCCAGAGCCAAAACGAGTGCAACTGTAAAGATTCTACTGAACACTCCAGATGACACACACATTTTGGGTGATCTTGCTGCACCCAGAGAAAAATGCCTTTTCCCCTCTCCAGGGAAGTTGTCTTTGCACTCTGAGTTTCCCCCTGTAGCTCTGTTGTGTGTGTGTTTCTCCCCGTATCCCTCTCACTCCTCTGATTTTTTTCTTGCCATCTGTATTCCCCTTTTGCCTCATCTGAAACAAGCATCAAGATCTTGTTTCTGACAGAACGGTCTGTCAATATGGAAACACACTGACATCACAGACAGTGCTGTGACTTCATGTCTGAAAGAAACAGGAGGAACAGATGAAAGGAGTGAAGGCGAAGGAATGACACACAAACATTTTTGAAAAATAAGTAAAAATTCTTTTCTATCAGCCCAAAATGTAAAAGATATGTAACCCAGATTTATTTTTTAGTCTAAATATAACAAACTATTTCATAATCTGTGACCATAGCTCAGCATAACATTTCAACATGCTCTTCACCCAAGAGAGGTACTTTCAGAGCATTTGCTTTGCTGGCTCAAGGCTCATGTGCCAGCCAGCACAGCCTCTTGAGAAGGACTAAATGGGGACTTATCAGGGAAAAAAAAAAAGCTCACAGAATCACAGAATGTTAGGGGTTGGAAGGGACCTTGAAAGATCATCTAGCCCAATCCTCAAGCTAGTATCAAGCATAATGTGTACACGTGGGAGAAGTCTTTAGAAGAGAAGAAGGTCTCCCGCCCTGCACCATCGAAGTAAACATAAATTCATAGAATTAAAACCAAAAATGTTCATCAAACCCACAAACTCAGTGTTGATGCAGCTGAATCAAAGGTAGCATTACTCCACTGGAGTGGGGCTATAAGACATTCCCAGAAAATGTTCTTATAGAGAACACAAAGGTGGAATATCACCTCACTTTATTTTCTTTTTTTTCTTCCTAGAATAAAATGGTAATGGAAGTAACCATTATTTCTATTACTAGTTTTCCTGTATAGGAATTTGGGAGGAGTTAGAAGCCCCCCATTTCTCTTACTATTTGAAATATTTGGTTTAGCTCTAACATTAGAGACCATCCAGAAGATATTGCCTTCCTGCCATCTCCAGAGCCACAGTAAAACTCTAATAAGGAGATTCATAAGTAGCAGGAGAGGAGCTCAAGAAAACTAAAAGGTTAATATATTCTAACTAGATGTTGGGTATAGAATGTCAGATCTGTCAAATTGCATTACAGTTTGCTGCTCAATGAAAAAGATTTGATTTCTTTTGCCACTGTCCTACTATGTTCAAGTCACACAGTGCCAGCAGCAACCAGCCAACGACCACAGGCTGGCACTGAGCGGGCCCGAGTGGGAAGCCAGCCGCAAGGACCATCTGTTTCCGATTTCGAGCGAAGCCAAGATGTGCAGTGAAGTGCATTCCATTCACCCAGCCAGCCTTCTCCCTGCTCAAGTTATTAGTGTTACAAGTGAAATTATCTTTTCCAAACAGCGGGGGAGCTATAATCCTTATGGAACAAGACTTTTAAAAAGGAAAAGGGGGGGCGGGAAGAAAAAAAGAGAGACAGAAAAAGGTCCCCTAACACCCCCCCTTAAAACATCTTTTGTTAAAGTTGTTGATGACACTGTAAATTTAATTGCCATGTTCACGGGTTTTATAAATTTAAAGGATGTTTTATTAAGAACTATATTCTCTAAGGGAAGAATGTGTACGTCAGTTCACGGGATCTAGTGTAATAAACCATTCAGATATATTTAGAGTGTTATTTATGAATAAAGTTAAAAATGACATGATGAATGCTCATTTAAGTCTCTCTAATATTAAACATCTTGAAAAACATCATAGGTTCTAAACTATAATTTAAAGTGAGAATGCATAAACAGCACTAATTACATGCTACTTACATTGTTTCAATATGTAATGCATATGTTTAACCTCTCAGAGAGAGGATTGGTCTTGGCACAGCAATTGCGGGGATTTAAGGGTATGCTGAACCGATAACTGCAGAATGAGCTCTGACATAGGATATTGGTCTCCTATTGTTACCTAAATGCCAGGTGAAACCAAAGGATTTCCAGAAAGGCGGGGTGGAAAGGGGTAAGGGAAAAAAAAAAAAAAAAAAGGAAAAAAAAAGACTACACAATAAGGTGAAACTGAGAAGTTTCTTTTCAAAGGGGGAAACGTTTATCCTCTGACACCATTCCATTCCAGTGACTTTATTTCTAATATACCATGAGATTAATGATGTGGCTACTGTCACTGTGTCTGATGAACACTGGCAGAGCTGTGGAACAGTTGCTACCTCTACTATTATTGGACATATTTGTAAATTGGCATATATAAGATGAACTCGGTCCATGTGCCAGCCAATTGGAAAAAATCTTATTTAGGAGAACAGAATTTTCGCTTTCCTATTGAATTCTATATAATATACAGTTGGTTTAAGATTGGCTGGTTCAAAAACTTGTTTAAGCTAACAATGTTTGACAGTTTTCATGTCATATAATAATCTCAATATGACTCTTATGCAAATCAATTGCAGATAATTAAGGAATTATCATGACAAAACAGATTCCTGACATATCAGAGGTGAGTCAATATTTAAGCCTTTGCTCAAGAAGAGCACAACTTCTGAACGGAGCCATAATTATTCACCATCCTATCCCCAAATGTTTCGGTCTTTCAGAAGTAATGCTACCATAAAAGAAAGTACAGAACAGCTTCTTCCATTCATTTTCCCAGTCCCATTTTTTTTTTTTTACAGATTTGAACTTACTGTTGTGAGTGGCTGATGCCACACGAAGAATAACTGTTGAGCCACCACCACCTGAAAACTAATTACGAGATAAACCCTTTCTTTGGGTTTTATCTTTTCTTAGTGTCTTCAGAGATGCAACTGGACACTGATTCTCTTTGCTCCAGGACATTGTTTGAGCTATGGCTAAGCCGATATAAACACAAATCGTAAACTCATTCTAAACATTCTGCCTGCGTGTTCAGAAACATCTGCAATAACTGCACACATTGCCCATCTGTAAAGACATGTTGCTTTGCTGTAAGTGTATGTATTTCAGGTTCTCTGGTGCTGTGAGAAACAGCCCTTCCAGATCTCCACATGCAAGCTGCCTCCCATGTAGGTTAAGAAAAGGGGTGAAGAAGGACCCCAACCCGACAGGTGGGTTTGCTTCAGATAGTTTCTATATCTGAGGTCTACAGCGTATGTGAAGAGAGGCAGACCAGCAGGTAAAAACCACAAAGCTCTGCACATTTCTATCCTTAGCTTGCTCAGATATTGGGGACTGAGTACTGGTGCTTACTGTATACACAGCTAGGGTAGACAATTTACTCATACAGGAGTAGGCAAGTCTGATATCCTCTCCTTTTGAATTTGTAGGCAAAGCCACAGATCCAAGGACTACTTTTGTATTCAGAGATTGCACTATCATATGCTGCAGGAAACTAGTCTCTGAATGTATGGTTTTGATTTTTACTCATTCTTCCAATTTCTGATAAGGATTTGTTGCAAGTGGCTCATAGCGGAAAAGAAAGACTTTGCTACTAATCAGGAGGAATAGAGACGTCCTCAAAGACTGCCTGGAAAGGGCTTTCTGGCACAGAACCTACTGCATCCGACAGTGCTGGTGGACTTTCAGGCAGCAGTGCAAAATCGGTGCCTTTTATCATCTGTAGCTACATAAAAGACGGTGACTACTCCATCCTAATGAGAGACTTCTGCAATGCTCTCTGCTTAGGGCTATTCTTGAGGAATAAGGAATCCAAGACAGATGTGGCAGTGACCATCATATTAATCTCAAAGACCAAATCCCTCAAAGCAGAGGAAATATGAACAATTAAAACAATAAATACACCAAATCATATGAGCTTCCAATGCCCTCAGTACTAACTCCAGTTCCACACAAATTTGTAATTCTTGAGCCATGAAAAAGTAAATCCTCTTTTGTTTAGAGAATGAGATTAAAATGCTACTAATATTAAAACCACTCCTGTTTGTTGGCTCACACGTCTGTTTAAATACCCACCTATTTCTTTGCTTCACCTCTTGAGTGTCAAACTTGTCCTCTTGATAATACCAGCTGAATGGCAGCCAGCAGGCTGAACAGGGGAGGTACATACCTACAGAAGTGTTTTGGGAAGGGCTGAGCTGCATGTAAGGAAGTTTTACAAACCAGTCCAGTATAATCCATCCAACTGGCTCCAGATTATAGAATATTTTACAGCGAGATAATACTTTGGTGACCCTAAAACATATTTACACCCTTGTGTAATCTATGCTACTGGACATCACATCATAGAAGAGAACTCTCTGAATGTAGTTTATTTGAAACACATCACTGTAAAGCCCCTTTTTCAATTAACTGGTCATACAGACAGAGGAACTTTGGAGGTGAAGTCTGTAGCACTTGTCTGTCCTTATGTGATTCCCTTTGTTTCTCAAAACAGGTTTTAAATATCTGCAGGAATCTTAACTGGTAGAAAAACCCCAACCAACCAAGAAAAGGGGACAAAGTTTCAACTAATCAAATTGATTTTTTCTAAGAGTTTAGAATGAAAATCCATTATTTCAGACTTCTGAAAACCAAATGTAATTCAAAACGTGGTCTACTGCTAAGCAAAGAGGAGGTTATATAGAGATTCTAACTTTTATCTTTGTTTCCTTGTATAAACTGGACATTTATGGTGAAATAAGACAATATCCCCTTTACATATTTAATTCTTCATTACCTTAATTCTGAAGACCTGACTTGTTCCTTGCATTAGGGGACTTTTGCAAGGGATAACTTCGACAGACAGGAACGTGCTGGTCAGCCTCTTAGGATGCAGATGGAAAGATATGGATGCGGGGATTACAGAGCCCATCCTATGATGCGCCGCAGTCTTTTCCTGACACAGGGATTCACCATTAAGAAGATGACACTTTCTGTATATGAGGGCTCATTTGGAGAGGTGGCCAGGGACAGGAACATTCCTGGGATCTGCTAACAAACAAGTCACCTCCAGTGTTCAGCTTAATCAATAGCCACTTCTGGCCAGCACTGACAGCTTTTTGAAGTTAACTTGCCACTGTGAATGCCTGTGGGTAAGACTGAAGTGGTGGCCTTTGTGCTTCCACATCACCTGTCCCTTCTCAGGCTTTCTTGCAGCTCTGACCTGGCAGGGGTTTGTACAAACCCAGAAGCCAGTCTGGGTGCTGTGCTTTTATCTTTACAGATGTCAAGTAAGGAGTAACTGTGAACCTGCCTCCACACTCAGCATCAGATGTGCTCAGTGTTGAAAAGTTCAGGAATGCTTTCAAAGTGTCCTTCGAAGCATACTTGGTAGGAACAGCTGGAACGTGTGTCTGCCTTACTGATACTGTGAGCAAAAACACAAGCTGAGTCACAGTAGATGACAATGCTGCTGACAAAATGTTTTAAACTGCAAACTAAAACAACAATGGGATTATTTATGGACTACAACTTTTATTTTAATGTCAATAAATGTACTGGATAAATTCCCCTTCATTAGCTGGAAACCTCAGAAGGAAACAGAAATATTTTGGTAAACCACAAGCTTGTTCTTAGCAAATACATGGCTACATTTCCACTGCAGATGCACATCCAGGATGTTTCTTCACTGGGACAATAAATCTCTGGGAGTGAAAAACAGTGTCTATAAAAGCAAGACCTACAAAGTAAGGGTGTATGACACATGGCCCTCAAGGCTCCAGAGGATGACCTTAGAAAGTACAGAGAGTAGCTTTTTCTTTTTTTCCTCCTTTTTATGAATGGAAAACATGTTTTCTGAGGTTTACCACTCAACTCAGAGTGAATGGTTGGAATGAATCCTCTTCACTCTACGAGGTGTTCACTCGCTTATCTACTGGGCTATAGACATCCCACAAAGAGCAAATTAGTTTCACTGCACTGTGCAGGAAAAAAAAAAAAAGGCACAGAAATAGTGTGTTACACACCTCCCTGATTTCTGAGATGCAGAGGGAGCAAGCCTTTTCTTGTAATAGCTGGCTCCATTGGTATTATGCATCAGTCCACATGATATGCTGAAGGCAGGATGCTCTAGTCCTTCCCCATCCTACCTCTTTGGCACCTTGATACTGCTAAAGACTTCCTGAAGAGAGGAAGAGGACCCAGAGTTGCTGCTGTGGCTCTCCTACCAGTGGAGAAACTCCACCAGGCCAGCTGTGGTCAGCTTCCAACTCAGTGAGACTGGTAGTCAAAGGCAGATAGAATAAGGCGAAATATCCTGCCAAATAATACTGATGTCTCCTCGTGTTTCTAGAGGGAATAGTTTCACCTCAGAATGGAAAATCTGGACATCACAGTCAGAGATTGTTTTTTTCCTTCAGCTCCTCAGCATTAATGTGTCTTTACTTTTCCTTTCTAGATCTGTGGTTCTACATCTTATCCTGCACGTAGTGGCTTGCAGGTTATTTTCAGAAAATGTGGTGCTCTTATCTGTGAAGCATTTTGTTTGTTTATAACATGACAGTTAAAATTTGCTTTAAAAGCAATTTTTTTTTTTATTGTAAAGAAAAGACACACAAATTATTGTGTCTGGGTCTAAGTACATTCGTAACCCCATTCAATTTATTTCAGATGCTGAATCCTCAGGAAGGGGGACCAATGACTAATAAACCAGGTGTCTTTTCCTTCAGTACAAAATCACTTACTGGGATCAACAAGAAACAGAAGAAAAAAATTTATCTTTTTGCATGAGATAGTGCATAAAAAGAGTTAGATGTAGTATGTGAGAGCGTATTTCAAGGCCTACACTTAGCGTACAGGCTAAGCTTATCAAGAATAGCGTCTTGTATTTGAGCCAGACTGGAAAACCATTTGCTAAGAAAGAAATACGGGGTAAGAGTACGGCTTCCAGTGGAATCAAAAAAGGGAGAATCCAAATTCTTCCTCACAAGCTTACCATCAAGCCTCTGGGTCAAGATCTGTATAGCAATATTCACTTCAAAAATCCCAGGCTTCTTGCAGTCTAACAGCCATGAACCTGATGCTCAGATAAGGAGGGATCGGAGCAGATTCCTGCGGATGGTGCTGGAGCTTTGGTAACCCTGCTCGTTAGCCCTGGCTTGTGTGGGACACACTCTCCTGCCTGCACAACCTTCCCCTCCTCCCAGCTTGAGCCAGATAATTGCTGTGTCCTCAACCATCTCAAGGCAATGCAAAACCTGTCACAAATCCAGTTTCTTTTCCATGGGATAAAATTTGTTCTCACATACTCTGTAGAGAGCAGGTGCCGAACAGAATGCAAAGAGCTACAAGTATACTCACACGCAAATGTCGACACAAAATATTTTCTAAAATTATTATTAGAGCAACAAATTTCAGTTAAGAAAAAAAAAAAAAGAGATGAACTTTAGTGTCAGTTTGCTGTGGACAAGGCAATTGGGATCATGTTTTTTTTCCCCCTCCTTTCTTCCTACAAAGGTCACTTAGACTGGTGACTAAAACCTGTTTTTTCCACTCAGTTTTATAAACTGTTTTCCTACATGTTTTCTAGACAGTCTTGTTTGTGGGTATTTACAAGGCCCAGAGCTTTTACTATCTTATAGAAAGTTTCAACGCAAATAATTGGCACAACCTTATGTTAAGATGAAAAATAAAGCAATGAGATGCCTACAAATGAGATACTTCTCAGCAACAGGGCAAATCCTGACTCATAAAAGTGAAATAATCATCACAGGAAGCAGAGGGAGAATTGTTTATCAAAGGATGGGAAAAAGCTTCACCAAACTAGTGCGAGTTCCCAGGTTTCTCTGACGTAACTAAAATAAGAATTATGCTTTTATAGCTAATATACATAGCACATGTTATACATGCTTGCTCTCACATCTAAACATGCAGGCACACATTCTTGGTCTTTATTCAGAAGTTTGCACAAGCTTCATGCAGAATCAGGAGTCCAAACCTACAGTACCTGAACGTGTCCAAAACGAGGCAGAATGTTTTAGGGCTTTTTTTTGCCCCTCATGCTTCGTAGAAACACAGAGCAGCACCTTTATGTACATACACACTCGCAGTCAGGAATGGGTATTATTTCGCCTGGAACACCTCATTTTGTCTTTAAAAACCAAACACAGAATCAGGTTCCTTCTTGTAATTATTTCACCTGAGAATGTAGCAATCACCTTACTAAGGGGAAACAGCATTAACTAGAGCTTGTTTGTGCTGGAAGACCAGAGCTCCAGTGGATAATCCAAAAGATCATTCCACAGTGGATTAACCCAGACAACACTTATCAGAAATGTCACAGCACAAATATGAGTCAAGAACACATTACTGGGAAAGCTGCCTGGGCCAATGTAAAATTAGAGAAAACGGGAAAGTATTATGTATCAAACAATGCAAAACACTTGAGTAGTCTGCGAAAGTATGTTGCTATTTACGTTAAATTAAACAAAGTAGAAAAAAGACAGACAACTACACCTTGTCCCCCTCCAGTGTCTCATCAGATGGCATTACATTGACAACTCCGCGGGACCTCAGTGGGTCTGGAGTCCCATTCTCCACTCACATCTGCCAATACCTCGCAGACAGCAGGAGCCGGTTGCCATCCTCCCTGAGGGTCAATATGAAGCAATGGGACATTTTGCAAGTCCCGTCCTGTCACCTCTGTACATCCACCCTTTCTGCACTTGATTATTTCTCAGACCTGCAGTCTTCAGTTTCCCCAAGTCTGGATCACCTTGCTCAGCAGTCTTAGCTACACTCAGCAGCAACACAAGCTTATCCCACAGGTATTCCCGTCTCTCCACATACCCAAGCTTCTGCTCAAACATACCTTGCTCCATGACTTTGGCCCGTACAATCTCAATGTATTTCTGGTTTCTCTTTCCTACAAGGTCGTGTTGTTACTCCTTTGCCCTGCCCCACTCTAGTCCTCGGATTATTCCCCATCTAGCTCCTGCAAGCTCCAATCTAAACCAGTTAGCTTTCTCCTTGTGTCACTTCCAGGTTTGCTCCTGAAGGTGCAGAATGGAAATACTTGGTAAGAGCCGCTGTTACTGAATCCAGGGATGCAACTCAGTGAAAGAGAAACCTGGAGTTTTACGTAAAAGAGATCTTTGAGAACACGGTAATTCACCCCAGACTTTAGACACCAGTTCCATCCTGCCCCACATATATCAGAACAGTCGCTCACACCCTCTGTTCTGAAACCCATCTCGGTGGCAATCTGCAAGTCAGAAAACACTTGATTCATCCCACTTAATTGGAACGATATAATGCAAAGATAAAGACAAATACAGAAAGCCAGATGTGTTCACCAACTTCTGTGGTTTTGCCTTCTAAAAACAGAGCATTTGGGGTGGGCATCTTGTTATCTCTATTTATACTGCACCTAACACAAAGTGGTCATGAATGTGGATTTGGTTTCTGAATAATTTCATACTATAAAATAAATTTTATGTTAAATAAATACCTACAGAAAAGATACTGATAAAAATCAATCCTATTCTAAGATTTAATAACAAATGTACCATTTTGTGCATAAAAGCCAATTCATTTTGCTATGCATTTACTCTATTTAAAACATAAAGCACTTAAGTATATTTGGAGTATACAAGACTATTATAAAATCAATTTCTATTCTGGTTTATAGCCCAACCACTTAAAGTCTTAATTTACTACAGTTCACTTTCTTATATTCCGACTCGTTAAAGTGGGACCAGCTACCCCCTAAACTCTGGTCATATCCTTCTTGGAACTAAACTATTTAATTATTGCCTACCACATCCTCTGTCTCCACTTGCTTATTGCCTACATTTGTGCACTTCCAGCATCGGTTCAGGTTGTTTGCACTCGCGTGAGAACCTGCGGCCTCTTTTGCTGAGGTTTGGAGGAGGGAGGCTTGGGTTTCACGGAGCGATATCTCATTACGCTTTACAAATAAACAAACAGCAGAGGAATCAGCAGGAAGTCATGCCCCTTCGGTGAGCAGGGCTCCCTCTCCGCAGAGGCCAAATGGGGCAGCATCTTTTTCGCTCCAGCACAAAGTGTCTATTCTTGACTACTTGACCAAGGGAAGCAAAAGCAGAGGGATGACTGGCAAAGCACATCTGCAGGGCTTATTTCACAGGAAGTAATGCAACTCCTCTGCAGATAAGTTTCACCAAAAAACAAAGACGGATTTTGTTTGGAGCTTCAAGAACGATGCATTGAACCTGGATCTAGCTTTTCAATTCCTGAAAACAAGGCTTGAAGAGGGAAATCTAATTTGTCCCTCAGCCTTGTTCGAATAGGCTGTGTGATTTTCAGATTAGCCCTAGAATTACCATGAGAGGAAAGCTTAAAAGACACCCGCTCATCTCCAACTGAGTTTACACGTTCCATTTCTGGATTTTGCAGACTACACACCAGTTACTGCACCCGAGATAAGTGTCAGAGCAGCAATAGCTAAAGCAGTTACACAAAACTTAGTCTCCAATGCTGCGCTGCCTTAAAGCTTAAGAAAAAAAATATTTGTCTAAGAACAAGACAAACAGTGTAATAATACATTAGCAGGCAGTATTGTCACTGATAGCAAATCTTTTGAGCTTACATATTTTGTGTATATCGTAGCCTCAGAGGCATACTACCCACTGCAATTGGTTTTCCTGCAGCTCAACATTTAACATGAGGTAATGAGGTGTGTTTTTGGATGATACAGGCAGCATTAGATATAGTGGGAGCCAAAGCCATGATCACAGTAAAAGCAAAGCGCAGAGCAGATTACCTCTTGCCCTCTCTTTTAGCTTGAGCAGCATATTTCAAGTGTGGAAGAGAAACTGTCAAATACTTCTTTATAGTTTGATTTTCTTTTCTCCTTCTCTTTTTTTTTTTTTTTTAAATTAGCATTGCTTGCAATGCCCTTGTCCTCTTTAAAAGTTGCAGAATAAAATTCCTTTCTCTGTTAATTTTGTGTTCTCTCTCTTAGCAAAGAATGACTAGGGATTAAAAAAAGCTCAAAACTTCAGGCACTCTCCAATAGAAGAATTAGAGATAAAGGTTAAAGATAAGAAGTTTTTATCAAAATTTAAAGGAACCAGTAAGTTTAAAAGGAAGGTCATCTGCCCTACTGCTAATTATAGCTCATTTCCACTGTACCCAGTTCTGTCAAAACAGTAGAGGGTCTCATAGCAAACTATAGCTAATACTAAGTGCAGCCTTGCAGATACTTGCTCTTTAAGGAAGACAGTAGGGCCTTATCTGGAAATATTTTTTTGGTATTTTGGGAGCAGAAACGTTTGTGAAACATGATGAGAACAAAGTAACTGTGGTCTGAGGGAGGTCCCGGGACCTGAGCAATATCACTACAGCAGCTCGGTGATGCGTGTTCTGAATATTCCCCTTGGTGGCTGCCTGATCCCGAGTCAGACCGCGACTGGAAGGCAAACGTTGTTTGTACTGGCGTGGGACCCAGGGACTGGGAGCCACGTGGGACCGATGGGATCACCTGGGAAGGTAGGCTGAAGGCTGGGTGTTTACTCTGGCTTGGCACTCCAGAGCTGGAAGTCATCTTAGTGAAGGAGAAAATATCCAGAGCCCCTGAATTTATAGATTGTCAGTCCCTAATTTTTTTCCTAACTGCAGTGAAGAACCTGTCTCTCGGTGGTTACTGACAGAAGTTTTCTTTCAGTTTCAGGACTGATAAGATTTTTTTTTTTTTTAAACTTTAAATTATATTTCTGCAGTTCATCACTATTTTATCTTTGGTATGTGCTATACATCACATATAGCAGTGCTCCTTACGATTTAGCCAGCATATTCTTTAAAGAACGCTGTACATTTCTGTATATAACCTATAATTTGCATTAGCTGTGGCACTAAATTTGATTGAATCAAATTTTCTCCCCCCATGTATTGCAGCTGTAAGAGAGACAGTAACACGAGGCACGAAGATCGTAATCTACCCAGTTCCCTTTCCAACCTTCCTGTCAGTCCAAGCAATTCAAGAGCTAATTAAATGGCATCACAGCTAGTGATTACTGTCTAATAATACATTTTAATAATAAGAAAGGTGATAAAACCTTTTGTTACAGTAGGCATTCGGGTCAGCAGATGCCATAGGAGCAAAGAGAAAGAGCTTTGCCTGCATCTTTTCTAAGCTTCCTTATAAACTTCACCAAACTTCCTTCTCTTATCCTTTTCTTTAGGCATCCCCACGGAAGCAGCTCAGCTCTCCAATACACTGAGAAACATCAACCCTCAGGTTGACTTCTCCAGCCCAGCCTCTGATGTATTTAAAATGAATCGTGAAAGAATCGGAGTATTTTGCAGCATAACTAACAACTCCTTTACAACAGACAAACCTCAACCCATAACAGAAGTTACTTTTTTTGCCAAAGGAAGAGACAACTATTATTCAAGTAAAATTAGCACATCACTTAGAGAAAGCTGTTCCATAAAGCATTATGATGCAACCTCTGGGTCATGGCTCACAGCAAGTTCTTCAGTTGCTATGTTTTTTGCTGCCTGCTTCTGTCAGTAATGAGCCTACCACACAAATCAAACTCAGGCTTCCACACACATGGAAAGAGACATAATTCAGCTTCTAAAGGTTGGTCTTGTTTTCAGTTGATTGTAGCAAGTGGAGATGTCAACTCTGGATAAGATGGTCTTCGAAACAAGCTCAAGTGCTCCTCACTTAAAAAGGGTAAGAAATAATCCAAAAAGAATTTGAAGATTGAAAGACACTAAAGCAGAAGACATAAACCAGCTGGATAGGACACAGCCAGCGGGGAAAGGCTCACCACCAAATACTTAGCACTGCAAGCAACCACTTCAGTGCATTTTTCCTGTGGTATTTTCTTACAGAGAGGATCCGAGATGGGACCTGTGTGTGGGAAGTTAAAGCAGGGAGAGATCTGGATTTTAAAGGGGCTGAGGATCTGCACATCTGCCACAGCATGAGCTGGTACACGAGTGTAGCGGGTGCTGTGCTGGCAGCTGATACTGCTGTAGGCAGAGGTCAAGCACAATGACAAGATGTGTCCTCTGTAGGGACATCCTTAATTACTCTGCTTGTGGCCTCCTGCTCCTTTTCCGCCTTTCTTTCCTCCCTGGAACACAATGGAGGAGGGGGAAGGGAATAACAACTGGCGGTCAACTGACTCTGGAGCGAAATTAAATGGAGAATCCCCTCCAAGATAATACTTTTTGATGCTTTCTCTGATCCCTGCCTCCCCCTCTCCCCTCCGAAATCCCTGGCAGCCACACGTGCAAATAGTCCAGCAGCAGCCCAAAGCCATGAGGTGAAAGAAACAACTCGAACTGGCTACAGAAGATACAGTTGTGAGAGAGCATGTGTTTTTTGACAAGGAGCTGCTATGATATGCACTAGGGGCAACTGGGGACAGATCCTTTCCTCAGGTATCCCCCAAACTGTCCCAAAGTTTGCTGGTTGAGAAGAAATGCAAAGCAGACTGTGTGTAATTTGTTGTGTCCAGCAATAAACAAAGTATTAAGTGCATTTTTAATGCTGTAAAACCTTTTAAGAGACTTTTAAACCTTTCACTGTGGGACATAATTAAACTTGTTTTGCTATCTGCAACAGGCCTGGCCTCCAAACACATAATTAAGCAGTCACAAATTGCAAAATTGGTTTGTTTGGTTCCCACACTACACAAGTACTGTTAAAAGCTTTCTCATTTGTCAGTTATTGCACTGTAATTTACAGGCGATGGACAACACAATTATGTGAGTTCAGAGCTTGAAGACCACATCCACATCTTCCCATGCTTTCCCAACACTGAATATTTTATTCTGTGTGTTCTCTACGGTTTCAGTGGCTGTATGCACTCAGGTAACATAGCAGCTACAACTTGAAATAAAAGATATAAAGCTTGTTAAGCACAAAGGATCTATTTATTTCTCTATGAGGCAGAAGGTTATGCTTTCCTGTAGCTAATTATACCATCTCTGACCACTTGAAGGGTTCCTAAGAACCAGCATATGCAGGATGACTGGCTACATTCTGTAGCTCAATTCTTATGGACACAGATATGTGTCCATGAGACCAGAAACACCATATGCTCTAGGAAGCCAGTGCTGAGGCTTCTGCACCGTCTCACGCATTCCTCCTATTCCTCAGACTACCCAGTGTGCTGAATATCCAAAGCATTTACACATAAGCAAGAAGTATGCTATTGTGCATACGTTGTACCTAAGAGAATGTTTTATTCAGTGATAATGTGTGATCTGCAAAAAAAAAAAAAAAAAAAAAAAAAAAAAAAAAAAAGAGGCTGAAGATTATGTGTAAATTGTTCAGGCATGCTCTCTTCAAGATTTCCAGTAGTAGCTTTTTGGCACTACTAATCAGCCAGATAATATTTCCAACACAGTTGTTGCTGCCGGAACTTAAATTCTTTACAGAAAAAAACCTTAGGTTAGAAGGATGAAAACAGAACTACATCAGAAATATCCAAAAAACGAAAAGAAATGAAGATGACTGATATTGTCTCACAGGTTTTCCAAAGTATTATCTAGCAGCAAGTTAATGCTTAAGGTCCCACAGAACAGTTCAAAATGCATAGAAAGATTACTACTTGTTGTTAAACATACCAGTTGAAACGAAGCTTTTAAATCCCAACTCTGAACAAGGGTCTCTGTAAAACATCACAATCCTTGGAGGATCACCAGAAAGAACATAAGGAAGATACAATACTTCTATGTGCTTTTATGGGTGATTGGGGGAACCACAGTCTGCTCTTACGAGAGCACAGAGACTGTTCACAATCTGGATTTGCACTTACTTTCCAGCAGGAATTCCTACGTGCCAAAGACCGAAGGTCCAGACTAACTAATGTCTGGAAAGAGGAAACATCTCAGCTTTGAAGGTGCTGTGCCAGAGTGTTTTGCCAGCACTTAGCTCATGAAGCTTAAAGCAAGAGGAGAATTCAGGGCAGCAAATGAAACTGCTCGAGGAAGCAAGTGGTGGGACTCCACGCTGCAGGGTATTCCAGATGCTGCAACTTCAGTTAGGTCAGAAACTTCCCGAGGATGGTATTTGCTAATACTTCTCTTCAGTCAGGCTTCCCTCAACCTTGTTTTCACTCTTTGCCTGGGCATTGCGTTACAGTAGACAGGTAACTTTCCATGCTTTGTCACAAATGAAATAGCTTTGCTGAAGAAGTCACAATTCTGCTTCCGTCTCTATGGATACAAGGTTGTGCTTTCAAAAGTGGACAAAATTAGAGTGTGGTTGTACCTATCTGAAGTGATGGTTTTAGGAGAAGTGCTTTGGATTTACGTTGGTGTACGTTAAATTTAGCTACTGGAGTTGATGTTTCAGGAGTTCTAATGAAGTGATAATTTCATACGGCTTAAAATAGAATTGGAAAACACTGTGAACCTTCTACACATTTTTTCCCTGATACGTAGGTTAGCCTGTCTGTTCCTTCAGTTACTTTGTGCTTTAAGTTATTGGCATTTGACTTTTGCGTTTTGGCAACCATAGCCAGATTCCTCTGACTAACAAAGGATGAGAAAGATGTTCTGTGTATTTAAATACACGTCTGCATACAATCAGAAACACCTTCACATCCATGCATGTAACTGTACATTTGAGCATGTAACTGTGTACAAGTGGTTGTCAGAAGCTACAAACTACATGTCACATGCTAATCACACAAGTGAGAGGCCACTGTAGCTTTTCGTTGACATTGTTTTCAAATAACTAAATTAAGTGGTTTTACAGTTTATGGATCTAATCAAAGAACTAGAAGGCTATTAACAGAAGCCCCAAATGCCTGACAGTTAAAAATTCTTTAAGGTCTTGTTCTTAGTGCTACTTAGTACCTGCAAGCCTGTTTGCAATCAAATAGCATCTTGGCTGTCATTTACAGGACTTAGAAACCAGCATGACTCTGCCTCCAAATATTCTTCATAGAGCAAGAATCCTGAAATCCCAAAAAGGTCCTCTTTTAAACACTTTTTATTCAGCTTCCCATTCATTGGGGAGACCACAGGGCACAGCTAGACTTTCTGTGCTCTGAGCGAAAGCTAAATACTGCAGAAAAATACCACTGAGCTGCTTGGTCTGCCTCCTTCCTGTCACTATAGAGCACAGCAACCAGACTGTGGGCAACATAACCTGTAATGTCAATCTTTGCTCTCCCTGTCAGCCCCAATTTATCTTTTTAATGTTTTGCAGTTGTGAGCAAGGTGGGCGGCTGGTGCAGAGGCTCTGCCACTCCCTGCTCTCAGCACTTTGCCCCCTTCGATGGCTGCTGACCTCGGGGTGGGCTGTGCTTCAGCTCACCTCTGAATGAAGCTTTAGAGGAGGACCCAGGCAATTCTCACGGTGTGGGATGGATGTCAGCGAGCTGGGCCCTCACTGATTAACAGAGGTATCTGAAATGAACCTGGTTACATGACTGTGACTGCATCGGTCTGTGCCAGGGATGATCAGCAGCAGGTGAGAGGAATATCTCTATTCAATCACTCCCAAGGCTGTGCCTGGGGCGGGGAAGGGGGGGGGGGGCGGTGTGAGGGGTGGCCAGGCTTCTTCCAGGTCTTCTCTTATCAACCATAACGACCCCTTTGTGCACTAACGACGAGTGTAAAATGGCCCCAAGATCAAAAGCCTGCAAAGGACAATAAAAGTCGGGTATCTTAGAGCCATACTCCCCAGGTTTGTGTCAACTATTCCTCTCTTGTGCTGAAGAGACAACATCAGACTAAACAAATAATGAAAAAATGGGGCAGTTTCACTGAAGTAAGGTACCTTTCACGGTGGTTGCCTAAAATAAGAACTAGTGAATCACCAAAAAAACCCCCTAAACTCTGCTGAGGAGTTTTTCAATGAATTTTATCAGCTTAACCAAGGAATGAGATGTACACAGAAACTCAGACTATTCTGTCTAGAAACCAAATAACAGAACTCCGACTTCTTTTTTCAAGCACCCAATAGCATTCAGCAACTATAGCAGCAAGAGCTGGGTGTGTAAGAATTACTACCTTTGCACAAGAGGTACTGGACTTTGTGGGAAGAAGCTTCATTCGAAACTGAACTTCGTTCAGCATTCTAGCCCCCTTCTCTTTTTTCCAACAAATATTTAAATTTGTTGTTTAAGAAAAAAAAAATAAAAATGCCTCCTGATCCTTGGAAGATGCTTTACTTCTAATAAGGATCCTTTCAAAAAAGGCTTTGATTAAATGAAGAAAAAGGAAAGATGAATAGACAGCTAAATATCCTCTATCAAGAAAAGCTAATAAGGAATATGGTTCTTTCTTTCTCTGATAATGGTTCAATTGTTTTGATTTTTTTTTTTTACATAAGTGAAGCCTACATTCAGTGATGCATTCTCATGACTAGATCACCTGTAAGATTGCTTTTTGCATTCGAAAGCTCTTTTACAAGGTTTTTCCCAGAGTAGGTGACCCTGCTTCTTTGATGCGGTTAAGTAATTTCGCACAATCATGTAATAGATTAAATTAGTATAAAAACGTCTTAGTATTAAAATTAAATTAGTATAAAAACCCAGACTAAGTCTATGTCTGGGTTATAGATGGAGCTCAGCAGCATCAATTCTTACTGAAGAAGCATGCTTAAAGGCACTTAGTGCTTTGCAGAGCTTAACCTGAAGAATCAAAATGAGAACACAAACCTCTACTTGTATAGAACAAATATTATCCACTTTCGGAGACCTTATCCTTTGTTTCCTCACCACCTATGAGCTGGAACATCAAATCGTGCCATTTTTTACTACTCCATAAACACCTTTTGAAGGTCGGAACACAAACAAACCGACCCATTACACTTAATAGGGTACCACATCGGAGTATTAAGGGGATAAAGGCTTTGGGTTGCAAGGTCTTTTGTGTAGCCAACAACAAGCTACCCATTCACATCGCTGATGAAGCACGGAGCCAGTAGCAGGAAAAAAAGAAATATCACTAAATAGTTGCTTTCATCTTTAAATTTTAAATAGTATTTAATGAAGGCATTAATCAGCAAAAGAAACATTTTATGGATATTTGCCATGACATACAATACACTCAGAGAGTCCATTTGAGGGGAAAAAATAGCCTTGATCAGGCAGTCTGCTGTTTAATAACACAGCAGAGTACATAAGCATTTCATAAGGAATAATGTAATAATCAGGTCTGATTTTCTACTACCTGGCTTGTATTTAAAGGTCTGGCTCAAGGTGCAAATGGAAAGTTTCCCTTTGATTTCAGAGGTTTTGGCTGTGTGTTGCTTAATAACAGCTTTGCTAATGAAGTGTCCATTGGTTACTGAGAGCAACGCTCATTTCCTGGTATTTAAAAGTTCTCCTAAATACACGGAAAATATCTACACTTGGATTTTCTCAAGAATGAGAAGAAAAGTAGTGGCTGATGCTACCTTAGCCAACAGAACTGCAAATACTTCTCTAGTCATAACGTTTGCTGGCATAAATGCTTTTTTAACATTGAAAAGAGGGATTTTGGCATATACCCCTGATAAAAACCAGGGGAAGGTTGTCCCTTTGCTCCTATGCTACCAACTTCCTTGGGCAGTGCCACCACTCACATCCCCTTTCCTTTAAGTTACTGTTTGCTTTGTTTTGCTCTGAAACCAAAGAATCTTAGAGTTATTTGGGCTGAAACTGTAAACTACATGAAATCCCTGATATAACTTAGATTTAGGTGTTGGGTTTTTTTTTCTAAGCTTAGTCAGAATTCTAGCCAAACTGGCAAACATGATCAGAGCTTCAGGTTAGTGTGTGCGAAACAAAAAATACCTCCAAAACCAAAAAAAGCAAGTCATTTTGCCTCATTTTAGAGCTTTCTGTGGAGAACATAACAAGCCCTGTGTAACGGGATTAAAATAAATTTACCTTCCAGGATCTGAAATTCCTTCTTCTGGGTTTAATGACAGTTTTATTAACATAAGCTGATACAGGATTAGACTGTAAATATTTAAATCCCAACACTTCCTGGAATTAATCTAGAAAGGGGAAAATTTCAAACTGTTCCTTACCTAAAATAATCTATTCCACCGATGTGCTTATATGGTCCACTCTTCTAATAGGTGATTTAGGAAATGGGATACTGAGTCAGTAGCTAATTTACTTTTGGCGTAATTTGCCCAGAATACTTCTGAACAATTAGCACTCTGGTCTGAAGGAAAAAAAATTACTTTGACAAAGTCCTGCCTAGGGGCTACTCTATGACGTGTTCAGAGTCCAAGATTTTTTTGGTACATGTCTGGAATTGACAGTGACTCAATACGTAAGGATATCCTTTCATATTCATTTGTGTGATAACCTCACATTTGTTGGCACAGGAATACATTGTCTTTTAGCCTGACTTAAGAAGCTGGCCCTAGAACTAGTCTTCAGCATTTTGGAAAGCAAGTTGGAATCAAGATTATTTTGACAGATGGCATCTAGCCTGTCTAATATGCATTTTACCTGCTCCATAAATATTGATGACTTTAATACATTCGTGTTCTGCCATATGCTTCTTAAAGGTATACTTCCAAAACTTGACTTGGCTGCATGATTTAGATGGAATTAATCTCCATTTTGTAGGACTACAAATGAGATCAGAAGCACATGCATTGTGTCTGATGTTGGAAGATTTAAAGTGGGCTGTATGTGTGAGGGCACAGGGGGATAACTCCGTCAAATTTACATCCTAGTTCCACTCACACGGTCTCAAGGTCACAGACATCACAGAGGGGCACAGTGTAGATGGAAGGCATCTCCATAATTTAAACTTTATTATATGGAAAGGATTTCTGGGCAAAGGAAGCCCCCTACTCGTGAGGTCCTGCCATGTGGACAAAGTTTGAAGCAATTTCGTCCTCTCCACTGTGAAACCCTTCAGCTCTGTCAACTCCTACTACTGCTATACCAAATGCTTCCAAGAAAAAAATGCACAAAATTGAAGATGCTCTCGTTAGATACCTACTGAATCAGGCTTTTTAGACCTGCAATTGTACAAGCATCTCTTAATGCGGATGCTGAACGCTGTACCGATATTTCTCTGCATAAGCACTTCTTCCTACACCCTGCCATTTGAAGGATGACCTGCTGCATGCTTTCTGGAGAACTATTCGCTTCACATAAGGACGGTTTCTTTGAAATCTGTCGTTTCCCAGGCAGATGGGTTAAATAGAGGGACAATTAGCCCTCTTATTATTAACACCACTTCCCTGCTTCTCCACCAAGGTCACCGACCCATTCACAGCGCCATAACTGAAATGGGAGTGGGGCCAGGGCTGCTGGCAGGAGAAGGAGAGATGCGGGCTAGCGAAAGCCCAAGAATCGTTCCCCCAGGCTCCAGCAGCCTTGAAAAAAGCAGCACTGCTTCCAACGGGAACAGCCTTGTGCCCCGCGGCTGGGAGGAGCTGGCTTTGACTCCCAGCAGCTTCTCCTCTGTTGAATTTGCCACCTTGTCTCATCAAGCAAAAAAAAAAAAAAAAAAAAAAAAAAAAAAAAAAAAAAGGCAGCCTTATTGCTCTTCATATTGTGTTTCTACTGCTTCGTTTTCCCACTGTAACGAGAAATTCCGCACATAATGCCTGGGACATCCTCTGTGCATATATGTTTCAAGTTGTTCTATGAGGTGGCTGAATATAGCAACACAAAAAACCTCACCCAAACATATGGAATGCCCTTCATATTAAACTGTGGGAAATCAATACTACAAAGTTTCATAAAATACTAGATAATGTACTTAGTGTTTTTCAAGGTAGAAATGACATAAAGAAACCATTTTTATAGAAAAAAAAATACATTTTCAATCATCATTTTTGTTGATTCTCAGTGAAAAGGATTTTTCACAGAAATAAAAATTATGAAAAACCTGTTAAAAATAATATAATTGCCTCTTCCCAAGAACTAGAGAGTAGAAAACTATTTCTTTCAGTCAGGTACATATCTCTTTCCTAGCTACTTTCAGAAAAAAAAAAAGAGATTAAAACTTGGAAAAATAAAATCAGTTGGAATTATAATATTAGCAGATACTAATATTGGCCTCATCTTTGAATAGTTATTTTGCCTTTTTTTTCTTTTGTAAAAGAAGCATATAGTACACCATAGCTTGCCAGCAAAAGAAAGAAAACACAACCAGAAAACCTGCTAAGAATATTTCACCGTGCTTTGCTTGATAAATAATAACCACTTCAGGGCTGAGCATGTAAAAGAAGATGTTAATGGCCTCGGTGATGCATTGGTACATCAGTAATGGCAGAGGCTCGGTTTGTTGGCACTGAAATCAGACTCATATACGGTGCTTGCCGTAGGAATATAGGCAGCTAAGTGCTTCAGCTTTGCTAAGCAAAGTATATTACAAAGCAACTCTAAGGGCCAACAAATCTGTCAGGAAGGTTTCTTTGTAGTGTCATTATGTAAACTCTTCTCAAATTAAATAAAAAAGAAAGACAGGGAAACTATTTAACAGTCAAATTCTAAGGGGCTTGGTCTATGTCTGCTCTTTTTGGTTGAATGTGGCTTTCAGCTGTCTCTGTGTGTTGGGCTACAACTAGAAGCAAGAGACTTGCTAAAGGAATTCACACACAGTCAGGATTTATTCTTGTGCACTAACTTGCTACAGAGCAGCAGCCTCACAGGTCAGTATTTACCAAAACTTAAAACTACGGTGACAGCTCTCTCCAGGGTTGAGCCATGATGAATGTTTTGCACAAGATTTGGTTTGCCTGAAGAGACTCAAACTGGTCACGCAAAGGTAAATTTGGTATAAGCCACATCCACTGACAGAAACAAACGATACTCTGTACTGATAGAAATGCAGAATACTTTCTATACATGTAGTAAATGATTGCTACAGAAGTTAAAGCTTGGAAAAGGCTCATCTTACCATAGTTTTAAAAGAAAAAAAAAAAAGAGATATACTATTTGGAAGAGAGCCAACAGCATAGGCCTGCAAGGAGTTCAAAGATAGGTCAGATCCTTATTAAATGTAAATCAGCAAAGCATCACTGGCTTTTGTGTATCGTAATTAATTTTCACCAGCTAAGAATACATCCTTGCTCAGGTTGGATGAGGCACAAAAGAAATCCAGATACCACAAGAAGAGCTGGCATTCCTGAAGCCAATAGTAATTTCTGTTTTAGCCCATAATAAGAGCTTTAGAGATGTCAAGGAGTCAATACTCTGCTGGAGCAGAGTATGCTAATTCATGCAGGTGCTAAAACACAGTAGTTTGGCAGCTGTGAATGGGGAAAAAGAAAAACAAGTGTTTCTCTGTCTTTCAGTTGTGATTTGACATCTCTAAGTGCAGGCACAGGTTAAATCAGTTCAGATGGTTGCTTGACCAAACACCCAAGAACGAATGCATAAAGGCAGAAATATGATGAGAAATCACTTTCCTTGAGCAGCCTCTAGGTAGATGAGAACAACAATGGGGGAAAATCCTCCCAGTGCTATTTTACTGACTTACTTTTGCCACTGCCACCTCAGTATGCGTTCTGGAAATGCCATGGCAAACTAGAATTATGGCAGCAGAAGTTAACCAGGTATCTGTAGCCCTCAGAAGAGATGAAGTCTATTTCTTTTCACTCTCAGGTAAAGCTTCTGTTTTTATTTTTGCTTGATTCAAACAATTTTACAGGTACTTAGATATTTGTATTTTTTTTGCAAGTATTTAGCTGTAATTGCAAAGGCAGTGGAACCACTGCAAGACGACAACTCTGCCTGTTGTACACCAGCATCACCTTAAACAGTCACAAGTTTCACTGAGGCTTATAACAGCAGCCCCATCCTCAACACCACTCCAGTGTTTGGGTAGAGAACAGTTCACTGCATTTGGGTTAGGGCCTGAACTGGGCACACCACTACAAACATGCTCCTTGATCTGTGCTCAGTTTCTAGCAATATTTTCTTTTTGTTAGTTTGCACCACAAAAGCAGTCACACAGAAGTATCCAGAATAGTTTCAAAAAAAAAAAAATCCCTTTTCAAAATAACAGGCAAGTTCAATCCAATCGTTCCATGTGACACCTCAGTTTCCCTCTGCATGAATTACTTTGCACTTTTTAACCTGGATTTCTAGTGCCAGTTTGCCATGATTCACACAGTTTTGTGACTTTTTTTTTCCTCTTTCTTTACTACAGATGAACTCAAGACCCTACCTTTTGGAAGTTAGGTTTCTTTACCAGTTACAGTGTATTAACTGAATAACTATAATGAAGAAGTTCTGAAGGTGTATTCTTGCAGGACACCTGAGGCCCACATAGTAGCTGGTTATTCTATTTTTCTAATTCTTCACCTACTAAACTCTAAATAATTGCACTACATGTTCATTTTATTTTGTGGTTCTCTGCCTGATGTCCCAGCAGTCCCTGAATGAGCACATGCACGTTCTCTGTGATGAGTCCATTTTTAATTCCTCATGCTAGAATACCAGAGAATGCAACTGGCAATCCAAAAACATAACCTACCTGAAAGATATCTTAACAGAAAAAAAATATTTATAGACATAAGAAACTATTCACTTGCGAGGAGATCAACATTCTCTCAGGTTTGAAGATGGCAAGAAGGCCCTGTTTTTAGGGCTCGTGTTAATAGTCTTAAAGATGACTGATGCAGCTGTTTTCTGTATTCAGAATAGATGATAGAATAGCCTGAAGTTAGAGGAAGGAGCTAGCCTGAGGGAAGAGAAAGGGTTACATAGGTGTGAGAAGAACATAAAGTAGCTCTGAGAAAACATTAAGACACACTCAGAAACATTGACTTTAAATGGAAAATGATATAAGTTGGGTCTTCATGGTTACCTGTGATCAAAACAAGGAGGTTTGTTTCTTATAGTTTCAAGGTATCTTGACTTACTGAGTTTATAGAGTCTGTCCTGTTTAGTGCTGCAGAAATATAGATAACAAAGCAAGGACATACCCCTCAGGAGCTCTCAGCACATTTTTAAGAGAAAGAAGAACCTGCAGATAACTGAAGAATCCCAAGTCTTTCAACCATTTTCATTCAATCTGTTACTCCCTATCATAGCTAGACAACCAGTTATCCAAAACAGAAATCAGTGTTGGGCTTGAGCACAGGAAATTCTTAACTTGGTGAATAATAAGTCCTGGTGAGATTACTCTGCATTTCCTAGCAAAACACCAAAGAATGCAGGAACTGCAGGTCTGAGCCAGGAAGGCCGTGTGTGCAGCTGCAGACACCTGTGCTACCTCGCAGCATCAGTGACTATGGCAGAGCAGCCAAAGCCACAACCCTGTTTCTGATCTGCCTCAATCATTAGGAACCTGAGACAGTGAAAGCACAAACCCAACGTGTTCATAATTCCCAGGCTGCTGAGTCTGGTAACAAGCTTTATGTCCATGTTTTCCTTTTCCTAATATGTACACAATCTGCTTCTGAAGTCACATGTACTGTGTCCTCTGTGACAGAGCTCGGGAGCTTCTTTTATTGTCTGTGGCTTGGATTTGTAGTGTTAATGTTTCCCAGAGTGCCCCCAGAGGAATAACCTTTTGCCCCATGGGTTTGTTTACCATAGCATTTCTTAGTTTAATAAATGAGGTAGCTAACATGAAGACTTTTACTTGTTCCTAAGTCTTTGTTATTGCTATTGAAAATTATTTCATTACTTCAGAGGGCTTATTTCAAATCACTACCACATCTTTCCTCTATTCATGTCCCCATAACATACAAGGCATAACAGTAAAACCTTTTCCTTGATTACCTTCCCTTTGATCTCATGTTTCATTATGTTGAATTGGATAAGTCACTCCAGTTTCTGGACTATTCCAAACCATTTATATTTAAGTCACACGCTTCACCATCAGCAAATAACATTTTCTTATAATTTTTTTTTCCTTCAGTAGGAAGAAGGATGATTTAAGTCCTATCAATATTGACAGTCCTCCTTGATTTTAGTCTTTTCCACAGTTGTCATTTTTAGTATGCAGAATGCACTAATAAGTAATACACGACTGTCTAAGGATTTATCTATATATTATTTATGGGGAAACCCCTACTATCGTATAATCCTAACAACCTCATTGGCTGAATAGCTCCACCCAGAGCAGCATTTCATCTTATCTCAAGAACATTTCCTAAGGATGGTAGTACAGTGCCTTTCTTGCTCTCTACTTGAACATGTAACAGTTTGACATTCAGCATCTCTTCAAGATTTGTTTTATACTCTTCTTTATCAATGGGTAAATTTCCCACCTTCCCAGCTCTTAAGGCTTCTGCAAGCTCTTTCATCAGCCTTTGGTTTGCCCAGTCTTGTGTAGTGGTTAGTGTACAGTCAGATTCAGGAAGCAGACCAGTTGTCTATTCTCCTGTAGATACATTACATGATGTAGCCAAATTAAATATTATCTCTGAGCCTAAGGCTTTCTGTTTAGAGAGTGGAAAAAATAACCCATGTGTAAAGAAATACATGAGATTTTAGATAAAAAGGGTCTTACGATCTTTATATAAATTTATTATTCCTTATACACTGCAATAATTTCTAGTACAAAAGGGTTTTAACCTTCAGTACAGTCATTGTTCGATTTCTCATGTTAAGTCTTTTCTGGTTGAGTACAAAACCAGTGACCTTCACTGAATTACGAGAGCTATTTGGAACACTTTATGCATCAGTCTCTACTTCTTACTCATGCATCTCCTGACTGATAAAGACAGGAGGCGAAGTCCATTGCTCATGTCGGGAGGATGGACTACTGACTTCTGCAAATGAAAATGGTGCCTTGTATTAAATCAAAAGCCAAAGCAAAACATAACCTCAAAACCAAAGCAAATGCTCTTGAACTGTTCCTTGTCTACACAGTATCGTGTCTTTCATTTTTGAAAATATGTCAAAAGTTGCGAATATTATGAAAATACCTTCTGTAAACCACAGGTACATCTGGTTCCTTGATTACATTGTTAACTTTGGTAAGGAAAGGGATAAGTATTGCTGTCAATTGGACAAGCATGTTAATCAAAATTTACCTATGATTAAATAGGTAGTATTATCAAATGCCTGTTATGCTGGAAATTGAAAACTATTATTACTTTGCAGAGCACTGCAGCAGCAGGAAGACTACTCATTAAATCAAAATCACCTTGTGAACAGATCCCATATTGGAAATAAACACAGTTATTTATTTTGATACACAACGGCTTTTGATTTATCAGTTTCCTCCCACTACTCCCTTTTCCTCCATTATATTTGTTTGACTTGGTTGCTCCCTCTTGGCTGCACAGGTGGACACGCTACAGAAATTTGGACTGATGCACATTTACCTATTCCATCCAAACACAAGACTTCTAGGGAAGCTCTTAGCTTCCACTTACAGAACAAGAAAAATCACATTATGTAAATGGAAAATCAAAGCTCAGCATTAGTGATTGTTGATTTTTTTTTTTTAAAACCTGCAAGTTTAGTGGTAGTGGCATCCCAGAACTTCACAGCTCTCACCCTCTGCTCCTGTACGGCGCAGTTCTGCGACAGAAACCCGTGCCGATATCCAAAACTGGTGTCTGCCAGAGCCAGAGGGAACGGCGTAAGATCTCAATTTGTAAATATCACTGGACCACTCTGAAGTGGGCTCGTTGCTGGCTTTGCCTTTAGCATCATCTGAAGGGCTAATTCTATTTCATTTCCCTCTATTTTCAGCTATTTAGCATAATTAATTTGATCAGCCCAGTGAAAAAGAGTGCTTCTTTCCCTCATGCTGCAACAATGCAATTTCTTTGACCCCTGTATCTACCTTTTTACATAGAAGAGGTTCGCATAGTTAGAAATGGTGACAATGCAACCATTGTTACCAGGTATATTATCAGAATAAGGACTTCAGTAGGTGAAAAGCCATGTATACTCATTTCTAAAATGGCAAAATTTCAGGTTACCTCAGTGTCATGTGCACTGTACACTTCCCACCATGTTGCTCCAATTAAATATCCTGCCATGAAACCAAATTTATGTAAATTTTGGAGAATATGGAAACTATGACAAACTGTAGTGCTCCATAATAGGAAAATAGCACCTTTTAGGAAAAGGTGATCTACACGCATAGTATTAGCAGTTCAGCAGATAACTATTAAGGAGAAACACCAGCTCCGATTAAATCTGAAAAGTTTTGTCCAAACTTGAAGCTAGCTTCATCTTAAAAGAAGTTTAAAGATCATGAAAGTTCCAGCTGACCTGCAAGAATAATGATATTGTATTCCGAGATTCAATCGCAGCATAAAAGAGAATTTTAATGGCAGTATCTATTTTCATTACTACAACTCCAATTCGTCCAAGCTCTTAAGCATATGCTTACCTTTAAGAAAGTTAGATGACACTTAAACCAGCATATGCTCAAAATCTGTTCCCCCTGAAAACACTATTGCGGATTTCTGGTGTGCACCCTTCTCTGTTCTGGGTTAGCTGTACTCACAACACATAGTGCAAAGTGTTCTTTGGCTGGCAGGTAGTATTTTGGCTCATTTTTCTCTGTTCATTTATCATCCTCACTCTTTTAAAACCTACATGTTGATTCCCTGGGGTCTTTGGGAGCAAAGACTACACAGCAGGTGTGGGATTTACCAGGGTTGCTTCTATCACTGGCCTGTATTATTTCTTCACACAGAGCATTCACAGCAGTTTTAGGGGCTATAAATTAAGAAGTAACAAGGCAGATGATGGTCTGATAGATCATGATATTAATAGCACAATGTCACGCTCGCAATGGATACACATTCGATGTCCCAGACACAGTCTTCATGGCTTAGGCACATGAGCACCTACTGCAGCTCCACGCTAACTCAATCATCCTCTTCTCTCTCTTTCTCTTTTTCTTCAAATAGACATGATAATAATTGGGTTTTGTTCAAAGCACTCATTCTGTAAGACATGATACTCAAGGTAATACTTCTATTTTTATTTTATGGGCTCTTGTTTTGTTTTGTTTACAATTATCAGTGCCTGCTGGGGGTTCTCTAGAGAGCCTTTTTTCTGAAGCAGGTGCATTTTCAGCTCATGTAATGGATTTACAGATATTTGGCCATAAATAGATAGTGTTAAATGCTGCTGTAAAAATGAGATAAATGTTTATTACACAAAAGGTTAATAAAAAACATCCACCTGGGACCCTCTAGAAAAGAATTAATCCCTCTAAGCCTGTATTGAGCCAGTGACAGTTGTGTAAGATGCACAAGCAAATTCCATCCCTAAAACATCCTAAACCCAGAAAAAAAATAAAAAATGCCAGACCGCACACCACACTAAATGGAGTGAAAGGCATTAATGAGATAGGTACCATTTATTACCTAATTTAAGCACTTAGTAGAAACATCTGTTTACAAATAACCATTTTCAGCATTAGAGAAGTCCCATGTTCCATTTCTTCCCAAATTTATTATCAAAGAGTAGGAGGAACACAGAGAATCTCAGATGAGAAAGAATTAATTCTAAAATAGTCAACAATAATCTAAAATGTCAGCGGGAAGACAAAACAGTACTTGCTAAGCACAAGACACAATGTATATGTAATATTTTCACTGAATTGCATAGGTTCTCCAGCCTAGCTTTAATGAAATAAACGCACTTGACATTTTACTTCCCCTATACCTTGCTGTTGAATACAGAAACAATGAATAGATAGAAAAAATTAGCTTATTTTCATAGGAGTACAGATGATATCATAACCATCAGACATGACAGTTATCCAGAACTAAGTGGACCAAGTGTGATCTGTTCACAGAACACGCAGCCCTTTAACGCAAACTCTTCCATCCAGCTACCTCTCCCAACTTCCCTTGGGGGCAGGCAGAAATTAGGCTTTGCCCACAACCAACTCCCTTGAGATCTCCCAGTGTTTTTCAGCGTCCTCTTCCCTTATTTTCACTCATACTTCCTTTCTGCTAGTTTAAGTCTACTTCTCTCCCAGCAATAGAATGTATAGCAAATGCTCTCTATTCTGGTTAGATGTGATTAGTGGAGCAAGTCGTTTGGCCCTCTAAGTTCGAAAGAGCCTAGCTCTCATCTCCCTCTTCTGGCCGGCTGCTAGAGTGGTACAATGAATCTAAATTTGCTTCTCTCAAGGAATCCAGAGGCTACCAGGGACAGCGGATTTCAGATAGCTAAGGTAGACAGGTGATTTCCGCACCATTCGGCAGGCGATACCACGTACATTCTACTCTACTTCTCTTTATTTTATCAGATGGCTGAGGGATTCTGCCCACACGAGGACTGTCTTCTTCAAGGAAGGATGAAAATTGTGTAATGATCTGCATTTATCTAAATGACTTCTTGAAGCACACACTAGAGGTGAAGCAGAATTTAAAAAATGCTGACTGATACCTGAACTTCCACAGGGCTGCAAGTTTGCTTTTGGGAGCAGATAATTTATCTCAGCTGAACTGTACCTCAACAACAGATACTTAAGCCACAAATTTCAGCTCCTGAAGTTTGGAAAGATAGGGCTGGCACACATCTTCAATAGATTTTAGTGAAAAAAAAAGAATTGCATAATATTGAAACGTGAGGTTTGGCACTCTGAACATCGTACATGGTGCAAACTAGCCAGTTGTAAAAGACCCTTTGCCATTTATCCACAAAACACTTCTTCCTCTGAAGTGAAAGCTACTGGAGCACTTCCACAGTTGGATTTACTTTTTAGAAGGCTGGCACAGGATACAGGGACTGCAGGCTCCAAATTCCTAGTAGGTGCTATAGTCTTTGGCACATCTTTTTATGCTTCCATTTCCCATTGTGCATGAATGAGGATAGCAATACCTCCTTGTGAACACACAAGAAAAAATAACTCTCTCTGGGGCAGTCAGGGCGTCATAATTAAGATACTTGAACAAAACTTTGAAGGGAATTTTTGGCAGTTGCTATTGGTTTTTTTTTTTTCCAGGTCACTGTGTTTAAATTCTCTTTTTATACACATTTCCTCCCCTCCCCGAATCACCTATTTACTTTAGGATGTCTTTCCTCTTACATTTATTATCAGTGATACCCTTCCCAACACCACAGAGTTTTAAGGAAATCTACCTTGTTATTCTCCCAACCACTAAAACCCTGAGTTGGTTGGTTTTTTTTTATTTTACTGGGTATGAAATGCCTTTAGATATAACCGTTTCTTTAGTACATCTTTGGTAGTGTGTGAGGGAACTTTGAAACTCCAGTTTCTTCCATAACACAATGATGTTTGCTAGAAGTACATCCTGAAGTTAATGAAGTATCACAGCATATTAGAAGTTTATGCCAGATGCTTCAAGCCCCCACCAAACTTTGTGATATTTTAAACTAGTGCATAGCTTCAATTAACCCCGCCTTTGTGTATCCCCAGGTTTGGAGTCCTGGGCTGATGAAATAGCCTAACTCTATCCTGAGATTGACAAGTTATTAATTAGGACAGCAGGCCTGTCACAACCTCTAAGCCTCACCAGCCCTTCCAGCAGTTCCTCGGAGAGATGTATTGTCGCCTACTATTGGGATTAAGCTTCTCACTTCCAAAATATAAGCCTCAGTCATGGCAGTAGATTGAAAATGACTCTATTAGTATTTTTGTAGCCTGTTGGCCTGCACTTCTTCCTTTTTCATTTTACGGATGACGTTTCCGACCATTGAAAACAATGGGAGTTTTGCCACTGACTTCATTGGGGCCAAAATTTCACTCTACATATACTACAGGGAATCCTGAGAGAAAGAATTTAATTAACAAAGTAGATTATCAAGTGCAGTGGAACAAAGACAGCCTTAAAACATCCTCAGTTGTCTCAGTAATGGAGATAGTGACTTGGATAACTTAGAGCAGGACCTAATCTACATAATCTTGCCATATTGGCTGAGAAAGTAGCAGCCAATGCTGCAGACTGATGAACTGATAGTGAATCTTTGTTGTGAGAGAGTGCTCAAAGCACTTGGAAGAACCCCATCAGTTAGCAGTGCTGTTGGACTCCAACAAAGTAAAGGGAAGCTTTTACAAAGGGTGACTGAAGGGTGACATTCTTCAGACTCCCTGTAAGCTGAACTCTCGCCTTGACACGAAGGCAGTGGGAGAGCACACCGGATTTGGACTCCGCAAAAGCTGTATGTTTTCATGTTACTGTTTCATTGTATTACTTAGTATTGTCTAATGAGGCCATTAGCATACGACGCTGGTGATCATACACAGCATGAGCCAGCCTGTGTTGGTAGCAATGGGCAGATTCTGTGTAAGGGGTCTCACTTGCAATGTTTTTACCTTCCACCAATTCAGGAAGCCAACAGAGTATATACAGTGTCAGGACAAATGAACGAGAAAAGAGAATTTTACAGAAAAAAACCACATACTAGAGTTCTGACTAGAGTATTGTATCCCATTAGAAACATCCACATGTACTATCAGACACCTTGAAGAACAGCCACAGCGCTAAAACATTAGTGCTTTTACAACTCTGGCAGTTTAGAGACAGCTGCTTTTGTTGGATTAGATTCACGAGAAAAGCTGTAGCCAACGCCATGTAGGTCACCATGTGGGGTTCTAGCCCTCACCACACTGCAAAAGCATTATTTAAGGCAAAGTTTTGTGGAGGAGCCAAGGGCCCTCACTGGCATCTGGGTATGCTGGTTTCTAGTTCATTGCTCAGATGAAAAATACACAGTTTCAAGATAGAAAATGGAAACAGACAGATTTTCACACAATGCAGAACAGATTTTCATCTTCTATGTATTTATCAAAGCCATCAGTGTATAGGTCTATGGTCACCATTTAAAAAACATCCTGTAGACATCACATAGAATTAACACAAGTACAGTACATAGAAAAGCAACACCGGTGAGAATGCGTATCAAATCGAAGCCCAGCCTGTATAAAACCAATTTTCACAGTAAAATTACAGTCAGTCAAAATAACTAAAAAAAAACCAAACAAATCTACCTTTTCCTTCTCACACTTTTTTAGTCAGCCTTTTTCAATGCACCTCCAATTAATACTGTTTAACTGCTGGTTTTGAGCATGAAAAGACTTAGTTATCTTAGATTAAGTTTCCAGTGAGCAAGCATCAACACTGCGGATTTATGCATGACCAGCGTAACACACACTGGCTATCACACCTATTAGCTAAGATCTCTAGGACTGGTCAAGTACAGAGACTATGCAGAAACACTTCCTTATTCTTGAGAGGGTTCAAGTCTAGGTCGTTTTGGGAACAGACACGAAGGAAAACCAAAAAAATACAGAAGTTCAACTTCAGTTGGTCTGAATCCATGAGAAGGGCAAGACCCTCATCCAGGCTTTAACGCTGCTGGTTTTTACGCACTGCTAGATGCTAACCCACACCGACACAATCCAGCAAAACAAGCACTCATATCACAACTTGAGATACATGTGATTCTGACTAAATCTAATAAAACACAGAAGTAACCAACAGCTAACAGCCAACAGTACCACAGTCACAGAAAGCCACAGAAACTCTCAAAGGAAGGTCTCTCCCGAATGGCACATGAAAAACTTCCATTGCCACTTTCTCACCAAAGCTTACTTTAAAAGCATGAAGAACAATACTTCTTTCCTACTTACCCCTTCTGCAGTCCTGCCTCTAACACGAAGGTGACACAGAACTCTCCCTTTCTACGCACCACCAGAAGCAAAAGCTATTCTGCCCCTGAGATGAGGCCCACAGAAGCACCTGGGTGCATCTGTGGGCTTTAAAAAGGTGCACCTGGGTATCGTCAGGTCCACCAGGCCCTGCCTTCACCTGCAGGACCTTTATTCCTAATACTGCTGTGTACAAACAACCAAGCTCAGAACAGCTGTGAGGTTAAAAAAGATAGTCAAATGCAGAGGCCCAGGTTGTCCTCATAAGCATGAAATGGCAAAATGCCCTTTTTTTTTTTTTTAACAGAGTCATTTTCCAGAACGGATTTATATCCTGCAGTGTTCACAAGGCCTGTGTTTTCACAGCATTTGAGGCAAACAAAATGCTCTTGATGAAATACCAGCTCTTTCTGTGTGCAGAGTATGGCGTTAAATTTATAGAGCAAAGGAAGAAGTGGTTTACTTGCCTTGAGGGGAATTGAGAAGTGACAGTAGGCACTTAACAGCAAGTTCCAATTACAGCATTTAAATATAATTGCATACTCTGTTAATCTATGTCAGGGTGGGATCATTTTAATATGATTGTAACAGATTCTTTCTAATATTATGAGTGATGTGAGTGAAGCTGAGCCTGCTGAAAAAGTTCAGTTCCAGGTCTTGATACACACTCTAATTCTGCCCGTCAATTATGCTACAGCAGAGTTCAAACAAAGGTCTGGGGATCTAGAGGATGTAGCTACCTTTATTAAAGTACTTCTTTTGTAAATACATGTATGGGTCAGGAGACAGTTATCATTTGGTCTTGTTATTTTTCATGAGCCTACTACTATTAGAATAGACTCTTCTGTGTAAGGATTTGAATGTGTCATGGAATCTTATTTCAAATGGAAACCGTAAAGTGAAAAAACAAAAATTACAGCTTGACCTCTGCAAAAAATGTTCATTTATGCACTCCCATTTGTCCGCTATATAAAGTATTACAGGAGAAAATTATAATCCAAGGATCCAAAAGCATTTTATATCCTTTATAAACTCCAAATTCCTAATTATATAACAGAAAATTAGATATACAAAGAATGAAGGTTCATGTTTAATAGTTAAACTTCAAAGCTTAACTTTGGCATTAACTCTTATGGTAACTCTTACTGCCTCCACAGTTGTGCTAGTGAAATAGACTCTATGGCTGCACTTCGAACTCGATCAGAACTTATCTGAGTTAAAAAAGTATCCCCTTTTGGAGGATTTTTTAGTCCAAGCCAGCTCACTGATCTGGCTTAGAAAACAGCCCACATAGTTGTATCAAGACAAATATTACAGTAAAGCATTGCAGCTCAGAGGCTGGAATGAATGACTGCAGCAGAGAAAAGAGAGGAACTGTATAACAGAACCATACGAAGAGCTTCCCAAATGATTGTTTCTTGCTAGAGAGTATTTGAAATGCCCTTAACAAGCACAAACTTCTGGTTACACACTTCATCAAATGCTGTAGATGTTTAGTGGGCTGTGTAAATAAACAGAATTTACTACAGAAATGCAGCCACCTCCTTGGAGGAATCCATTAGTTTTATTGTAGTGATGACCACACTCAGCCAACAGAAGAAAACAGGAAGGAAGCCCCATACAATGTGAAGCTGGGGGTGGAATAACAAGACAGTAATTATTGAAACTTTCTTATTTTTGTGCAAATCATCATTAGATCTTTAGATGAGTTTACATCTCATATTAAAACATCATTGCCACCAACAAAAAAATATCCCCTAGCACCATGCTGGCACTCGGGTTGCTGTAATCATGCAGGAAGAATGCCATTTACCGAATCACTGGATTTTCCTTGGCGGTTTCCCATCCAACACTACAGGGCTTGGCTGTGTTTATCTCTCAAGATCAGGCAGGATCTCAGCCAAAGTTGCATGGCCACATATCTTCTTAACCCTCCGACCAGCTGCCATGCTAAAAACACAAGTTGCAAATGCCCAGCTACATAATTCTTTGATTTTCAGATGCTCTCTTCTAGCATTTTACTGTCCCATTTAGCCTCTGGAAAGCTGTTTCTGGCAAGTTACATACAGTTATCAGTCACCCTATTTTCTCTGTAGTTAGTTATGGGAATGAAATAATTTTCAAGTAGATTTTTTCAAGGAAAGGACCAAAAAAAGTTCAAAATATGGAGTTTCTTCTAAAATGACCGTTTCTGAAACGATGGTTATCCTGGGGGGGGGTTATGAAAAAAGACCATAAAGAGATGCACATTTTAGAAATCAGTGAAGCAAACGAATGATTGTCCTACAAGCTCTTGGACAACACTGCACAGTGCTACCATATGCTTCCTAGTGCTCCCCTAACTGCCAGCTGCCTCCACCTTGCTCCTTCCAAATGGCAGAGAGGGCAGCTGAATTGCCAAATTTGATGTTTTGACCTGCCGTTATAGGCAGAGAGGAGACTTGGGGTCAGTTTGATGAGCACGTAAGCTACGTTTAAGTAGAGCAAGGACGAAAGAGGGTCATATCATTCTGCTGTTGTCACACAAGGGTAACTCAGGAAAAATAACAGTATAGAGACATTTCTGCCAAACTAGGGTGAAGTATAAACCAAGCCCAGACTCTGAGCAGTTATTTTACATTTTTCCCTTCCTTTTCAGAAGAGGCAAATGTTAATCAAAGTGCCTGGCAACAGAAAATCAGATCCGCTGCCCTTTGAACACATGTCATGATCTGAATACAGACAAAGCCAAAACAAATGAATTGTCAACAAATGTGCAGGCTGAGGAATCTATATTACAGTCCCTATATCTTAGTCTCGCTTCTCAGAATGACACAATTAACTTTCCTTCCTCTCTTCTTGTCCTTCTTTCCACCGTTTCTGGCCGTGCCAATGGAGAACCATCACGATAGTCAGTCGTCTTAGTTTGGGCTCCATGTCAAACCTTGCCTCGTCTCTAAACGTTGGTACTTCTTGTTAGTGAGATACACCCCAGTGAGTGGCACCCATCAGATGGAAATGGCGTGTCCTCACTACCTGCTGGCCTTGGAACTTGTCCTGACATGGACCTACTGACACATAAGGAACAAGTGTGTTTCTGTGTGTACTTCTAATTTTGGTGAGGATGCTAGCTGAAAACCCTTAATCTAAGAGGAGAAAATCCACCGTTCTGCTAAATTGCAATGATTGCTCTATGATCTTGTTGCTAAGGATAGCACAGAAAACACTGAGAAAACTAGTGTGAGATACAGGATCATTAACATTGTTTTAGTTATTTTTTGTCCTATGCATTGTTATGGTCATATACCTGGTGATTTTTTTACTATACCAGGTGGAATCCTAAAGCTTCCCTCTTACAAAACATAAAATAAGATACGTTATGACTGCCCGAGATCAGTGGCTCTCTAATGTATGCCTCTCATGGGAGATTTTGCGAATGGAATCTTTCAGTAATGAAACACATAATAGGCAGGTGTGAGGCAGAATGTATGAGTCCATCCTTAGTTATAAACTGGAAGCTTGGGAGAGATGTTAATAAACTGTTAAAAGCCTTTAATTTAGTGTGGCTCAAATAAATTGTATGCTTCTGGATGTGAACTTAGAGATCATAAAACATCAAAAACTCCAATGAATTTCAGCCCATGACAGCCTGGAGACACTGAACATGCCACAGGTGCTTGGAAAGGCAAAAGACAGTGCAATTACCTTGGTAGTCTTCATTGCCCCAATATTTTCCTGAGGGTTTTGTGACCACCAAAATAAAAAGCACCAGGATTCACATGCTACTGCCAGGGCACATACCAACCGGGCAAAGTAGACAGCATGGCATGAAAAAATACTTACCTTGCTTTTAACTACCCTTCATATAGAAGGAAGACTTGTAGAACCAGGCTCCTGAGAGCACAGGTTTCAGGTGGGGCATACTATCTGTCTGCATTTCATCCTTTAGTGCTTTTTGAATTTTACACCTGTCTTGAGGACAGCTAATCTTCTCCAAGTTGGGTAAAAATCAGGTGGGTTTTTTTTGAAAGACCCACAGAGTGAACCTATATGTATAGGAAGGAAGCTTTCAGCACACAAGCTGACAGTATTAGATGTCAGAGAATCTTTGGAGGATTGCTCTGTCCTAGTATTCCAAAAGCCTCAGTTGGAGCTTGCATCATCAAAATCAGTTAGCCTAAAATATAAATTCATGGAGATGTCCACTGTTCCTTACCTCTAATTCCCACAGAACAGGTTGTTTCAACTCTCTGGTCTTGAGGTTACCTAAAGGCAGTTCTAGCTGGATGCTGTACACTGCCAGGAGCTGTTCAGCAGTCATAGATCATGATAGCATCAGGTGAACGCCTTCAGCCCTGGAAGACAACCAGGAGTGGAGGGTAAAGCTGGATTGCTGAACTGACTCTTCATCAAGTAGGAATTTCTCCACCCTAGAGTTTCTCTGCTTTGCCAAAGGGAACTGACTTCATACTTAGCATGTTTGTTCTTGTAACCTCCTGAATGCTCCTTGGTACAGCACGGCACAAATGTCAAACCAAGACTAAGTAACAAAGGTGGTACTTCCTGTGTGTGTACTGAACACAGATACACGCATGCTCATTCCCACCCATATGTTGTTGCTTTTCCCTAATGATGCTTCCACTTTGCCAGTGTCTCCTTCTGAGCAGGAGATGCACAACAGCTGGTGAAACAGCACAAAGTCAGGGGAGAGGAGCTATTAGAGGAGTTAACTGGTGAAGCCTGGACACCACGAGGAGACATTTTCCATGTCACTGTGCATTCATCATGGAATCTGTGTCATCACATGGTGCGGCAGTCTTGGCAAATCTGTTCCAAAGCTGAGTCTGCTGGCACTTTGCAGCTACCATCATCCCTGCTGTCGTTGCTCTTTGGCTGCCTTACTGCAAATGGCATTCTCTCGTCACCTCCGCTGCCACGCAGACATACAGAGCTAAGCTCAGTTAGAGTTTACCTATGCAGTCTGTCACTAGGCTGAATGATGTTATTCTGGATTCTCTTCTAGGTGGCATTTGTCCCTAACAGGCACACTATAAAAACAGGGATTTAATTATTTTCTGCTTTTATCCAGGAGCAGCAGAGGAATTCCTGATTCTCTTCGGACATAACTGTTCAAATCAGCCCAGTCCAGAAGTTATTTTGTCAGTGAAGATCATTCATCAGATGAAGATTCCCTGAACTTCAGGCATTAAACCTGACCTCTTTAAAGGGACGGCACACCTTAGTAGGAACTGTAATTTCTCTCACTTGTAAATCAGCATAAGAGCAGGTAATAAACCATGTTGGTGTTAAGGTAATTTTGTATCCATAGAAGTAGTTCCTTCTACATAAAACTGTACTCACTGTGGGTATGCAGTTATAAAAATGGAAAGGCATGAGGACACAGCCGCTCCTGGCTCGTTCAGCAGATATTCGGAGCATATCATCCTCCCTGCTATATTAGATAAACTTGTTTGTCCTACTGTGCTAGTCCTTTTCTGCATTTCATCCCTTTCACGCGTTGAATTAAACTGTTCATTATTTTGTGAACTTTGAAGAATCCTTTGAGGCAGTTACTCTGCTCTGATGCAAACTTTGTATAGTACGTATCGTTCTACTCTGCTGCTGTCATTTACCATCGAGAGGACCCACTTGTTCGCTGACCCGTCCAGATTGCAGGTAGCAAATGTTAAAGGGGTTTGCTCTATATCCACCCTATGGGAGTCCTTTTCAGTGTGATTAATTTACTCTGCTAACACGTGCTTAAACATACCTTGAGGATTTTTCCTGAGCCTGCCTGCAGCCAAAGCCTTGGGCAAGTCTCAAGGAGGCTGGACTCTCTCTTTGGAAGGAAACTGGCTTGAACGTTCTCGGGGCTCACAGTAAAGGCTGCTGTGTACAGCCAGTCCATTGGCAAAAGCCATTTGGAAAAACAAGATTTCAGAATTGTGCTCATTATCCACATGCGACATTATCGTGCTAGGACACAAAAAATGGAAGAATAACTATCGTGCACTGAGTGACCTTTTGAGAAGAAGGACTGCTGGGTTGCCATATTTTTTCTTCCTTCCGTCAAATTCTGAATAAGGGGAAACGATATCTGTACAACCTCTACTTCTAATTGGAAATTCTCTGTCTCTGGAAAGTTTCATGAGTTCTTTCATTAACCTGCAATTATGTATCCAATGAATGTCTTTAGTTACAACACAAAAAATTAAAAAGATTCAATCTCTTGATGTAGAAAAAGAAATACCATCCTTTAAATGTTCTCATTGCTGGCTTCCACATATTTTTACACCTCTTGTCTATGTACTTTCCCCCCCTCCTGGTCCTAGCTGCTCTGTTGCAAGAGGGAACTCATGGTATTTAGGGATTATCTAATGTTTGGAAAATCTTGCCCACAGCAGAGGGACCAAAGGGACAAAGTCCGTTTGTACTACTTGTCCCAGATACACCATAAAAACAAAACATGTAGGCATACATAAGCCTCACTGGGCATTCATATAGACTGAAACTGTGCTGGTACTGGCTAACAAACACCCCTCAAGCATTTTCTTCTCAAGCAATCAGGAGACTTCCCTGATACCAATACTAAGTCATTTTCATCTAGCATGTTTGGACGAGCCTAATCAACTTGATATGACTATGTATTTTAAATGGTACAGGAGGACAACTAGAACAGCGCAGTACATCTCGGAGCAATTTTTACCCTAAACTTTACCAGACATTGTCTGGTTTAGTTTATCTTTATGACTGGTTCCTTAGCTTCTGGCAAGGCAAGTATTTAAAAAACGAACATATGTTGCATAAAATGACAATGCATGTAAATTAATTATTTTACTCTGACATACATTTCTAGCATAGCCTCTTTCTGCAGAGCAATCTCAATCGCTCGCAATTCTGATCATGTTCTGTGGAGTCTGTGTGGCCACATCTGTTAAAACACAGCTGCATTTCACAAGTCATTCATTACCTGTGAACGCAGGTAGGTACTCTACATGAAGTAAAGATGAACTTTCAAATAATTGACCTGACGAGGATGGGGAATATTGTAGTAATTAGTGCTTTAGGAGCAGCCGTTAGGGTTCACGAGCTCTTTCTGTGGATTATTGAATGTCTGATTACTAGATTCAAGTTACTTACACGCAGTGCAGGTGCTATTTAGTCATCTGCCTTGTAGATAATTTTTTTTTAAGTAACATTGAGGAAATACAAAGCACTGTCATTAATAGCTTGCAAGAGTGCTAATAATAATGGTGCTTTTTTTCTTGCTGCTCCCCAAGTAACCTTCCTGACTGGATTTTTGCTCTTAAAAACTGAAATTGAATGAGAGAAAACAGAATCAGAACTGCCTGAAATGTCAAATCTTAGGAGCACAGCTTGAAGAGCAGACAGATGGACCTAGCAAAAAGCAACTGCATATAAAAGTGCTATAATCCGTTGGAGCAGCATGTTAGTCGAGAACAATCAGATTCAAAATTGTTCCTCTGAAATTTTCTCGCTGGCAACCAAACATTGTGACTTTTGTCATCGTGCTACGAGGATGAATCAGATGGGTGACAAGAGCCAGGGACTGGAGAGAAAGCAGCAGATGTGAAGACAGAAAAGTGAAGCCAGCACAAAATGCCACTATCGCTTATGAGGGGAGGTAGTGATTACGGCATTAATCAACATTCCATAATCAATGGCAAAAACTCCGAGGAGTGCCAATATCTATTCATCTTTATTTATGCATATGCCAATCCTTCTTTATAATGTTGTCCCTGGGAGTAGTTTCTAGGTTATAAAGATTGTTGCCATGAAAAGAGATAATTGTAGTTCATGACCTGGAGGCCAAGGTAGTGCATAATAACGCTATTGTGCTCTGGGATGTACAGAGAGCTCTATAATGAGGGTGGAATGTAACCAAATACGGCATTCCGGAGTAAAGTCAACAACGCATTTTAAACAGAAAATTCTAGCTGTGCTATTAGGAATACAATTTTGGCAGGATGTAATTACACAGAAACCCAAATTATATCACAAAAGTGATAGCGTTCCTGACATCAACAGCCAAAAAAGTACTTTACCCCAGGAGCTTACCAAACCTGTAAACAATGGAAAGTTGTGTGGGAGCGCTGTTAGGCTGGGACTGAATCCTACCTCTGAATACATACGTAATGCTTAACTCTTTCCTTGCCTCTTCCGTAATGTTTTCTGTCCTGCTCACCCTGTAATTATGTCCGATATCTGCCATGTTTGAGACCAAGAGCTATTTCCCTGTATAGAACTAAAATGTCCTAGTTACAAGCCTTAGTATTATCTAAGAGAGAGTCTGACTTAGCAGTCTCTGAGCCTCCTATTTCCAGAAGGCTTTGGCTCAGCACACCGGATGAGGAGGCCTCAGGGATGCTTTGCTGGTTTGGGCAAGGATCATACTAAAATCCTAAACCAATTCTGGCTTCTCCTCTTTACTGTTCGCAATTTCATTTTTTTATTTTCGGCATGCTTTTAGAAGAACACCAGAGTGCCTTTTTTATACTCAGACTTACAGATAAGAGGTTGCCTCACATTAAGTTGGAGGCTGACACGTTTTTTTTGAAAGATTGGAGTGTTAAAAGTTTATGGGAAGTTTGGCTTAAACTAGAGTCTACACCGTACTCCCCAGGGAAAAAGACAAGACCTTTAAAGCTTGGAAATGATGCTCCATTTGCATTGCATGCTCTCTGAATATACTGGATTAAGTCACTTTATGTGATGTTATGTGACTGAATGTAACCAAGTATAACCATATGGTCCATAAAGTAACTTGTGAAATAGACTTGCCTTACCCTGGGAATAGATGTTGTTCATTTACGATCCCCAAAATATTCTATGTCTGAAGCACTTGCAAGTAGTACAAGGGAGCTGGGCTGTATTTTGAGGCCAGAGCAATAGACAGAATCCTGACACCACTTCAGCTATAAAATGTACTTGTAGGTCAGACACACAGAAGAATCTGTATCATGCTGATTGCTATCTTTAGTGTTGCCCAGTGCAGATCTGTTCAGTATACAAGCGCGCTAAATTACTGTTCCTGGTTATCTTAAACCGAACGCTATAAAGACTATCACATTATTCTGGTTAGTTCTCCGAGGAAAAGAATAATCTCAGAATCCAGTTCTCCTACGCATCGATCTCAAGGATAAAATAATCTGTTTGAAGTGATCCCAATTCATTTCTCTGTAGCTTTAGTCCCTGTCTGCTATCCTTGACAACTAATTCTTTCCCATTCTTTTGGTGTGTAGTTTAATCACCTAAATCTACACTAACACTTCTCAAATATTTCAAATGCCTGCTATTGCTGCTTTGTGTCTTGTAATAATGATTTGAAAATACTAGAAGCTTTCCTGACAAACCTTGAAAGATTCTATTAGCATTTACGTGTCTGTCATTTATAGTAGTACTTGGCTGTTACGAAGTCACTGGATGTCACTAAGGCGGACCACAATTACAAAGTTTAGACTCACGTAGTTTCTTCAATATCCTGGATTAATCTGAATTCAGAGTCTGGGACTAGGCTGTGACAAAAAGGAACAGAAGTTTGAAACAGGGTCTTCCACAGGATAAAGTAAGCTTGGATACAGAATTTTCGTTTGAATCTTTTGGTGATATCTATTTTTTTTTTACTTCGAAGAATGGTTGGACATAGCTGAATACTAACAACGTGCTCCAGTGAGAATTGGAGCACATTGAGCAGCTGATAGTCATCTGACTCTCTTTTCTTTATTCTTCATTGTCAATAACACCCATGAAGTTCATATTTTAAAATAAATAAAAGGACAGACAAGAAAGAATAAATAATTTAATCAGTGGGTTAATCTAATAATCTTATGGCAATACTAGCAATAACCACTGTTGTTTTAAAGCCTGATGAACAGTGCCTTTGATTAAAGCTTCATGGAAAAATGCATGCCCTAGTTCTTAAATATCTCAATGAAAATAGTTGTACTGTCAGATACATCCTTTCCCAGCTGCCTTTGAATTAAATAATACTATCTAGAAACCATTCGCTCAGTAACTAAATCAAAGGAGATATTTCTGAAGAATGCCCAGAGGCAGTTCTATATACTACATGTTGTAACTCTGTAACTAAATAGTGTATTCTAAATTCAAATATTGCATCAACTACCTGTTGACTTTATTAGATCAGTACTTCTTTAATACTTATTAGATTTTTGGGAGGCATCCATAAAGATCTCAACATCTGCTAAGAGTATAAATCTGGAGGTGCTGAACTGTATTTCATTATGGATATTTATGCTTTTAACAGAAAAAAAAGAGAATATTCAATATTAATAATAAAGATCCTTGCAAATTTCCTAGGGAGTTACTTTACTATATCATCTTGTGCAAGTTCATATCCATAACCAGTTTCATGTGCCTTTAAAAGAGTGAACATTCATCTTTACTTTAATAAGAGACATTTTGGAAGTCATGTAACACATCTCACTGCGGATGTGTGCTCGCATACGAATGTGCATGTATGTGTAGGAAAGTTCCTCTCTACGTTGCACTCAGTGAGGTGCCACACCAGTCTAGAGACAAGCCTGTCTTCTCAATTTTTTTTCCAGTCAAAAAGTGTTCCCACAGATGTTGGTGGTATCAAGCCCTGCTCATGAATGTTGTATGAAAAGAGATAGAGATACTGTCTTCCCCACTGCTCGAGGAACTAATTTTTGAGACTTATTTCACCTCCAGAAGGATTTGAGTGTCTGAACTATTTAGACTTAAATTATAGTGAAGGGGGCCAAGTACAATTGTTACATCAGATATTGAATTCTTATCCATATCTGGCACTAACACGCAGTGATGAAATAAGCAGGAAAAAGAGGAACTAGAGGTAAAAAAAATGTAGGAATGTATATTCATTCTTAGAGGTATGCATCAAAACACTGGGTACTACATCCTTTTCACAGTGTTTTCTGCTGTTTGTTCCTAAAATATAGTTTGAGCCAGCTGCCAGAAAACAAAGCAAGCAAACTCATGAGCAATTAAAAAAACTTTGATATTGTTATTTCATATTGAAAAATCCAATAGCAAAACACTGAATGTGGAAAAAAAATGGAAATAAAGTTTTTTTCACCTTTGTCCTTTGGACATTAGCTAGATCTCTTTTTTTCCCACTGTGACACATAAGCACAGCTAAAAGGAAATCAAGACACAATCAAGCATGTCCAAGTTCTTTATTCACAAGTCTACTGTTTTATTCCAAGAAAGGGAGAAACTTATTACATTATTAAGCTCCAGCTAACAGGCATGGCACCTCCTTCCCACCACCTTTTACAGCAGACTGAGGATGTGCAAACCAGAAGCCTATAGATTTATTTTCCCTTTTTTCATTAAATATATACCTGTGAGGGAAACGGGCGCAGCCAGAATTATTCCCTCAGAATTATTCCCTCAGAACAATTTCATCAATTGCACGTGTTCTGAACAGACTTTTAGGCACAGACGAAACATTCATCACTCCTTCCTTAGGGTTTTTTCTTCAGGTCTTTCATTTTATTTTTTGCTCCCCTCTGGCTTGTAAAAAGTTAAGCCATTTGCTCCTTAAAAATAATCATCTAAAATAAGAAAATAGAAGCTTCTGACAACTGTATATCATTATGGTATCCAAGCTACATAAAATAATCCCAACATCTGTTTCTCTGTCAATTTTCCAAACTCTAACTTCCTAATAGTATGCTAGACGGATGATAAAACCAACTATCACGCTATCTGGATCCTTCTGATTAAATAAGTGCAATAGGATGTGTGGCAGATTTTTTGACAACACAAAATGAGGGGGAAAAATAGATGCAGAAAGAATCTCTACCAAACAGGAGCATATGCCATCAATAAGCAAACATTAAAAGTAAACTCCAGAACAAATAACTTTTAAGTGTGGTAGTTTGGCAGAACAGATTTGAGATATTCTGTTTTTACAGTTAAATCGCTTACAAGATGTTTTCTTGCTGGTTTTGAAATGATGGTTGACCAATGAAGTATCAGCTTGGTATAATTCTCTTTTTTTTTAGAATCACAGAATCACAGAATGTTCGGGGTTGGATGACCTCTAGAGATCATCTAGTTCAAACCCCCTGCCAGAGCAGGATCCTCTAGGGCAGTCACACAGGAACGCGTCCAGGCGGGTTTGAAAGTCTCCAGAGCAGGAGACTCCACAACCTCTCTGAGCAGCCTGTGCCAGGGCTCCAGCACCCTCACAGTAAAAAAGTTTCTCCTTATGTTCAGGTGGAACTTCCTATGTTCTAACTTAAACCGTGTTTTATTGCTGGGCACTACTGAGAAGAAATTGTCTCCTTCCTCTTGACACCTACCCCTCAGATATTTGTACACGATAATAAGGTCCCCTTTGAGTGTGTCTAATGCTTGCAGAGATACTCTCTTGATTGACCTTGACATTTCACCCTGGATAGTTTCTTTCTGGCATTGTTTTTTATTAGTGGGCAGTCATTTCAGTGCTAGGAGCTGTGCAGTGAAAGATGTTGTCATCTAGTCATGCAAAAACATTAAGAGTGTTCTACTGCATATGACTGTGACCTTGATGAATATTTGGGAAGCAACAGCTGGGTTTGATTAAATACTTTTCCCTAACTGTGCTGGGGCCTTAGGTGAGACAAGATGGAAAAAAAGGCTATTGTGGTATCCATTTCTATGCCAGACTTGAAAAGATCTTCTGCTCAGACAAGTAATGTGACTAACGACTGTAAGTACCTAAGAATGGCAAATTTAATCCAACTGCAGACACTGCTACTTTAACATCCTCTCTGCAGTAGTGGTGTGCAGCTGGAAGAAGGACATAAGAACAGGGCAAGTGAACGGTGATACTTTCTCCCAGGTTCTGACAAGCTGCATTGTAAGGATTTCCGTATCTAGAGAAGGTGTTCACATCTTTGTATTGAACAGCCCTTGCCAGACTTGGCTTCTCTCAGTTTGAATAAGCTGTTTTTTGAGTTGCCTTTTCCTTGTGGTCTCCACAGCTGTCTGGATGATGCAACTTGAAATAATTCATGTCATTATCTCTTTATCTTTTTTTGGTGCTATTTAATATGAAAAGTGAAAGTCATCTGCAGCTGCCTCATTCTTCTTCATTGACTGAATCTAACTTCCAACTAATTTTAAATTGCACATTCCCCTACAACCCTAATACCTCCCTTTGTGTGCAACTGGCTTTATGAATGAAGGCGCACTGATTAAATTACGGTGATGACATGCCTGCTCTGACTTCTTTGCTATGCATTGTGGTATATGACAGGGTTTGTTATCTAAAGCCTCTCAGGATATTATTAGTCGCCTGAAACATTCTTGCAAAAAAAAAAGTTAAATTTTTAACGGTAGAATTCTAAATATCAAAATGTAGCTGAGAAAGGAAAAAAATGGAATGAAGTAGGAAACTTTTATGATAGAACACCTTCTAATTACAATAACACACTCCAGGGCTCAAATTATCAAATGATAATTTACATGTAGGTGATTTGACAGCACTTGGCCTTTGGCCTTCTGCCTAACAACACAATAGGCGTAAATCATTACCAAGTGATTCACACCCTGTCATGTCTTATTGCTTAATTAATTTATCTAAAAGGCTTTCCATGAGAACTTGTAGCAAATGCCTTTGTTGTACATCTTTTAGTAGAGGGGTCAGTACCTGCCCTCTCTGTCATTCTCAGCTTTCATTTCAGCCTCCTGTCTTTTAGAAGTGTCCAGCAAATTTTTGTTTTTACCACGCAGTCATTTAAATTTATGCTTGCATTTTATGCCCTCTTTTTTTAAGTAGATTTATCCGTTCTCCTATGTCTGCTCTATCTGTAGATCCACAAATGGAGGTTAAATTCACACTGAGCTTAAGACTGCAGAGAGCCTAGAACAATTGATCTATGCGTCACTGCAAAATTGCACTCAAGTAGTTAAGATGTTAATTTTGTTAACTAATAACGACTTGTACTCAAGCAGGAATATCAACCACATATATAACTTTAGAACAAGCAAAACTTACATTGTTGAGGCAGACGTTAAATATTTTGAATATAAATAATGTATAGCGTGCTCTTGCAATGTGATTCAATCCTAAACTCCATGAGTGTTTGGAAAAATAATAAATCTGATGATATTAAAAAGGAGTTAAACAAATTGGTGGAGAATATAACCACTGATAGCCATTAGACAGGATGATCCAGCTGCAGCCTTGAGTCCCTAAACTACTGACTGCTAAAAACCAGAGTGATTTTACAAGGGGAGGATCACTCTAGTGATGCGTTTATATCCATAGAATTAACTTCTGACTCCTTAAGTAGGGAGGATCCTAGGTTAGATAGATCAAACATACAGAAAAGCTTATCTTATGCTCTTATGAACTTTGATAATGAGAACTTCCCACGGACTTTTTTTCTGCTAGAAAAGACAAAGAAATTACAAGAAATATTCCATATGCCTTTGCAATGGATTTTTTTTTTTTCTAGGTGTTTACTCAGGACACGCAAATCCTACCCAGTCTCTCCAAAATGCTTTTGTTACCAAATAATTTACTCATCATACAGGCTGCCTTTCCTGGGAATGAGGGAACAAACAATATATGACATGACCAATCCTTGCATCTGGAATAGTCACTGCTGGAAGATGCCCAGGATCTGGAATGCTGGGCATGGTAAAAAAATGAAGGTAGAAGCCGTAAACATGTGGCAATCAAGGAGAGGGAAAATCTTGTAGCATTTTTTTTTCTTGGATACATTTGCCATTCTTGTTAGAAATCAGGTATTGGGAAACCATCAGTCTAAGGAAATTCCACTGCCAGGTTATTGCAGGCAAAAGAATGGATGCAACTTGAAGAAAACAGAAATCAGATGAATAGCTGGATAGTCTTATAAATCTAGGAAATTTTCACTTCTGTCTTCATATGGGATATTTTGCCAGCCACATAGAGCAATGATGAAATATCTCTCCCTAAAGAAACTAAATCAAGATGATTCATGAATCCTAGAGATCACTTAAGAGCTTTGAGACAGTTTACAACTTGCAGGGTGTGATCCAGTGACCAAGGGCTAAAAAACTTCTAATCTCACAGCTTCCCCACAGCTCTTCCTTGATTATTAATGTTATTCATATAGGTAAAAAGGCAGTTCTAGGAATGCAAAAAGTGGACATAAGACTACATTTAGCTTTCAAAATTTTTTTCCTCTTTATCGAATTTTTATCTTTGAAAATTAAAGCTCATTACCTACAGCCTATCTTATTTCAAAATGAACAACTGCAAACTACAGAAATTTACTTCACTTCTTTGGCAACTAAAGAAGTGAAGGGAAATCTGGGAAAAGCAGCCCAGAATCTGTGCAGTTAGGAATTTGGCTGCAAGAGAATACAAATTGTTTCCTTAAATACTATTTTTTTCCAATTTTCTGAGCATACCATTTACCAAAGGTACTTTCTTTCTAATACTTAAAAATGGAACTGGTTCTTAACTCAAATTTCAGATGAACATGTTCCTACAAACACATTAACACTTTTTTTCTTTCCTACATTCGTTTTCTCTGTCAATAAGAGAGTTTTCACCTTAGCTGAGATTGAGTTTCCTGATAAGACCATATTTTTATATGCGTTTGTGTAATGGTAAATTCAAGACGGTGATGTCAGAATTTGCCTCTCGATCTTTACAAGTGTATTGACTTTAATTACAAAAGAGTGACTGAGACATATCTTCAATTGTCTTGCAGCAGATCAATGCTCACTGTTGTCTTTTTAGCTATTTGCTCCGGAGCCTCATGGAGGGTTTTCAGTGTGCCTTGTTCTGCGCAATGGGAAGGATGCTGCAAAGTAATAGAGAATTAAGCCAATTATGCAGTAAGGTGCTCTGAAGAGGCAGGGGATTATATCCTGTGTGGTACTAAAACTGTTTTCGTTCAATGCTGCTGAAGAAACTCATAGAACTGACGTATTTTTTCAAGCAGTTAAGGAGTATATACCAAGCAAGCTGTGCACAATGCAGACATGCTCTGTAGTGCTAGAGGACAGTTCATTTGACCAGACTTAATCACAGCCATGCATGGATGAAGACCATTACAGAGATTTCAGGTTGTGAAGTGCATGTCTCCGGTGTTTAGTTTTTCACTGAAAAAAAGACCAAGAAATGTATTTTCTCCTTATTTACATTCATATACACTCTGCAGCAGGATGTTAATTTTATTTTCCCTGCTTTTTCATCACCTACTTTGAGCTGTGGGTACCAGCTGAAGGTATGAATGTGCTACCACACAGTGGTCTCTCTTCACACAACTTCTTTCAGAAGATGCTGGGCTAAAGGAAGTCACAGCTTGACTCCTGCAGCCCATCTCACCTGTTTCACTATTACTACCATCTGGTGATGTGGCTGCTCCTGGGAGATGCCCCTTAGCCACATCAGTGCAAAGGTGGTGGGTTCGTTTGAAGAAAGCCAACTGTCCAGCTCATATTGTCTTGAGTAGATAAGGAAGATCATTCCATAAAAGAATTCCAAAACAGATATTTGTAAAGGGAAGATCTAGTGAAAGAGTGATAATGAGTTATGGGGCACAGAGCATGGCAGTAGAATTTATTAGGCGGTACAGCTGTATCCCAAAGAGGAGTTAAGAACAAGCTCAGATCTTGGGCAGTCATAAAAGCAATATCTTCCTAGGTTAGGAAAAGGTTTTCCAAGAAAGGAATGGCTGTAAAATACATCATTAATATTTTGAAGGAACAGCAGGAAAAATCCCCTCTTGATTCTGAAGACTTCTTGTTTACTACTTTGTCAAATATCTAGCTTAGTTGGACACCTTTGTATAAGGTAGGCAGTTCAACCAAGGGTTTTAGCAATTGTCACCTAAGAGTTTTATATCATGTGTTTGTTGTTCCTACAGTGCAGTAAAACATGACCTGGAAATGGCAGATGGCTACACTTTCTAAGAAGCCAGGTGAACAGGTCACATATTTTACCACTGTTCAGTATCTTTGCACTTAGCAGTGACCTTCCTCAAAGCCAGTCAGCCCAAATGATCTGCTGTGCTCAAGTGCAGCGTCCCAGGTTACCAAGATCAGCTGTTTAACCTGAAGGATGGCTGGACCACGCAAATACATAATATTGCCTAGAGTGTGCAGACAAGCCTGATAGTGATGATTTCAAAGGCGGTTGCATAGAGATCTAGCTGTTCCTTTCATTCCTTTTTTTTTTTAAAAAAAAAAAAAAAGAAAGGAAATTAATTCAGTGTCATTTCATCCCCTATAACTGTTGAAAAGTACCCGTGAGTCTGGCTATCAAGTTAAAAGAAACTTTATGGGGACCACCCAGAATCTGTCCTTGGTTATTCAGGGCAACAAAGCCTTAATGAAAGATTTTCTTTTTCCCCTGTTTTTCTCTTAAACTTTAAAAGGCAAGGAGACCCCTCTGAGCACTTACGCAGCTGCTCAGACAGTAGCTTGCTCTGTCAGTCAGCTTGGCCCATGCTCTCTGGCCTCCCTTAATCTTAATGCTGAGTTTTTCGGTAGTAAGGTTGAGTTCTCAAACCATAAGACACTTTTGATTTTTTTATTAAAAAAAAAGAGCAGTTCTGGGTGGTTGGATCTTGAAGATGCATGGATCTCCTGTTACTGCTTCACTTATTCTTGGCCCTAAAAAAATGCATTGCAAGGTATTGTGAACAGCCAGAATTTGTTTGTTTCTTTGACTTCTGAAACTCTGGTTCTTGCATGGATCAGTCTTACTTCTACTCACTCTGCAGACTGAACATAAAGCACTAAATGCAGCTTTCCTTGGTAAAGGAAGCATCTCTGCTATTTGCCAACACTATCTTTAAAGCAGTAACCAAGTGGCAATTTTTATTATTCTGTTTCTGAATTCAGATGATCCCTATTTTGCATGTGTACTGACTCAACCAAAAAAAAGGAATTGAACCAAAGCAATCTGTGTCGGAAAGTGGAAGATGACGGTCTACTTAGGGAGACTCTCCTTTGGATTTTTGTTTGACTACAAGGCTAAGTTTCTACCCATTCGACCAAATTTTACTGCTGTTACACCTGGAAAGTTAATCAAAGGCAGTGTGACTACAGAACTGCAACTGAATTTCACAAGAGTGACGTGACACTGTCAGGAAGATTAGCTTGTAAATCCTCTGTAAAGACGATATGCAGGACAGTGAAAAAATACTTGTAACAACGTCAAAATAGAATGCAATGTTCGAGCAATAGCAAGGCCTCCATAATTTTGTCAGTTTGAATAGAAACACAAGATTAGAGTGCCCTTTAAGATTCACCAAACCTTTGGGGCTCATTTCTTACGTTAGGACCCGGGATATTCCACAGTTTACAAGGAAGCCTTGCAAAAGGGAAGATTCAGGCAGCATGACCCAAACGTGACATGAGAGCTCAGCCTGACCTCTGAATCATATCAAGGTCTCTTATCACCTGGACTGCCCTAGCTCTGGCTGGTTTTGATTAGGAGATTCATCCAAATGTTTATGATAAATACTATTCCTGCCTTTTCGTTCTATTCTTTCTCATTGTAGTCAATACTGCTGTAGAAACAGAAGATAAAAAGGGTTCATTTGACACAAATGCTTTACAAGCACCCCTGAATTGCGATTGCACCAAATTTGCATGCTGGCCATCTGCACATAAAAACCTTGTCTTTGCTCCAGTGAAGCTGACTTACTGAACTTACAGTCACTAGATTTGCGCAAACACGGACGATAGGAATAGCAGCAGCTGCGCATGTCCATCTGAGGGCAGAATGCACTCTTAATCTTTAATAATAACAGAGGCAATATGTAACATTTAAATAAGCCTTTTCATCTTCAAAGCCCTCTGCAGGCACACAAGTTCACCGAACATCAATCTGTGGTCGATATTATTAGCATCATTTTATAGAAACAGTTAAGGGACAGAGAAAAACAACATGATTTGCCCGCAGTCAGTTGTGGGATCACCAGCAGAGAGATTATTATGAATTGGCATTACCTGGAAACTTTGTTAAGAGACTTTCAGGAAGAATAATATAGCAACATGTGTTTGAATTATCACAAAGAGAGCTGATGCTCTTTGTGTCATGCTGTTTGTTCCTAAGAATTTACAGGGATATATCCCAACCATTAACCTTTCTAACATGAGAAAAAGAGGGAACCGTTTAAGTGGTGAAAATGATCTGGAATTCTCCTGTTGGTAGTTCAGGGTGTTGCTCAGTGCACTGTGATGTAGATTGATTTGTTGCAGGAAAGTGCAGCGTGCTGCAGTGAATGTGAAATATCACCTGGGTTTTGCTCCACTGCACGTTGATTTAAACCACACTGAATTAAGCTGCAACAATCTAGAGGCTTCAAATCCAGCCACCTGCCTATAAATATACTACCAATCTTTTTTATTTTTAAGAGAGCCTGCTTTCATAGGAAAAAATTCCTGTGCAAAGACTGGAGTGCAAAAGAGTATCAAAAATGTATCACAGCAGCTGAAATACTAATGCGCTGCACCCTGGATTGCACCTCTCTCAGAAACATGACATGGTTTGGTCTAAGCTTTGGGGAGTATTGCAGACAAAAAGCCTTTTCAAAAGCAAGGAATAAAAATGGTCTTATTTGAAATTTGAGTATAATAGGTGAAAAAAGCACCATCCTCATCTTTATTAGCCTGCTATTCAATCCACATGAAGCGAAGACCTCACAAGACTACTATCACCTCACTGGACATGGAATGGTAATAAATGGAAAGAAATGCATTACGTACGGAGACATCTCATCCCGAAACGCACTGAGCTGCTTGTTCCAAGCCAGGAGTCCTTTTAGCTCTCCTTGACCTGAGCGAGATACTTGGACTTTCTAGAGCTGGCACACAGTTCTCTTTATTTTACAACTCTGGGATAGGTGTCTCTTTTAAAAGAAACAATTATGGAACATGGTTACCCACTTTTTTTGGCAAAATAAAGGTGTGGCAGCTGAACACTATGTGAAAATTAAAAATTATGTCTCTTTTGCCTAGGATTTGTAAATTGTGAAAGGTTAAAGGTATTCTGCAGGAGATAAGCATATTATCCTTCTGGGACTGTATTTACACTTACATTCTGACATAAAAAAATCTTTAACACACTCCTTTAATTTGCTAATATGAATTAATACAAAGTAGTCACATATTACTCCAGCAGTATAATATTGACTGGAAAAATGTGGTGTTATGTTGTTTGTTTTTTTTTCCGGAGCAACTACAGCTTAGCTAAAATCTTCCCATCCAGGATGCTGCTGATTTTTTGCTCGTTCTTTATTTATAGGAGACAGCTATAGGCATACCACTCACTCTAATATTCCTACAGAAATGGCAGCCATCTGGGTGCTGGGCTGGGTGCACTGAGCCCTAGGGTGCCTTTAGCCAGTTCACTTGAAATCTCGAGTCTGTCCTGTCCTATCACCCAGCAGCAATGGAACATTTGTTCCCCGAAGGGCCGGCACGCTGCCAGCAGCAGGTGTTAGGCTGTCCTCTGGGATGAAGGCAGCAGGCATGAGCACTGATGTGTGCCTATGACAAGATGTTGCAAATCTGCTCTCATCGCGACGGTGACAGCATCTGGGACAGTGTTGTGAGTCACCATTCTGTAACCATTAAAAACCAGTTGCCGTTCCTTTCATAATAATAAATTAAAATATCATTCCTAAGTGTGCTGGTCTCAGGAAGAAAAATTAAAAGACTGTGTGTATGGATAGATACATGCGTGTGCGCTCACACGCACAGAGCTTTAGAGTCTGTGTTATTAAACTGTGCTCAAGTCATTGTATCTTAAATTATCAGGTATAGTTGCTTGATAGGAAAGGTTTATGGCTACTATTCAGACTGCAATTTTAGGTTTCCTTGAAGAAAATGCAACCAAGCAGAAAACGTTTAAGACTCAGTAGAAAAGTTACAAACACTGTTAGGAACATATATAATTGAAATGAATGATTTTAAAATTAACTGATAGTTCTAAGCACTTTAAGTGTCAGAATTCTTACACTTAATCCTAACTATTAAGTCCAGATCCCTAAACCGATTTTACTTGCATAGGCTATGCTTCTTCTGCTCATATTCAAAGCTGAGCAGGGTATGAGGCATTTTACAAGAAGAGGATTTATATAAATATCTGCATGGAAACAATAATACATTAGCAGTAGCTGTCTGTTTCCAAAATATCTGTTTTGAAAATGCTTGCATAGATCTGCAGGCAGGTGCACAGATATTGTTTCCACGACCTCTTCCCACGGAGATCAGATGCTTCTACTTCAGTTTATACTGGATTTGAGTATGGATAAAGCACATTTTAAAAATTCTCAAACAAGCCATACAGCATATATCCAAATAATGCTGTTCCTTGATTTCTGTGGAGTTTTGTTTCCGCCTGGCATGCTTATCTTCCGAGCAATCTAATCTGAGACCTTCCATCTTATTGACCTTGTTTGAATACAACACACGGGATTGAAGAACTCAACGACTGGGCCTCCCTTTGACGAGCAGCCTTTTGTCCTGCTATAATTTGGGCTGATCCTGACCCGGTTCCAATCAATGGCAGAACTGTTAACGACATCAACAGAGCCAGGATTTCACCTTTGCCCTCAGCACTTACAATGGTTGGCATTATCGCGACGGCGTTTTATAAAGCAGCGCTTACCAACGTGAGGGGTTCGGAGGGAAGGAGCTCATAGGAGGGTCGATCCCCCAAAATCACGTTTAGCCCAAGAAGCTTTTATCATCATCCGTGTTACCCTTCCATTGATGCTCAGTTTCCACTCTGTTGAACAATCTGGGTGGTTGCGCACTGCTTTGAGTCAACCAAATAAGTAATTTGCTCACTTGCTTCCCTTTTCACTTTCCTGTAAGGCCTGTTTGACCTGCTTAACCCTGCCACATTTCCCAATATTTTAGTGAAAAACTAGCTATTTCTTCAAAGGCAAGAGGACGAGTTGGTTTCAAACGGTCCATCTTGTGGAAATACATTTTACTTTTTTCCTTCTCTCACTTTCACTTCCCTGCTTTTAAATCAAAATTTGTTCTATTTTTTTCCCCCACAAATTAAATGTGCAAACTAGAACCACTCTGGGTTTTTTTTGACAGTTTTGAAGAAAACAAAATTATTCGTTAGTAGAACGTATTCAGTCAATAATTTAGTATAAAGATGAAAAAAAAATATTGCAAATGGCAAACCTTTTTTTTTCTGGTCCTTTTCAAACTAAATATATCTTATTTCAGGGGTGCTGACACTCCTTGGTTGAGAATACGTTAGAATTTTCACCCAGAAACAAGTATTTGTCAATTAAAATTTGACCTAAACCTGTGAGATGACAAGAGTACCTAGAAATCTTAAATGACGTAGAAAGGAAACATTATAATTAATTTAAATTTGAATGGTAAATTGAGGAATGAATGAGAGCACATTTTTTTAATTTTTATTCCGTGATGGAATAAAAAACCATTAAACCCTTATGAAAGGGAAGACAGAAAAATAGACAAAAATAGTAATTGTAGCTCCCAACCTCTAATGTTTCTGTTAGAATTAGCCGCTGGATATATCTTTAGCTACATAACAACATCAGATCCAAAAAGTGTCAACTATCAGTTACCTCCCTGACCTCTGCTAAAGCTCAGTGATAGGCACCTCTGAGGTCCCAGCTCTGTTTATATTTTTAGCTGAACACTAAAGTTTTTCTTCAGTCTCCCACACCATTTACTCACCTGCTGTGTGCTTAAAATCAGATTTTCAAAGCTAGGCATGTGAATTTGTGCGTGCACATCTGCACATATCGACATTTGAAAACCCAGCCCATGGTTCAAATAAAAAAAAAAGCGCCTCCCAATCTTATTCCAGTGTGAATTCTGCAAATACCCCTGGGAGTGCTTTGTGTCAAATATTGATTGAGATATTTTACAAAGAAACCACATATTGCGTTGTTTTGATGCATTAGGTGTGAGTCTGTTTTTTGGGTTTTTGTTTTGTTGTTTTTTTTTTAAGAAAGAAGCCTTTGCTGTAAAGCAGCAGCATGAAGAATTAAAACATGAAAACAAAAGCATATTATTTAAAGAACAGCCTGTTCCTTAAACTGTTACTATGCCTGGTGCCAAACCACATTTTGTGATATATCATGTACAACCTCTTCTTGGCTGTTTTACTGTTATGCTTTATATGACTTGGAGAGAGAAACCCCCGATAGTTCTGTCTTAGGCTTACCACTGCCATCCAAGACAGGTCAACTCGTAGATCTGAATCACAACACGACAAGTTCCTCCAAGGATGATGACTCTAAAGGAGGTGGAAAAGTGTTTGTTTACTTGGCAATGCTTAGCAAAAGAAATCTGAGTTAACTAGAAATGTGAATTTACGGGGGATCTGCTATCCTTCACAAAACACTTGGTGGACGCAGAATGACGACGACCTTGCTTGCAAAGTGCAACACGTACAAAGCAGGGCCACTTCATTCTCATACAAGCCTAGAAAAAAATGACAGTCACCTAAGCTTGAATGTGAATTTACAACATATCAACTATAATTAATGCTGGTATGTGAGTCTGTAGAGGTAAATGTGAAACAGTTTATTACACAGAGGGCGATGTTATATTTCATTTGCAATGGACCAACAAGAAGCACGCAGGCAACTACTGCAAAGCAGTGCATATCCACCAGCTTCACGTTCAGATTTTTGTTGGGATGTTTTGGTTATATGCCTTTATCCTCTGTCACTACTTTTACACTAATCTTTTTTTGAAATTCATCCAGATTAATTTTCAAAGACATACCTGAGTGGACAAGCCTAACTTTCAGTGCTGTGGTAGAGAGAAAAGTTCAGCAGCCTTTTACAGATCTCATTTCTAGTCTCTCTCTGAACAAACCCTAACTCTGGAGGCACTCAGAGGTTACAAAAAAACAGGTCTGACAAGTTAGAAAGGAAAAAAAAAGGACTGGAGCTGTTTGTGCTGAGGGTGAAGCAGACAATCAGAAGAAGGTATTTCAAGGGTAAATCTTTCTGTGCCTTTTAATAAAAAGGATTAAATGAAAGTGAAATAGAAAGTTAGGAATGCTCATTCATTCAATCCTCTTGCCTAACAACTTTCCCTTTTGAGAAAGGCCTTATGTCTTGCCTGAACTCAAAGTACAGAAAAATATGTGAGCCTGTCTCATGTAAAGTAACTGGGACAAAGTGCCTGATGGAGTCGTAGCCTCGAGCTGGAGACTGGTGGTTGAAAGAATGAAACTGAGATTCGAAGTGCGAGGAGACTGAATAAAGAGATGAGAACTGGAGCTGAGGACCAAAAAATACAGAGTGCTGGTAGGGAGAGGAGGATCCCCTGGGACCAAAGATGGGAGGGAGCACCTCTGGGTTGAAGGAAAGAAGGAAAAGGCTGGCTATGGAAAGGATGTAAGTGGAGCAAACAGCAATCGGAAGCCATTGGGAAAGCTGTGTAGAAGCCGCCACTGCTGTTATGTGCTCTGTTAGCTCAGACAGATTGGTCCATGCTGTGGTACGAGAGGTCTCAGACTCAGGAGTGACCCACAGGGATCTCGGCAAGATCTGTTTTCCATTTTATTTACGAGCCTTTTAGAAAGATGACAGACAGGAACTATACTAATATTATATATACTTCAATGCCAAGGACTCTTGGGAAAAGGGATTACAGAATCAATATTACTCCTTCAGTTGAAATTGAACTCACTCTGCTCACATGTATTATATCTTTAATAACATAATCTCCTGCTACTATTTTCTAAGAGTCTCTTCCTTATTCGTTGCATAGTTCTGACCTACTTTGGGGTGAATCAGGGTTGTGTAATGAAGTAGAGACTTCTAGATCTCCACATAGTGAGAAATGAGGTAATAAATCAAGTAGATCCCTGGAATCATTAAGGTAGTTAAATCCATTTAGGATGTGATCTAAATGCTCTTACTAAAATCATCATGTGGTGATAGACAAATCATGTGATCAAGAATATAGGGTCACTTACATGTACATTATTTTTGGCCGGCCCAAATTGATACTCAAGGGTTAGAAACATTGAAGTGCTGAATTAGCTGAAGCTGAGAACAAAAGAGTGCCATGCTAGGAATGTGTAAAGTTTCAGTATTTCCATAAACCATCTGTGATAAAGTCCACTACCGGTAAAAAAGCAATATCAACTATGAATACATTGAAAAGATACATTTTTTTTTTTTTAGATACACTGAAAATAGAAACTAGCCAGATTCTAAAATTCTCTTTTGTACATATTATTACTGTGAATTCAGTGGATCTCAGGAAACAAAATGAAAGACTTCGACAACTGACTAATGTCGTTCAGGTGATCCAGTTGCTCCAGACTTTCACCTTGCTGCATTTTAAGAAAATAATGGTGATAAGAACCTGTTTTTTGTAGTTAACCCCTGTTTAGTGCATTAATATGAAGAGCTAATGGTAACTATGTTAAAATTATTATAATCTTACATTAAAAAGCTTTTCTTTTTCCCTTTCTGTACTCTCACCTCACCTTTTGGTAGTATAATGAAAATAAATCTTTTTTGTCATGTACATAAATGTTACTGTAAAAAGCGCTGTAAAAGAGCTGAAGAGGAAATTAATAACTCTGGGCAGTAAACAAGGCCTGGGACCACACATTGAACTGTGAGGGAAAACAGAAGTATGTCTGTACTACCTATCTTACAAGTGAATAAAAAACCATGCAGCCAAGTAAATGTAGCATAATGCATCGGAAGCATAATGTACAACAGAAGTTGTACAATCTTACTTTCGGCTTTCTAATGTTTCAGTCTTTGAAGTCCCCTGTCCTTTTAACATTCCTTAAATGTTATTTCAGTGCAATTACTGTGTTTGTAATGAGAGATTTGTTTTCTCAAACGGAGTTATTCACCACCAGTCCAGAGCGAGAAGAGAGAGGCTCTGGGAAGGAGAGAAAAGCTGCAGGATTGTAGCTTACTTGTTCAAATCTCTTGCACACACAGCTGGAAGATTCTTCCTCAGAAACATTCATTCCAGAAGCAAGAAATCTTCACCTGGAGGAAAATGTAGAAAAGACCTGCTGTAACAGTTTATTCCTGAGTATCTGCGTGTACTGTCCTGTCCATCTCCTCGGGCAGAGCCATGGCGGAGGCACACCCTGATCAAGAGGGAGGCAAGTGTGAATTGCACAAGGGTGACCACTGGTGGAGGAGAAAAACCTTATGCTTTATGAGACAGCTTCAGTGAACTGTATTTATGTTATGGATGGGCAAAGGTGCAGGGTTTATGCTTGGTTTTTTTCCCACTAAAAGGGAAAACCACAGAAAGAAATCGAGATGAAAACGAAACAAGTAAACAAATGTGGTTTTACAGAAACTGAGGGACAATTTATCCTCAGCACAGCAAGAAAAACTTGGAAAACATTTGGAAAAGTCAGAAAACAAGTTAAAGTTGGTTGGCAGACTCTGACAGAGCTGACAGCTAAAACTACCCCTGGCATGTTGACAACAGTGTGGCATCAATCTGTGTGTAACAACCTATCCTCGAAAAACTCCATCCTGGATTTAAGCTAGCACTTCCTAACCTTTTCTTTCCCCAGCCTCCAAACTGCAGCATGAAGAAAGTTTTCAGGCACAGATTTTAACCTGCGCCATGATCTGGGGCCAGGACCTGCCCTGGCCGTCATCATGGCTGCGGCTTCCCGTCACCCTCCCTCAGGGGCCTGGCTCCCTCCCTTCTGCCTCAATGGCTGTCAGAGGCCTCCCCTCCCCAGATCCCCACTCACCCCCTTGCCTGGCATCTTGCACCTACCCCATGTTCCTGCTTTCTTTCTTCAGGACATCCTTCTGTCCCCTAAAGCGAGGCCACGGCAGGAAGACGAGGAGCATCGTGACAACATGGCTTCCCCCACTGTAACACAACCCACTGAAGGCTGCGTGCTGCCTGAGGGAACCCTGAGCAGCCGTTCTCCACAAAGGTATTTATTAGTGACCACTGTAGGATTATTATACAGCCTCTTTACTTGTTCACACAAAGGCTGGCACTCGAAAGCTGTGGCTGCTGGTGCCTGCCCCATGTAAGAGGAGGAAGAAGCCATTTTGTTATGGCTGCTGGGGCAGGGAGGGATTTATCACACTGGGTGAACCTGAAAGCCCCTCCTGTCCTTAAAAGCCACAAGTATGACTCTCAGGACTGAGGTCACCTGTAGTTTTCTGGCAACATGAAGGATCTTGAGGGTGTCTGATGTAGGAAGTAGAAAGTTGTCACAGTAAAGCTTAAGCTTGGGCCTAGCGGCAGCCCTTTCTGAGTTGCGTGGCAGTTTGAGAGACGTACCTCCACACCATGTTACACTGCTGGATGCTGTTGATCAAGGCATATAAATGAACACCACGATACGGCTTTCTGTGAAATTTGCAGCTACATCCACTGTTTGCTGGTAATGGCCAAGGCATCACTACCTCTGTAGCGCTGTGAGGGCCTGCTCTGCCTCTTAGCAAATTATCGTCCGTTAGATCTCACCTGAGGCGTGCTGCGAGCGATAAACACAATCAGCCTTTTCCACCCGCAGTCTCAAGAAAAGTGGGTTTAGAATGTTGTTTTCATGCAACGATCTCACATACTGCCATGTAAGATGCCGCGGAAGTTATTCTTTCCGCATTGTTACTACACCTTAAAAATAGTCTTATGTTTTGAGACATTTCAGTGTTCTCAGATTATCTGTATTTATACAGTTCTTGTGGTCCTAAGATCCCTATGTGTTTAGCAGGATGATACACAGATAGCCTGAGTTGTCAGTCACTCTCTCCAACTCTCCCATCCATCGCCTGAGAGGCTCACCTCACTGCTGTGTACTTCTTTATATAGTATCCCCAAGTGATTCAGCTCAAACACCTCAAATACATTAAAGACATCCGTATGTAAAATGTCAGCTTCTATGAGGATGTAGCCAAAGGTTGCACTGCACAGCTCATACACATGCTATAATGACCGTATTATTTTGATTACAAAAGAAAGCTGTGCTTTCTCAGTCGCGGTACGCCTAGCTATCATTTGCTGCCACTTGCCGTGTCAGGGTTGATACTTAGCAACTGATGGGAGGAAAATGAATTGCTAACATCTGTTTTAGCATGATTTTCTGATGAATGAAAATCCATAGAGAGACCTTATTTGTGCCTGGATCATTCAAAACAATGAAATTTACACAGACTGATGCCGTCATGTGTTGCATTTGTAGCAAACACATTACCAAAGGGTTTTAGAGACATAACAAAAAAGAAAAAATAAATCTCATATATGCTGATACACAGACAACAGTCCAGACCAGCAGACTGGAGTCTGTGGACACTTGACTGTTGTGCCAATTGTCATTGTACTGCATGTATTGAGGCATCTATCAGAAAAATGAAGATTACTTTTCTTTTCAATTTCTCATGTGCTACAGCCATGTGAATAGTGGGTCTGTTTGGTTCCCAACTGCAAAAACAAATAAAAATTCCATCTTTAACACTTAGGAAACTATCTATTTTTAGTTTGGTTTCCTATGGAAACAAGGCATCTGTGATCAGGCTGTCTCTGTTCATGTATCTGTCCTTGAGTACCCTCTAATAATTTTTGAATCTAGGAGCCTTCTCCAACCAAGTGTGGCGTAATGACAGAAGTTTCAAGGTAATCGGGTTCTAACAAATTTCATGAAAATAAGAGGCCAGATAGATGAACAAAACATTTGCCCACCTGAGGGAAGGCTGCAGCATGAACTTACATTTTTTGATACTCCAGAGAATCCATAGAGGTGAGAGCTGCAGTAAATAACACCACTATATAGAAAACGTCAAGATCATGGTTTTATGTACCTCAAAGTCATTAAAAAACAGATTTAATTCATTCCACTGCTCACACAACTATTTGTTTAATACTTGCAGAGGGCTCCCTTCACTCCCCAGTCAAAAGATTAGAGTCAATTCTCCCCTTTCTCAGCAACCAGCAAAAAATCTAGTCCCAGATGTTTTCAAATTTGACCTGTCATTTGGGTCAGAGGATCGGGATCATGTGATACTGGTCTATGAAATTAAAGCTCCCCAAATGGTGTAGACTTCTGCATCAGAAAGCTTCAGGGAATGCCTGGAAGCAAGGTGTCTTTGGGAATTAACCAGTGAGCCCTGCAAGGAGAAGAAAATAATGTAGGACTCAGCTCTTCTTTTTAAGCTGGTAAGCAAAATATGTCGGCATGTTAAGAAATACATGTCAAAGATGTCTTAGGTTTTGTTACTGAGGGAGAACGAAGAGAAGAAATGGAAGCAGTAGCAAGGTGTGATGCTGAATAGAGCTCAGTATGGAAGGGCTGCTAGCTTAGATTATCTTGTTTCTCTTTTGCTGAATCCATAGAATCACAGAATGCATTGGGCTGGAAGGGACCTTTAAAGGTCATCTAGTCCAACCCCCTGGCAGTGAGCAGGGACATCTTTAACTAGATCAGGTTGCTCAGAGCCCCATTAAGGCTGACCCCGAATGCCTCCAGGGATGGAGCTTCCACCACCTCTCTGGGCAACCTGTTCCTGTATTTCACCATCATAGCAAAGAACTTACCTCTTGCTATGTCTTCAGTCTTCTCCGGGTCTTCAGTCTTCTCAATGTTGTCCGGAGCTGGAAAACAAGCAGCTGAAGGAAGCATCTTTTGCGGTAAGGAAACTGGAAGAGAACATAGAGTAATTAAGAGTACATAGGTAAAGTTTACCTAGATTGCAGATAGAGACGTTCCGGTTGACTTGGTGCAGGCTAACTCTCCAACTGGAGTCGCTGAGGCAGGTGGTAATGACATTCCGATCCCTCTCACTGAGCTGGATCTGAATCTGTACAGCCATACTTTTTCAGTTTTGCATCCAAATTAAGAAGCTCTATCCCTGTAAGTACTGCGTCGAGTCTGACTGGCCCAAGCTGGTGCTTGCTTGGGGCTCTTTGCACTGCACGCTACTGTACAATGAAGCACATACAAGACACATGAGGAGCTGTGACTGTGGATGGTGTGTTACTAGGAGAGCTAGCAAGGCTAGCAAACTGGGGAGAACTACAGCTTCCACTTTCCCTGGAGACCAAATGTTTCCAAACCCTGCTAAGGTCTGCAGAGAAGTCTCAGCTGATTTGTAACTCGTTTTCACTTTCTAGGCTTGTATGAATTCAGCATTCTGGGAGACAAATAAGCTTTTTAGTATGGAAGCAGTCTTCCTAACAAGAAAACATCCTGGCTGTAGAGATGCTTCCCTACAGCTCTGACAGCTGCCTCCCTTCTCTCTTTGCGGTGGTCACAGAACCTTGGATGGATGGAGGTGATGAGATTATTTATCTTCACCACAGAGGGCTGAGGAGGAGGTCCCAGGAAGTAAAGATTTTGGATTTCCGTCAGATTAATATCACACCTGCAATTTCTACCATGTAGTAGTCTACTTTTCTTCATCCTATTCTGAGTAATGTGTTAGCAAAATCAGTTACACTCCTTATTTGGTATTGTACGGACATTACAATTAGAGGTTTCCTAATTTCTGATCTTCTATATGGAACACTAACTAAAGTATTTGAAAAATAAAAATAGCAGACATTTTTGAGACCATTCAGGCCTGACACTGAAGGCAATATCTTGTAGTTATATAGGCTTTTTCTTTCCAATTTCCACAAGACTTACCGTAATACATTTGAAAAAAACAGTTTAGAAAGCAGTGGATATAATTAATGTATTGATCTAGTTTTCCATTATGTTGTTATCACAGGTGAAAAATGTGCTTTTGATGAAATTGTTGATTAAAACTACCAAAAAATCCATTATATCTAGCTTATTTTTCGTTACCTAATGAAGCAGATGGATATAAAATGAAGGAATGCCATATTAACCTTTAGCAGAAATATATACGGCATATAACTTGATACCTATAAGATAATTAATATTAATCTGGCCTTTTACTTGCCAGGATGGAGTTCTGTTACTAATAGCAGCTACATAATGTGTTGTATGTTTTCACTGAACAGGTCGTGCACTGGGTAAGAGGAGAATGTGGATTAGATGGGGCTGTTCTCAGCATCTCCTAGATTTAGGATAGGGAGGAGAAACAACTCCACCTTCCTTACCAACGCCCTCATGCAACTTGGTAGGTCAGGAATATGCATAGTATTTCTTCTGTGGGTGCTATGTTTTGAAGGAAAAATACCAGACTGCTGACCAGCATGAGAAATTGCAAAACCAGTTAAAATGATATTGGATGGTTTCAGCACAACAGTCCCAACCCTGTGCTAGTCAGTCCCCCTGAGCTGGGACCATTTGTATACTTGGTTTGCCCAGCATCTAACATGATAATAAAGCAATGTTATTTTATCTTATAAGATAGTGGAGGGTATTGAAGTATGTGATTATGGCTTGTTTAGCATGGAATTGCTCAAAAATGACTTTTACTTTCAAAATTCACATCACCCCTAGTTCAAATTAACGTTAAGTACAGACAAGTCCTAAAACAAATGCAGGGAACTCTGTAATAGGCTTTTAAGGAATGTTCTATTCACAGGCATTTTTTTCTAGCTATCAAGTCAGTGATTGGCTTTTTCTGAGATTTTTTTAAAAAATCATGGATGTTTGCTGCATTACTTAGCAGCAGCTGTCCTTCATATTGGAGTAGCAATACAACTTGTGTTTCAGTTTGTCCTTGGTCATTTGTTTGATCACCCATGGAAATTAGATTATTTTTTTTTTATTTATTTCAGGAAAACAAAAGAATGCAAAGCAAAATCCCTTTGGTTTAGATTGAGTGCAGATATTTGCAGTCAAGTGTGGTGTTGTCTCTGTGTTCACACGTCTTAAAGCTCATGAGCTCTTTGAGGGTATTTGTATTGCTCACGTTCAGTCTAGGGTGTCCTCTAAGAGCAAGCTCACAAGAGTGTGTGCAAAAATGTTTCATCCGCATCGGACGTTTCTAGTTATTAGCTGAAGCAGTTCCGTTGCTACATAACTCTTCAGCAAAAATTCTCTCCAAATACTGAAGAGGACAAGATGCAGAAAACCCCTTATCCTCTCCTTGTGCAAAGCGTGTCCAGCTTTCCCAACCACATGAGTGCTGCCTTTTTACTCTGTTTCTACCACGCAGCTTTGTTTTCCCGTGGCTTCACTCGCCTCCATGCTGTGAGTGCCACAAGGCTGACCTCAGACACCTCTGCGCATAAAGTACCCCACAGTAACACAAGAAGGCTCCACATTTCTGAAACTCAGCGCATTCTTTATTAGGAGCACTGGTTAGCGCCGAGCTGTGACTGCAGCCGGCGCTCCAGCCATTCTCATTCCGGCTGAATCCTTGGGTGCCTTCACTCGCACAACCCCTGCTCCTCCCTTCAAATTCTAGACAGGCTGTTAGCAGCAGTTGTCTGCCTGCTATAGAGACCAAATGGAAAGGCTCCCCTTTCTCAGGATCACCACCTATAACAAGTTTCTCAGCTTCAGATTTCTTCCGTTCCTTACTTGACTGTGCTTCAGTGAATTACCCTATGCTCCTTTCCAGGGTCGATGACTTCTCCCTTAAAGTCCTATGAAATTCTTCCTTTTCTCCCACTCCCTTCGCTTGGCTTATGGACACTTACGCCATAAATTCTTTTCCAGTCTCAGTTTCTTGCTTATTATCATCTGCCTGTTTCATACTTTGCCTGGCTTTCATCCTACAACATTCTAATCCCCTTGGGATCAAGAACATTGCCTTTCTCTCTGTTCTTCTGGGCCTATTTATATATACATACACATTTATATATATTACCAAGACTAGATCATTATGCGAACTGTATGTTCAATCCATAAATAAAATATTTTGAGAATATTTTTATATTTCTGTCTCTTTACAGTCAGCAGCATAACCATCTCTTCATTTAAAGATGCTTGCAACTCTTTTTCTGGCTAATATAAATAATGTAAATAATTCATGTATTTAGTAACAATAAATATTCATATTTCATTTGAACCAGACAGTGGTCGTCTAGATTAAATTAAACTGCTTTGGATTCAACAGCTGGCAATCTCCTCGTGCCAAATAAGGGATTTTAGTCCTACTTTATTTAAAGTATATAACTACCAGAAATGGGAGGTGAGGAGAAAACGAAATGGACTCTCTTACCCAAATATATGACACATCTGTCTATTGACTGTACTTTCTTCAGACTTTGCTATAAGCAAATATATTTATTTCTGGAACAGACTAAATGGGTGCTGAAAGGAAGAATATAGTTTGCATACTTTATGAGCATAGATAGCTATGTCAGAGTCTCTTACTGGTTCTGGAGGTCAATTCTTAGTGAGTTATATTCCTCTTTGCCTGAGGAAGCTTAGTAATTTTGGGGGCTATTTAAAAGAAAAAAAAAACAACAAAAACCAGATTTTTAAAGAAGTAGCAAAATAGAAGTCTCCTCCCCAAACTAACCAAGACCTATTCCTCCCATTATTAAATTCTTAAGCTGCATTTTCATTTTTTTGGTAATTTTCATTATCCATGAGGAGCAAGAGGTTCATAAGCATGAAGCAGGAGTGAATTTTAAGGGTGGGAGAGATTTAGGGATTCTGCTTTGGACATTTGGAGAAGTGGTCGTTTCCTTCCTGCCTGTTTCAACCAATTGAGCAAATACGGGGCCAGGGTGGGAGGAAAAGTGTTCACATTTACTTCCTGTGTTTTCCTGATGTTCATCAAATTTCCTAAATGTGTAAAATAGGCTACTGGGATAAGAAGGCTGGAAGGTGATGGACATTTTCTTGCTCGGGAAGTTGGAGTGCACATGGCTGTAACTGTTCTGAGCACTCTATACAAATCAGAAAAATTCAGAAGTCAAAAGCAAACCTTGCTTCCTGATCAGATGGAGTGGAATCATCAGTCTTTAACAAATCCCAGGCAATGAGTTCTGCACAACAGGACAGAGAAATTCCCCCAAACAATTGCTCAAATGCCACAAGTATCTTCATAAGGAAAAAGATGTAGGTTTTAAGCCAGTCTGAGCTAAACGATGTTGAAATTCTGCTTAAGAAGAAGTATTTTAATTTGCATTATCTACTCAAAGTTAATAGTGAGCTTACTCCTAGGAGTTCCTTAGCTAGACAGTATGAATTGAATCTGTATGTACTGCATTATGGTACTGGTTGTTGGGCTAAATCTAATGTATATCTTTCTGTTCAGATCAGGCTACTCCAGACTGAGTCTGTAGGGTACAGAATCTTAGAATCATAAACATGAATGAATGTAATATCAAAGATAGGTGTTTTAGGAAACCAAATTATTTTAAGAGTTTTCCCTGATTTCCAAGAGATCTGGAGATGAGGATAATAGGATGCTTAGGGACAGAATATGGGGGGAATTGAGTGAGGAGAGCTGTGGGTCAGTAGGTTCCCGGAAAGGCTTCCCCAGTTTGCTGGCAGCAGCCTCGTAAGTCACAGAGACAATAATAAATCCTTTGTGTTGTTATTTTTGCTCGCTTCTGTTCTTTCCACCATACGGCAGGATTTAGGGCAAGTAGGATGTGCCAGCAATGGAAGGTAAACATTGAGATGGCCAACGGAAATACTCTTCTTATTATGCATGCTCACCATAAAACATTTGCAGGTAGGCCGTCTGGAATCACAGCCATGACTCTGCCTGGTGTTATTTCCTCATTTGTTGTTTTCTCCATCTGCTCATTTATTTTCCTGGTTATGGTAGTCTTCTCTCTGTCTCCATTTCCCCCTGCTCGTTTGTATAAGTAGAAATATCCTTCCCCCCAGCAACTGTATAATATGCTTTCTCTTTTATGTGTATATTTGGCTTGCAAATAGGTAGCTTAAAAAGACAGAGAAGCCATCACCAAATTCCAGCAGATTCTTCAAGTATTTAGACTATATTCCTGCAGATTTTCTCATCTTCCCCAGAGAAATGTTTTTGGCCATGGCGTATCACAATCTAAACACATGGTAATGAAACTTTATTCAGGACAGGTCATATGGGAGATGAGACTGAAGCAGAGAACACAGTGCCCAGTAACTACAGGCTCAGTTACCACACGCTTGTGTGCAGCGGGGATGGGGAACGACTGGGTTTACGGAGGAAAAGAAGGGATTTTGCAAAATGTACAGCTTCTGCCTTGCTGATGAAAAAGAGTGCTTGCACTTGTTTGCGATCAATGCCAGCTGTAGGGTGCTTCTGTTCTGTTTACCCCTTGCCAAGGAGAATTGCGAAGAAATGGAAATCTAACCTGCCATTCTTTCCCGGGTTGTGAAGATACTGGGTCTGACCTCTTAGATACTGTAAATCAGGAGCAAATTAATGGTATACAAAGGAGCGCAGGCAGGGGGGCTGCCTCTTTTATGTCAGATGGTGGTGAGGGCTACTGTACTCTCAGCTCCTTGCTCTATCTGCTCTTTCACAAAAGTGTGTGAGTGTGATATTATAATCTGTTATTGTTATTTTCAGCTTGCCGTTCTGCCTGGAAGCAAATTTTGATCTGCAGCACTAGGGAGCCGCTGGAGGCTGGTGGGGCCCAGGCTGGGTTGCTGGTGTTGTGGACTGAACTGTTTTCTCCCCCAAAACTTATGGGGTTTGACAATAATTTCAGAATTCCCCCCTAGAAAAGGATTCTCTGCTTTTCTGCGGACCCACTGTCTGACCTGTGGCCAGCTCAGTCACCTTTCTACACCTCTTTCTCATCTGTCCCATGTTTGGACTTTAAGCTCTTGGGAGCAGCCATTGTCTCTTAGAGCGTATTTATTTTGTACAGTACCTAGCACTGTGGGGCTCCTGCCTCACTTGGAACCACTGGGTGTGACTGTAATGTAAATACTGAGTAATAATAATAGCATATGTGGGGGTGTAGAAACAAGGAGAGAGAGAAAAATATTTTCCCCATTCTTGTCTGCTTTTTGTTGTTGTTCTATTTCCTATTCACAGAAAGCATACAATACTGATTAATGAAAAATTTCTGGCTCCAGTTCAGTATCTGGCTTCAGTACATTTGCTATTTGATATCTGAGATATGTACAACATGTTCACAGTGAATTCTCCAACTGAAAACAGTAGAGTTCAAACCAAGTCAATTAATTCACAGAGTGAATGGATTCAAGCCCAGATTCTCGTGCCTTGTGGAGGCCTCTTTGAGTCTCCTGCCAAAAGATATCTGTTTATAAATGCAGTAAACGTAACTATTTGATACTTATAGCTCTTACAGCCTTATGCGATTTTTTTTTCCTTGTTATGGCTGATCTCTGATAATTGAGTTACATTTTGCAGACATTTCAGGCATTCTCTGTCTCTCTGTGCTTTCTTCCCCCCCCGGTGCTACAGCTCAGCCAGTGTTTTGGACGGTTTCACATTTCCTTTCTCTTTGTTGCCTTGGATATTCTGCTGAAGTAAGGCATAACAAAACTGTATCCAAAATCCATATGTATTTCTAGCCAGGCTTCGTCCTGAACTTACTTTGTGGCTCTTGCCTGTGAGAAACCTCACCAGTTCTGCAGAAGGAGGAGAGAAAACCTTACAAGGAAAATGACTGTTGTGTTCTGCATTGATGATCCAAGAACATTAATAATAGATCTTTGTTGAGTAGCACTTCTCATTCCTAACAGTCATGTGTTTAATCAACTGATGCCTATAGTACAGTAGGCATTTTTGACAAATGTTTTCCCTTATGTGAAGTATAGCAGGTAACGTTATAAAGTCAAATAGAAAAAAATCAATATGGGGGAACATCTCTATCCATGTGAAAGTTTAAATTAGAACAAGGGGAGTGGAAAGTTTGGCAGGATATATGGACTAGCGTTTCTTTTATAACAGGAAACATTCAGGATTTCTGTCTTTGATTCTTTACATCTTGTTTTTGTTCATTTTTAGTCTCCTTGTTGTGCACTCTCCTTTCGTTCTCCATCCAAGTGAGGGTGCCCCAGGGCTCTTCTACTTGTGTGCTCCTCTCTTCATACCCTTTGGCCATTTTTTAGTGCAACCATTCCGCACATTCACCTCCTGTCCTTATACCCACTACAGTCTGACCTTCTGCTTCTGAACTGTTTCCAGCGATCCATTTCAGAGCATGGACATATCTTCCTGGCTATTTTGCTATAACTGAAATGCTTTATAGACAGAAGTTAACTCCTAACATATCCTTAATATTTCTCTCATCACATTTGTTCTTTGCGATCCTTGGCTGCACCACTCTACCCTTGCTGCTCATGTCTGCAGCCTGGAAAGATCAAGTTTGATTCATTCCAGCCTTTGGCCCAGAAGACAAAGAATTAATTCCTTTCCACCTCATGGACTTCTCATCCCGTTGGTCCAAGGGAATGATATTAGTAAGATTATTTTCCTTGCCCATTCCTCTTACAAATTCTTCTAATTACTCATCCTATTTTGCCTCCTCATCCCTTCTACTTCCTTAGTCTTTTGGATCCCTACTTACCTTTGTTCTTACTATGTTCTTATGCCCTTTACTGCAGTATCCATCTATCCCTGCTCCACTAGGGCATGTGGGCAAGTTACTTATGAACCAGTGTCTTGTATGAACAGCTCTGAGGTTTATATTTTTTCTCCTCATGCGTAGTGCAGTGAGTGCCACTGCCTCCTTTTGGCTCTGAGGTTTCACCTCTGAGATAATAACAAAATAAAATCAGTGAAAGAGATCTGGAGATGCAGGAAAGATTAATAATATCTGTATTTTAAAAGTACATTAAAGGTGATTACCCTAATATATTACTTACTCCCCTCCCTCTGAAGTTCTGTGTACCATTTCTACTCTGAATGGCTGGAGCTGTTTCCTTCCATGTAATTCTGCAGCACCTGGCACAGTAAAGTTCCATTCTACTACTTAATCATAAATGCTGCTAAGAAGGAGCTTTAACAGATGAGTACCCTCTAACATTAGGTCAAAGCATTAGCATGTTTCATTTAACCACTTGAAAACAGGTAACATGAAGCTGGTGCAATATCAGATGAATATATATTGTCCTCAATATTTTGAGACTAGGAATTAGAAGACAGTTTGTAGCTGCCAGAAGTTTTGGAATGGCCTCACCAAAAGGATACCGTTTCAAGAACAACTCAGTGAATTAATGAAAGAGATTGTAAAACAGGATAATGGTCATCCTGAAATCACTGTTTCTGCTCATGAAGCTTGGGCTGTTTGATTTGTTGATTTGTTATCCGCAAAAGGGTGGTGAAAAGAGATTTGATCAGTGAACATGAGTTCTGTTATATTCGTGTGGTGTTTAACTAATTCCATGCTTCAGGGCTTCAGCTTTCCTCTAAAGAAACAGAAACTGGCTAGAAATTAAATGCAGCATGTAATAGACGAGATGTATCTAGAAATCCTGTTTTCCTGTTTGTAAGGGTGCATGTTAATCGCTCAGGTTGACTGGTGGCTTCAGCTGCATACGCTCCCCTCCTGGAACCTGGAGCCAGCGCTGCTCCCTCCCGCTCCCATTCGGTGGCAGATAGCTTTCCACTCTTGCAGCAAAGCTCCCAAACCTGCGCACGGTCTTTGAGAGGCATTGTGTGTCTAGTGAAACGAGTGACCTGCGGTCAGTCCTGGCTTCGGCGTTTCTGTCGGGTTTATCCGCAGCTGCGGCGGCTCAAACGCATCGCCTGCGCGTGGCCTTTCCCGGCAGCCCCCGTCACCGCTGGCCACCCATCTCCTCTTGCCTGTGAATGAAGGTGATCGGGCTGTGCTTGGCAGATGCTGCTCGGCTACTGGGATCTCTGCAAAGGGTGCTGTAACCTTCGGCAGGCAGTAGCCCTGTTGTCAGCACTAGCACGCTGAGCTGTTATTTGTGGTGTACTTCGATCAGGGAAGATAGCTGAGGAAATAAGTGTCAAAACTTGTATCATTTCACATTGCAAACTGTTGAACTGCTCTAATCCTATAGTAGTTCTGTTTCTTTCAGTTTATTTAAGTTAGTCACAGCTAGAAAATCGATTCCTCAGGATTTCTGCAACCGCAAGTAAACCTTGCCAGCAGTAAGAAAGAGGGGAAAAGGTGAAGGGTTGAAACAGTAAAGCCTAGAAAATAATGAAATGTCAGCATTATTGCACTGGTAGCAGATCCTTCGCAAACCAGCAAAGAGCAGAAACGATCACGTTTAACAGGCAGGAATAGCAAATCTAAGCAAGCTATTTGTACCCTGGGACAGTACTCCATGGCAAGCAATTCCCAGGGAGGTGCAGGAAAAGTTTTATTAGTAATTCAGAGAAGTGAAGAGTAGTTTTTATTTCCATTTCTTTCCTTAGAGCATTTATTGATGTTATCATTCTAAATCTGCCTCTCCTTGTCTTGAGGAATTCTTCTGATTTTTATCCCAAGATAAATCCTCATGTGTACTAATTTAAAAAAGGCATCCAACAGATCCTTCACTGCACTTACCTTGCATATGTATATCCATGTACTGCTCGTGTGTGGGAGAAAGTCTTTACATAGCAAGCAATGATTTCTCTTCTCCTGCTTAGGAAAAAGCATCAATATCACATGATTGGGGCATTCCATCACATCCCATGGATGCTGTCTAATTGAAAACACATGAAACCAAATATCTGGTCGTCAACCTCAAACTGAAATGCATTTTCAGAAAACTTTTTAACAATTTCACATAAACAAAATGTGGTGATAGACAAGTTCTGAGCAGGAGGAAGAAAGTCTACATTAATCCATTTTAAGCTGTGAATTAATCATAGCTTCAGAAACGACTTCTGTCATGCCACAGGTTTGACGTCTCCCTCCCTGAATTTTACCCATACCTTCCCTTCCTTTCATCCTGATGATTAGAGCTTCCCTTGGGATGTCTGCTCCAAGACATGCATATCCAAACAACCATATTTATTCTAGTTTCTCACAGATCCTCTCTCTCCTCATCAGCCCAGAGCTCCAAAATGCTATTGCTTTAAAACGTCTCCATAAAAAATCTCCGTCCATCTGTCCCCTAGACAATTCACCCTCTCCCATGTCTTGCTCATCTCTTTCCAACTGTTTACTCAACAGTTCATTCGTCCATCATTTTAATTAAAAAATTCTATCTCTCCTCGTTAGATGTTAGTGTCTTCCGTATTTTTATAGTCAGGCAATTTAAATTTTGCTCATCTTTGCTCCACTCTCCTCAGTGTTTTTAGGTAGATGATGGTTCATAAAAGTATGCAGTAATGTGAAAAAGAAAAAGTGAAATGAAACCGTCAAATAAAGCTAAGAGTAAGGCTGAGACCTACTTGCAGATGTTCAATAAAGTCAAAAAGAAGCTGATTTGAGGGGATAAATTATTCATAGCTAATTATTTGCTCTTCTTTAATGCTAAATATCCTACATTTCAGACTCCTGCAGGCAACTCAAGCAGTGATTCCTGAGTTTTTTAACAGCAACAACTGCACAGTTTTTTGAAGTGTTTTCGGTCCCTCCGGGTTGACAGGTGCTACATAAAAAGCAGACAGGATATTGTTATTAAGGCTCTTGAGAGTTTGAAGCATAAAGTCCTGTAGAATGAGCTGAGATTGTATCTTCAAAACACACATATTACAGCTTCAACTTACTCGTTGGCTCCAGGCTGTTCTTTTGGCACAGGCTTGAGTAAAGAGCAGTGTGTCAGTTGCGTTGCCCCAGGGACTTGGTGCCTCCAGCTCGGGGCTGAACTGCAGTTCATCATCTGCACCTACGGCGCTGCACGGAGAGAAGATGAGAACGGATCATTCTCCAGCGCCACACCAAGACTTGCAGGTTCTCCCGCAAAAATCAGCAAATCAGCACATGCTGACTTTACTGTTTGCCCAAAGAGCAGCAGGTGGACTCAGGTTTCTGGTCTTTCTCCTTGCTTTCCACCCACCCTAGAGTAGGTAAAGATTGGACACAAATCGCCATCCGCTCATTTAAATGGCAAGATGCAGCTGTTCTGGTTAGACCTGCAAGATTTTTTTCTCCAGACATAGTTCAAGTCTCAAACTAACCATGCATGGTCCTTTTGGCTATGAATACTCTGGACTCTGGACTCTGGCCTGTTTTATTCAAGGAAGTTACTGCCTCCTTGTTAGCCTGTAATTCAGATTATTCCAAGTCCAAAATACAGTTTTTGATCACTGAACTAAACTGTATGTATGTAATATGCATTATCAATTCATTATAGCTGTAAATCCAATTTAAAGATTATAGTGGAAAATGACTTGCCTTCCTTTTCTGTCTTCTACCTATTTTCTTTTTGCTTTGTTCTTTTTTTTTTTCTCTTCCCCAAAGTGGAGATGCTTGTGTTACTTAAATGAACTCAGACAGGCCAAGTGAGTCCTTTGACAACCTAAGCCCTTCGGTAGTCAGTTCTGACTGGCACAGAGCCACTCACTTCTGCACTCACCCATAATGAAATCCATTCAAACATATCAGCTCCCTGAGAATGATGTGCCTCGGTCTGAGATTACTGCGAATGAACCTACAAAACAGGCAGCCACAAAGCAAGGGCTATTTATATGTACCATTTTATTTGCATTGTAAAAGGCTTTTCCAACGTGCAGTGAGTTCCAGGTTGTCTGCAATACGTTTCAGTGTGGCTACTGGAGTGCACTGTACGTTTTGTATATGTATTTATATGTAGATGCATATGTATATGCTGTCAGAAGGATATTAGCTCAACAACTTCAGAGTCATATCAGGCTATGAGAGGAAGTCAGTGTGTTTATACTGCGTAGTGTGTTAAAGGGTTTGTTTTTTGGAAATAAAAGCTTAATTTCATTATCATAATGATGATAATATACAGCTTTGAATGGTATTAGTTCCTGTTTACATCACTCATGGTGTTGGTCTACGCTGCATTTGCCATCTAGACATAATTACTATTTTATTATTATTTTTTTCACAGCTAAGTGGAGCATTTTAGCACAGCTGAATTGCTGCAAGCCTTGGTGGAACAAATCTATTAGTGGTATGGGTTGAAACAATACACAAAAGAGCCCTGTGTGTGGTCTGCTCTACATGCTTTTCACTTCCTTATGTTAAACAATAAATCTCTGAGTCAGCTAGAACTCGGAGACTAACATCCAACGAGAGCCGCATTTTATCTTTTATTCATTGGCAGGAACATAGCTGTAGGAGGTATTCAAATCACACTTTTATTTAAACAAACACAGCTGGATCACAGCCTCTTAATATAGCAATTCTCTAATGAAAAATAACAACATAGTATTTATCTCTTTTCTTTTGTGCAGCTCTCAATTTGCTAAAATTAGGCAGACTTCAATCCCATACAAAATTGGCATGTTTTCATGACCAGAGCTCATAGCAACTAACTGCAAAATTATAATGGGAACGTAATTATAGTAGGGCATGTGAAATACACATCCTTTTGCTGCTGTAAGCTATACGGGGTTATACAATTATGTTGTAATAACATCATTTATCTTAAAGAAGTCAGACAGTTGATTTCATTTACTTAACTTGAGTTCTCCAGTTATGTGCTGTGTCGAGTTAACATTAATGTATTGCACAAAGTAATAAGGTGTAAAAAGTCAGGGCTTCCCCAAGATGCATTGTTCCCTCATTTGCCCAACTTTATTCTCTTCTTTATCCTTGTGAGTGTTCAGAGACAGCCACCTTGAGTTTCTAGCTCTCTGGGAGCCTTGTAAACCACATTTTTCTGTCTTTGTGGCTGTGCTGCTTGTTTCTTTCTGTGAACATAGTTTGGGGCCAACAATTTATAATTAACTGCAGGAGGATGTCACTAAATAAAATGGGTGAGTCACCTGGCCACGTGCTGAGTGACAGTTTGAAACTAATCACCTTGCCATTTATGTGGTGTAATAATTCACATTGGCCAAATTCGGCACCTGTCCTGGGCAAAGCAATCACAGTGAAATCAACAGGACTTTGGTAAGTCTGTCTTGGACCTTCTCAGGATTAAGTAGAATACCTAGAAATATTGTATTTCTATGAACGATACAATCTTTAGTGGTAATTTTAAAGATTATTCCAGACAATTATAATACATTGGGAGTAGTGGCTTAGAGAGAGTAGCTTTTCAGGAATGGGTGAGGAATGTGTGATGCTAGAAAGACCCTAACAAATGATCAAGGAGGACTGTGCGGTGCTCTGTTCCTAGTCAGATATCCTGGGCAGCCCGCAGGGAAACTGTTGTCTAAGAAAAGCCTCTTCTTTGAGAGAGAAAGAATTTGATCAGGTATCACTGCTAGCTTTTTGTGTTTTATTATAATAAATAACAATGGTGATTACTATCGTGGTTCAATGGGTCAATGCAGGCACAAGTCATTACGAAGGTTACATCTCTGGAAGTGTTTTACCAAGCACTGGGACATGTGTTCCTTTCAAGCCCTGTTCAGTAGCTTGGGATGACACCACCACCCTAACACTGTATTTCATTTTGGCTCTTCCTCATCAAGCATTTTTTACAAGACAGGCACACAACTTTTAATTTCAATCTGAACTCTCCATGTTCTTAGTGTATTAAATATGCCTTTTGTGGCCTGACAAAATCACACAGAGTCACAGAGTGTTAGAGGTTGGAAGGGACCTCAAAGATCATCTAGATGTGCTGTTACTAACGAAGGTAACAAGTTTGGCTTTCCTCAGCAGCCATCAGTTCACTGTACAGGTGTAACTCCTGATGTAGGTAGGGCTAAAAAAATTTTTCGTTCATTTCAAAAAGCGGATTTTGAAAAGAGGTCAGCCTGTTTAAAACAACAGCCATATGGTTTTCAATACTGGTAAGCTGGCCAAAATGCAAATGGTTATGGCACACACACTAAACACACATCTGTAATTTTAAGGACAGTTTTCGGTCCAAGTCCACGTTGTTCAGATGTATGGGGCATGCATATCTCATGTAGGATTGAATGCTGACATTAATATTTTGGATTACAAGCTCTGCTTCCCAGTAAAAATATCAAATTTTGGTTAAACAAATTTGGATCAAATATTTTGGGTTTTTTGAACATGATCATTTGCATTTATAACTAACTTACTGTGTTTCCTACTCCTGTTTTTGCAGTTTTCTTCTTCTGCCACTGTAGATATATATATGATATAATACCTGAGCTATACTATCCTCTAGAAGTTACTAGTAAATCTTTCTGGTAAAGAGTGTGAATGAGGACTGGAAAGCAAAAAAACACAAACCCAAACACTGACTTGTCTCTAATCGCCATACCACTGCCCCCCAAAATAGAATTTTACTAATAGGGACCTTTGCTTTTTACTTTTTTGCCATAAAATATTCAGTGTGTTAGTGCAGTCAGTGTTTCTACAACCTAGTTTCCCTTAAACAACAGTGGGTTTTTAACATGCACTTTTCTTCTCTGTTTTGGAAACAGTTTGTTGGAGCTGAGGTTATTCATGAGGGTATTACTAAGAGGAAAAATTTCTTTGTAAATGGTTCTTTAAGAAAGCCTCGTTTCCAAAGGTACAGTTGGAGCTGGCTATTATATGCCCATGAACACATCTTCGAACCTTGGAAGCTAAAGCAAAAATGTAGTGAAGAGTTCTTGAAACACGTTCTCAGATAAGACAGAATTTGATGTACAACAGGCTATAAATTACAATACAGGCTCTCAAGATTTTATCAAATAGAAAACTCAGAAGACCCTGAAAGTTGAGAGGACCTCAGGAAATTTCACCAACACTTTGTGTAGACTCTCAAGTAATCGTAGAATCATAGAATCATAGAACATGAGCTATCATCTCACCTTACAAAAGAAGCCATGGAGAAAGGCTAAATATTTTGCCCTTATCCCAGAGAGCAGTTCTTGAAGGGACAGAGGACTTTTCTCCCCAGTCAAGGTGTGATTCTACATGCTGTTTCGGTTTTAGTGTTTAATTTTCTTTTTTGTTTCCCATCTCTACAGTTGTCATGTCTCCCTAACATGATATCTAACACATACTGGTATCTTTCTAGTGTCACACATTGGTCACATTCAGCCATCCCAGTTTTCATTATTACAAATCCTGGAAAATTCAGCCAGGAGCCACCTGAGTGGAGTGAAATTCCGAGAACAAACTGAGCTTATGAAGACAGCCTACGTTCCTGGAGATGTTTGGGAAGGTGTGGAATAGAAGAGTAGTTGGTGAGCAAATACTCCCAGAAACATATTTGGCAAATGCTACTACTCTTCCAGGGACTGTCCACCCCCAACTCAAAGTGAAAAGCAAATAAATTAACCTTGGCGTTGTCCTTGAGGAGTGAAGCTCAGTCAAAATGATTTCTTTCTACGGATGCCTTGCAGATCATCGTAATGACAAGTAACTTGTCTGGGCACTGTGACAATTTCTGGATTTTGTCTATGGATGTGAAGTTTCACTGAACACAGCACTCATAAATGCAGATAAAGTCCTTTTGGATCTAATTCCACTGTGGTCCACTCCACTATTAGAGATGGGTGTCAAATGTTAAGATGGGAAAAAGCACTCAGCTGTTCCAGATGTTTATTCAAAAGTATTTGAATAAACTAAGTTGAGGTAAAGCAGCCCCAGGAGAACAAGCCCTCTCACAAGATGTTTGATACTTCCTGTTTCTGATTTTACAAAAAAATAAATATTTCTAAATACTGTTTCAGGTTTTGTGCTTCTAAACCTGATTAAAAGCAGGAAATGTGGCATTACACTGGGAGGTAAATGAAAGCAAGAGGGGGAAATCAAGCCATTTCTCGACACTTCACAAGTGTCCCGGTTCAGGTTCTCGTAGAAGTGAGGGGTTCTCCCACTTTCAATAGTCAGAGCTTAATCAAAAATGCAATCTGCAGATTCGGCAGTGTAAACCGGAGTGACATAACTGAACTAATGTTCATTCCCCAAAATGATGTGTGCTTGTAAAGTCAGCAAGACCGTGTATGGTGACAGTACGTCAGCAATTCTTTCATTATTCTACATAAGGCACCAGAACAAGCAGGACTTCAAACATAAAGGGTAAACAAAATTAGCAGGGAAGTAGTCCTGCTTTCCAAGCACCAGCCTGCTGTGCAACTGGTATGTTTTCAGCCATCAGCAGGATGCCAGCACTGGAGCCTGCCAGTGTAACTTCACCTTAAAGGTGCAAACTTCTTGATGTCCCTAGGAGAGAGGCAGTTTTGTATGTGCATCTGGGAGAGAACACAGAGTTTCCCCTAAATGCGGACTGGAAAAAGCACAACTTTGGCCCTTTAGAGGCCTGTCCAAATGTACATCCCATGTGCCATTCTCGCAGAGAGCTCTAGCCTGTCCATTCAGCTTTATAGTGAATTTTGGAAAGGGTGTCTTCCTTGATGACACAGAGCAGGAAAACCTTTTGTTTGCTCTTATGGATGAACATAGAGTTCATCTGCCAGTACATCATCAGCAGTACGTTCATCTTACTCTGTGTGTGTTCCAGTTTGTCCAAATTCCATGTGGCCGTGTCAACACAGCACCAAGCCCAAGATAATATATTTAGTTACTGGCAGAGCTTTCCCATTCAGCCTTGGCATGATGTTAACCACAAGGTTTTGACCACCTTGGAAAGCGGACAGATTGAGCTTGTGTCTGTTCGCAGCGTGTCATGTATGTCCCTGGAACCACTGGAGTGCTGGGGACACTTCCACTTCGAACACCCTTCTCGTACACTTGCTTATTTTCTTAATGGATGGTGTTCAGCTGTCTCCCCTCCTCCTTCCTTTCAGCAGCATCAGCACGAGGCTAATTTTGATATAAAGCCTGGGGCAACTTGTCAAAAAGTTTAAAATCAGATTTTTGACGTATTTTATCATCATGCAGAAGACATCAAATGCAGTTTATCAGATGTTTTTGCTGAATTTTTAAACTATTATCTGTGTTTTCCCTCCAAAACTTGGTGGAATGCACTAATTGTGTTAATGACTTACATAAGCACTTACTACAACACGGTACTTTTGTTTACGGCTTACACTTGTATTGAGTAGTGCTACCTAAGGCAGAGAATATTATTATGGTAGGCAAAGTTTTGAACATGGAGTGCTAAGCAAGTGTCCTACTAGAAGTAGCTACAGAGCTTGTTTGTGGTGTAGATTAAGTGATCAGCCCTTTACATGGTTGCAGAATGCCTGAATTGCTTACTCCTGGGAAGAGCTAGAAGGTTTTTTCTAGCCACTGTTGGTAAATTCTGCTCCACCTTGCACTGTCAAAAGCAGAAGTTAGAGCACCTTGTCCTGTTCCTATCCCTTTTCCCACACAGTTTTTTCCTTAATCCCACATTAGGAAGAGGAATGGAGAAGAAAGAATCTGAGTTCTGGGAAGCAGCGAGTACATAGATTATGTGTCCCTGGTTAGTTGCAGCCATAGTACTAAATAGGAAAACTGAGTAAATACTGATTTAAAAAATACTTTTAGATGCTTCTGCTTTCATTCACTTAAATCTCACTTTTGAAGATTTCTCTCTATAACCTCATTCATCTTCCACAAACTGCAAAATTCCATAAAGCCTCATGAGGGGCAGAAAGCTTTTTATTTCAATAAACCTTCTCAGATTGGTGTCTTCCATGGGGCACTAGGCCAGGAGTATGTGCAAAGCAGGGAGAGAAGACAGCAAAGACATCGGTCAACCAGACAAGCAGCACACACATACTGCTGAGTTGTCTCCCACACTACTAGCACATAGGAGGCTTTGCCTGCAAACACGTTGAGTACTATCTTATAGTACAGGCTGGAGCTCCACGAACTTCCTTTGAGGGAAAGATATAAAGAGAAAGCGGGGAAGTGATCTGTTTCTTTCCTTCCTTCCTTCCCGTTTATCTTAGACCTCATTTGGCAAAATAAAAATCAAACAAAGAGAGCTATGGAGACAAAATACTTGTCTTGTTTTCCAAAGGCTTTCCAAAGACCTTGGAGAAAGGAAACTATTTGCTCAGAATACCACCGTTTCAGCCAACCACTGCATTGCCTCATTTAGTGGTAATGAATAAGATTAAGAATATATATTGTTTCTGCTTTCTGGTTAGATATGCCTAACTACACAGCTATGGAAAAAAAAGAGCTCAGGGTTCAATTCCAGAAGGCACGTCATTAACAAAAATGACATATAACCCCACACTCACTTGGCAGCAACCTGAAAAGAGTTAATGAAGGACCTATTTGCCTCCCCCATCTGTGAAAAAACGCCAATCAAAAAACCAGCTGCTATAAAAGGCTGCAGCCCAGCAGGAATAGGAGCAGTAGGTGGGGAGGTGTTGGAGGAGCAAGCTGCAGGAGGTTTGCCTGCCAAGGAGGGCTGGTGGAGCTGGGAGGGGTAAGAAGACTAGGTCCTTTGGTTGTTCAGTCCTGGCTTGGAAGTTGGAGGAGATGTGAGGGGGGTCCCTGGTTTCCGGTGGGAAGGAGACTGAACTTTCAGGTGTGATTGGCCATGCTGCTGGATATATGACCTTCCAGGTTTGGGGGAGAGATTCTGACGTCAGCTGGTATCATGAGGGGTGGGGAAAGGTGAATGGGCTTGACAGAGCCTTCCCAAAGATCTTCCTGCCCTCAGTGAAAAGAAAACAAAACCTAAGGTGCTGAATGCTGTGCTCTCCCAGAGATAAGCTTCATTAAAAAAAAATCTATTAGGATATTTGTATCACTCTATCCTCTTATCAAAGAACTCGTACTTGCTTTCCAATAATTCTAGTCTTGCTACTACATTTTATGTATATTTGTGTTGTTGCTTGCTATGAATGTGATGCAAAAGACTCTTTTTTAAAAAAAAAAAAAAAAGAGGTGTTTACTGTGTTGGGTTTCAAGCTAAGAACTTTCCATTTCTTTCTATTCCCAGATGTGCTAGAAAGACAAAATATAAACAGAGAGCTAGAGCTTGATGGATGCTACTGGAAAGGAGGCAGGCATGTGGCATCTCTGCAGCCTTATGCTCCCTGGAAGACTTCTTTCCTCTGTGTAACTCCTTAGTTATTTCAGCCTTTATAATCTGTCTAAAGGGGGTTGTACCCCCGTGGGTGTTGCTAAGTACAGGTATAATCCTGGGATCTCATTAAATTTAAAAAGCAGGTCTAGGGGGGAAAGAGGTCATTTAAATTAATATTAGCACAAAAGTGTGCATTGGAGCTGGGAATGGAAAGGCTTAAGGGAGTTGGAAAATGCCGTCAGCAAAATAAGATGTGATAGAAACGATGTGTCAGCTATCAAAGACATTGACTAGGAGCTGAAAATGGCAGTAGGAATACATTAATAAAACTTGAAAACAACAGCTTAAGGTGTTTGGGAGCTTGTTTTTTTCATATCTGTTGAAGAGATGGAAAGATGATATGAGGGAATATTCCCTAAACTTGCTTGTGTCATTCTCCAAAAAATCTAGTGCAGACCTTGCCAGTGATGTTTCTTCAGTGTTTAATTTGGTACTTGTTAGCTTTACCCGTAAAATAGAGAGTGCGAGAAGGAGCATGAGCCAAATGGCAGATCCCTAGATGCCTTCATAAGTAAACTTTGCTTGAGTAATTACAGTTAAGCTTCCTGTATGTGATAGAAGTGGATTGGATATTGTAGCTCTCTTCTAACCAAGTAAAAACCAGATAGCTCCCTGGCTTGCATGAAGTACAGCTTGTGTGTTGAGATTGGAATGGGGCCACAGTCTCTAGTGCTTCTTGCTATTGTCTGAAACTTCCTTCTACCGGGAGCTGTACTTGCTGTCTTTGAGACTACTGGAATTGTTGATGTCAGTACAGATTCCTAAATTTCCTGTGTTATTTTGGTGTCTCTTTGGCATTGTGGGGTGAGTTTATGGCCTTGTGTGGGGTCCTTGTATGCAACAACCATCCCCATGCCAGGCTTGTCTGAGGCACTTGGTGTTCTCCAAGGTTTGTGCTTGGAATCTTGGAGCGCCTGCAACCTGCCTTGGTTAGTGTGCCTCTATAGAAAGATTTTACTGAAAGTCATGATCTTGGAGGAAACGACCATCTTGGGCAAAGCAAGGATTTATTCTTGAATAATGACTGCACCCTGTGGCTTGAAATCAGGATTCTTGCTTCTTATTTAAGCCGTGTTTCTCTCTGGTGTTCATGAAGACATGGGTTTAGAGTTTGCTAATGAAGACATGGTATCAGCTCTTGTTTTAGGAATAGCTACTTCTGGAATGCAAAGTTGTCTTTGCTGTACTGCATTTCTCCTGGGCTCTGTTACATGCAAAGGCTTTCCTTCGCTTGTGTCTTCCCAGTCAGCTCAACACATTTTAGAACCCTTTCATGGGTCTGTAACATTTCACATTATTGAATGTGGAGTATTAATGACACATGTTTTCTGTTAAGAATACGGCAAAGACTGTAAGCTTAGCTTTTTGTGAAGACTGATGTATTAACGGTTGATGGCATCTGAAAAATTGCTTTGTCTCAACTCCTGCTTCCTTTCTCACCCTGCCATTGTGCCAGGTCACTCCAGGGACTCCACTCATCACATTTCCTCTACTCTTTTTCAGTATTCCATGCATCCCTCCTCCATATTTGCTCATAGCTGCTTAACAACATGCCCTGATCTCCCTGCAGCTTCCTTTCCTTCACCTTCTTGCCAACACAGGAGAACGGACAGTGTGATGATGAGTGGGGATCTCAGAGTGGGAGTGGCATTGGGATGCAGGATTTCTGCTGTGTTCCCCACAGTGATGAGGTCCTTGTGCTCAGCCTGGCTCTGTGCTGGCCATGCAGCTCTCTGAAGAAGAGGCAGCTTCCCCTGCTGAATAGCTTGTTGGCAGTAAAATAAGCCAGCCTGGTTTTAAAAAAGCTGCTCTTCATCAAATTCTGCAGTTCCACAATGTATGGAATGATAGTTCATTTCATCTAGTTAGTACCACTGAAGAAAGCTAATCTCTCTGAACCATGCACATCTTAAAATCGCATGTGGGACATGTTTAATTACAGTGGTGGGCTTTTGTAGAGCTTGATATGCTACCTTGACACTTACCTGTATACTGAAATTGGGAACCTTGCAGGTCAGGTAGCACAAGACTAGAGTTCTTGATATGCGTACTCGGGTGAGTAGATTGGTCCCTGTGTGCACAGGGTGTTTGTGGCTTCCCTGTTGGGACACCAGGATGCTATGTGGTATCACTTGCTCTATAAGGTTTTAGAACTTAGGTTATGGCCCATTTGCAGTAGCTTTACAATGTTACCTGTGTGTGGGGGTGTTATTTTCTTGCAGTCACGGAGCCTGGGAATTTAAGCGGCAGCTAAGTGTGACTCTAGAAGCAGGGAGTGAATACGTGATAGAAATAGTGCCTATGACTTAATGAATGCTGAGTTACTCCATCTGGGACCACCATGGTTTTGGCTTCCTATGAATGAGAGTCTCAAGGGTTATTGCTAGCTGCTGTCCCAGCAATTCTGAAAAACTACTCTAGAAAGTAGCTCCTTTTTTTCTGTGTTTATCGTGCCTGCACCTCCATCTCTTCAGCTGCTTGGGAAATATTCTTGGACAGGACATGTTTGACAGGTAGAGAAAAAAATAAAGCAAAGCAAAATGCTGGCCTCTTCCAAAGAGGGAAGTGTTACCACATTGGCTGGGGCTCTAATGTTGCCACGTTAGCCGTATAGAAAAATGGCGTGGAAAAGAAAGCTTGAGTGTAGTCGGGAGTTCTCACAGTCCTGTTTTTGTGTTATTTGTGTTTGCGACAGTATCAGCTTTTTCCACATAAATACCCGGAAGGCAAAATTTCTTTTTTTTTTCTGCAAAAGCTCCAATAAACAATCGCTTGGTGCCTGCTCTGCAAACTGACCCTCTTCCTGAGATAGAAATGTGAGGGCTTTGCTTGTTGTCAATGAGCCTGTCATGGTTTTCAACATGTTACTTTGCAAGAAATTCATTTCCAGTGATCAGCTTATAAACCTGCCATAAGGAAGTGTGTTTTCACACTAGTCTAGTGTACTTCTTGTTTTCAAACTCTCAGGGACGTAGAAATACACCAGATTTTTGGCAGCACATGGTTTAAAAATCAGCACCAACGTATCTATTGAACATCTCAAATGGGTAAAGGAAAGGGCAGGTTTCATCAGGGGTCAGTAAACAACGAACATCTGCCTTGCCAATCTTTTCTTTTACTACAATTTTGTGCAGTTCCAAAAATCCTTCAGACATATGTTGAACAGAGTTTCAAAGCGCCCAAACCTCCTGCTTCTGCTGATATTTTGGCCAGTGCTTAACCCTATGTAGTTCAGTCAGGATTTTTTTTTTTTTTCTGACTGAAACTGAATCAGACTGGGTGGATTTGGCTGGCATTTCAGGCTGGGAAACGGAGATTTCTGATTTCCAGTGGGTTGGATGTAGTATGGGCAGAACCTCTCCAAGCCTCTTGTGCAGTTACCCAGGAAAAAAGATGAGTGAAGTATTAACTGATGTTCTTCAACCCCTCTTTGTCAGATCTTGGCGTGTGACGCTTAGTGTTAATGTGCTCACTATAGTACATCCCTGCCCAGTGCAGTCTGCCCCAATTGGCCATAATAAATAGTTCCACAATGGTCTTCAGCCAAGTAAATGTTTGACCTAATAATGCATCTTACACTCTGCCTTGGAGCTCAGCAATGCTGTGCTCCGTAGGACACGACAGTGCTCTCTGAAGGTCAAGCTAAGCTAGTCTGCCAGCAAGAAATAGCCATCTGGTGACCCCTCGCTTAAAGCATCAGCATTCGTTCCATAAACACACAGCCGGTAGGTTGCCAGCAGATGCATTTAATTCCGAGCCCGGGCGGTCGTGATGGTGCGCAGGGAGAGAAGTGATCCATAATGAAGCTCCGCTCCAGCCTGCGTGAGGCTTTATTGATAGACTGATGCTGGGCAGCAAACAGCAGGTCAGCTCGTGGATCACGAGGAGTAACTTACTCATGCCGCTCTGCTCTGTCAGAGCATTGGCGAATGGAAGGTTGTGAGTGATCTTTGGGAATAGTCACAAGCAGAATTGATTGCAACTGCCCACAGTGAACATGCTTTGCTTTTAGTCTCTAAAACCCAGAAGGCTACCCATCTCCTAACCCAAGTTCATAGGCAGAGAATGAAAGGGGCCAAAAGCAATATGGGAGAGACTGAGACTTAAGCACAGTCCCAAGAGTGCTTTTTTTCTGTTGTGGAGGTGTGTGCCATTCTGATCAATCCTTACTTAATTTGCCTGAAACATTAAGTAGTGTCAACAGTGACGCTGATCTTGGAGAGAGGTGGACACTAAGGACTGAGCAGAAGCTTCTTGTTCATTGTCCTGTTTAACTTCATCAGACATTCTGTATCTTAAAATATTAGTTTGACCATGTCTGAATGGAAGGATGGCTTTCTGGATTAAATGAAAGGAAAAAAGAAAAACACAAAACCAAAAAAAAAGCAAACAAATAAAACAAAACACCCCCATCCTTTATCCATTTTTAATTAAAATCCGAATCATATGGGAGAGAGTGTGCCAATGCACTGTCTTTAATCCTGTACCCAGTAACTTCTCAAAAGTACTGTAAGTATATAACTACACGGAGCTGGTGATGTTTCTTGCCTACTCTGTATGTTTTTAAGCAACTGCGTGTTTTGTTAGGGTCACAGGTTTTTGCTTTTCAGATCTGTGCATTGCTCCAAAGGCTGCTGGAAGAAGCACTTCTGATCCATGTCTTTGAAATGAAAAGAGGATTAGAAATGTTACAGAGTAGTCAAGTATGATGGCTGATCAGATATTGTTAGAGGAGAAAAAGCACCAAGTGCCTGAACTTTTGTATTATTTTTCCCTAGGAAATGTAGTTCTGTCAAACTGAAAAATTCCTGAAACAAGTTGAATGCATGTGAATTGGGTAGCTTTTCTTCCTCAGTTGTTTGCAATGCAGAGACAAGACCAGATGTAAATGGACCAATAACACAGTGTTTTTAGCAGGTCTCTGATACAGCCTTGACCATGATTGAGATCCAGCTGAACTTCATGTCAGCCCAAGGCCAGACGCTTATTCAGGAATAGCCAGCTGCTCCTGGGAATGTTGTGTGGTACCACCCATGGCCTCTGAGTTGTAGGACAGGAGCATAGTGTCCCTATGTTGTGCTTTTGTCAGATGGTTGTACAGGGATGTGATAGTGCTGAGCTGTATTGCTCCTCTTCACAGCTGTATTGCTCCTCTTCACAGCTGTATTGCTCCTCTTCACAGCTGTATTGCTCTGTACCAAGGCTCTGCTATTACTGATTGCAAGGAATCAGATTGTACTTACAGGGCCAAAGTTTAAGTATCTGCTGTATAGTTCTTGTAGTACTGTAGAGAGGCAGGCTTGTATTAATACCTCCTCATCTTGGAAGCCTTCAAAGCCTGTCAGTATGTCTGATAGCGTTTGGCACTTGGCTATGACAGTGAATGGTAATTTGCAAGTGCCTCAAATGGACAGAAAATAGTTTTCATTATTTTTACTTGATTAGGAGTGATGTCAAGCACCCTGTAAGAGCTCAGCTATTGCTTGGGCTGTGGCGTTCCCTAGCAGGTGGCTGTGAATGGTACAGCGTGTCCCTTCCTTGGTGCAGGTCTTGAGAGGTTGGGTTCAATTCCTGGGCTTAGCACTGACCTTCTGGGTGATCTTGGGTGGAGGAAGCAGCTTGTTTATTGCCTTTTGCAAATTGCTTCGAGAGTTACAGATGGAAATGCTATATAGAGGGAAGGCATGACTGTTGTGTTGATGAGTGTTGGGGAAACATGGGTTACGAAAGAACAAGTGGGTGTAACAAGGAACAGAAGCAGGAAAGCAGTGCGGAGGGTAGGAAGGGGTAGTTGCTCTTCTCTGCTGCTGTGGGACCTGGGCAAGGACGTCCGGGTGCTGCCATGCTCATGCCCTTGGCACCAGGACTTCTGACAAATCAGCCAGTCTACTCTCGTTGCCTTTTGCTGTTTCTCTCTGCAGACCAAATCACGTAGTTTTCCTTTGAAGAAGAGGTAATTACAGCAGAGCCCAGCAGCACTTTCCTGTGGTGGTAATGGGTATATCAGCATCTCCACAAAGTCCCATGTGAAGGATTTACAGCTCTGCCATTAATATTAGCCACACAGTGGACATATAAGCTGCTTGCATAAAGTATTGAAAAATAGTTTAGAACCGCATAGCAAATTTTAGTAGGCCTTGCCTAGAAGTAAGCTTGTACTGGTTTGATAAAGAGTGATTTTTAACGTAGTTTGGCTAGAGTATTATTTGTATGTACTTGCTTGTATCTGGCGTGAGGGTGACTTATTTCAGCCTGTTCTGACTTAGAGGCTATGCAGAAATCCTGTAAGGATTCCCTCTTTGTGCATAGCTTCCGCTGTGCTGAACAGACCTGGCATCTGCTGGGTTAAATAAAACAAGCTTCTGATCGTATGGGTGAGGGGCAGTACACAGAACCAGCAAGTATTTTGTCAAGCTGGTTTTGAACATCACTGCAGCTAAAAGGCTATAGATCGTGCTCAGACACAGCCTAAAGGTGAAGACTGGAGAAATAGTGAGAATTCAGCTATGTCACTGCTCTTACAGTGTTAAAAGTGAGAGGAAATAGGAGAACCTCTCAGGTCAGTTTAACACAGAACAGTACAAATACCCTTTTATCCTCTCCCATCTTCTTCAGTACATTTGGTAGGCATAAGAAAACATTTGTCTTCTATTTCTGTGAGTTAAAAATTACATGCGCGCTTACTGAAATAAACAAAAACCTTGAATGTCAAAGGTAAAGCTGAAGGCTTTTTCTGATGGGTGATCTTCAGTATCAGGAATTCATGGTTCAAAAGGCACTTTCCTCTGGTAATGGAGTCTGAGGCGGTGTTAATATGTATGACTTTTCGCATTCCGAGAAAATACTTAAGGCAGGGGGATGCAGAGGAGAAGGGCACTTCTCTAGTGTGGAGGTTTCCTTACACGTAAGGAATATGAAGCAACACAGGAGGCCTTGTACTGTCACCAAAGCAAGACTTCTTAAAAAAAAAATTAAGTCAAAACCCAGGATGTCTGTAGGACAGTGGACTGATCCTGGGCCCTTGGGCACTTTCCCTGTTCTATTTTTTTTTTCTTCTATGTTTTACACGCTTTGTAGTCCCTTTGCCGAGTTACTGTTTTAGAGTGGAAGTCCTTCTGCTCAAGGACTGTCCCTTCTCTCCTCCCACAGCACACAGTGCAACGGGTTCCACTTTGCTCGCCACTGATAGTAACATTTATGAGAACTGCTATTGCCATCACTTAAATTGATTAGAAAACGGAGAATAATATTCCAAGAGAGACTATCAGAGCCTCTTGATCAGCTCTTAACCAAGCCGCAACCTGATTTGTGTTTTATTTTCCTTCTGTGTCTGAACACAAGTTAAGGAGTTTAAGACAGCTGCCTGTCTAGGAAAATTTTTGTGAAATATGCATTTACGTTGAAAACTGGAGTGCATGAATCCATGTTTAATAATTTGTTTAGTCTACAAAGTGTTTTTTTCCTTCTGAATGTAAGGCTTTTTCTTCATTTCAGAGCAAAAAATACCGACTTCTTATGTTAGGAGGGTGAATGCCCATAAGAATTCTTCTACTTCCATGAGCTATAGATGTAGCCTTTTTCCTCCTCAGAAGCTCCTCTTGGTGATAATCAACAGTGCCTGGGGGTTTTGGTGGGCAGCAGGATGGTCATGAGCCAGCAGTGTGCCCTTGTGGCCAAGAAGGCCGATGGCATCCTGGGGTGTGTTAGAAGGGGAGTAGCAAGTAGGTCCAGAGAGGTCCTCCTGCCCCTCTACTCTGCCCTGGTGAGGCCACATCTGGAATATTGTGTCCAGTTCTGGGCCCCTCAGATCAGGAAGGACAGGGAACTGCTGGAGAGAGTCCAGCGCAGAGTCACAAAGGTGGTTAAGGGAGTGGAGCATCTCCCTTATGAGGAAAGGCTGAAGGAGCTGGGTCCCTTTAGCTTGGAGAAGAGGAGGCTGAGGGGTGATCTCATTAATGTCTATAAATATGTCAAGGGGGAATGTCAGGAGGACAGAGCCAGGCTCTTCTCAGCAATGTCCACTGACAGGACAAGGGGCAATGGGTGGAAGCTGGAACACAGGAGGTTCTACAAAAATATTAGAAAAAGCTTTTTCAGTGTGAGAGTGACAGAGCCCTGGCACAGGCTGCCCAGGGAGGTTGTGGAGTCTCCTTCTCTGGAGACATTCGAAACCCGCCTGGACGCATTCCTGTGTGACCTGCTCTGGGTGATCCTGCTCTGGCAGGGGACTGGATGAGATGATCTTTTGAGGTCCCCTCCAACCCCTGACATTCTGTGATTCTGTAATGAACAGCTGGAGGAATGTTCTCCTGCTTTTCTCTTTAACACAGCGCAAACATTACAGTGAAAACTGAAGTGGCAATTGGATACAGAATTTGTGCAAGGGGCTTGATGCTACAACTTCAGAATTTCATGGTGCTGCCACTCACATTGCCATTACAATCTATTTTGGCAGGTTTCAAAGTACTTTAAAATAAAACTTTACCATCTACATGAGTCAGTGTGTATGAGCAAGTAACTTCCTGAAGGGATATGCTGAATAATGTAAATAAATATGAAAACTAATTGCATGTGTGCTCCTAAAGGTGGTCTAAAGGTTTAACGAGGAGAAACTTTATCACAGAAATCAGGGAGAAAAAAGTTGGAGGATGTGTTGAGCTCTTGCGACAATGCTCCAGCCATCTGCCTACAGCAGTCTGGAGAGGAAGATGTCAGTCTGGCTCAGGAGGCAGGAGCCGGTGCATAGCCACCTTGCAAAATGAGAAAATTCTGTGAATTTGATGTTGATCTTGTGCTCTGTATGTGGAAGGCCTTTCCATGCCTAGGAGAACACCACTGGCACTTCAGCTTCCTCTTGTCAGGCAAAGTGGTGAAGGTCCCCATGGACTTAGTTTCTGTAAGACTAGGACAGGGGGTGCTGCTTGATTGAGTTCACACAACTTAATATACAGGAGGATGCTTCTGAAAACTCAGTCAGTCTAACGTTTTAGTTATAAGTGAGTAACTTTGCAGACCTGTCAGACACTCAACCCATTCCATATTTAATACTTTCAGAATTAATAACTGATTCAGCTTGGGACATGATGAATGTCCATGTCAAAGTCTAATCATATCTGGCTTTTGTTCCAGCATATTCCAGAGACAAAACATTCTTTTATGACTCTCCTAGTCTATGCATTTTTAAAAACACAGAATAAAAATTTTTGGCAGCAATCCAGCCACTAGGATGATACTCATTCCAGGAATACTTTTAAGACTACTGCTTGCTCTTCATCCTCCTGGTATTCTTCAGTTGCTTGTTCTTCTCCTTGATTGAGATATTCCTTCTTTTTTTTTTTCTTCTTCCTAATTTAAGAACTATGTGTAGTATCAGCTTGCTCTAGTAATACCACCTAAATTCCAACGAGAAAATCTATTTCTTTGCTTGTGTTTATTCACAAGCCATCACAGTCCTTTAAACTTTGCAAAGCAAGTTTCAAGGAGGCTGTAAAGTCAGAGCATGATTATGTATTTCAATCTTCACCTCTTGTAAGGTACTCAGATGAGCTGATACTACTTGCATTTCTACAGAGAAAAATCTCATATTGTGGAGAGTTCCAGAAGTGGCCAAGAACCACACTTTTCTGGTGTTACTCAAGCTTGAATAACGGGTTATTTTCCTACCCTGTCTATGCTTGGAGATGTAACACCAAGCTATTAGAGCAACTGAGGTGTAAAGCGGTGTGAAAGCGCTCAGAAACACCTTCGAAGGTAGTATGTGCACTAGTGAATACTCGGTATGTCTAGTGTGACTTGGAGAATCTGACCTATGGCGAAAAAGGAGTCCAAAGGAATCCATCTACTTTGAAGATACTACGATTTACGAAAATAAACCCATGCAGTTAGTTTTGGTCATAAAATTAACGAAATTTGAATAGCAGTGCTTGGAAAAAGAAAACTTGGTCTTAACAATATATGCACTCCTTGACGCTGTTTCAATTATTGATTGCTGGATTATGGCATTTGCAATAACGCAGAAATCTTGAAATATTTTAAAGGAGCCTTTTCATTTTCATACAGAGATTGCAGAGATGCTTGTTCAGCAGGATGTGAGGACAAACTCCGCATTCAAATATATAAATAACTGACTAGGCTTTTAGTTTTTCCATCACAACAGTTGCTTCGATTGCCACCTTTCTACAGGAAAAGGTACTTTGGCTCTTGGGTTTTATAAAGACCTTGGAGATCATCCATGTTTGGAGTGTCTTTCTATTAGAAAAAGAAACCTTAATATTAAGGCTATCATTTGCAAACTGACGGGGATCAAACACTCATACCTGTTCTGACATTGAATAGCACTTTGTTAAAGGAACAATTCCAAGGTGACAACTTGTACACTTGTGGGATATTTTAGGGTAGAATGGGTCAATATGATCACCTAGCCTTATTTTGTGGGTCATAGAAATGTAGTCATTCCTTTTGAACGTCAGCCCAAAGACCAAGTCTATCTGATATATTTGTGCTCTTATTCTCTTCAAGTGATTTTTCTTCTCATAAAGACCCAACTTTTTGCTTCAGGAGTACAGTATCGTTTTACAATTATGTCCAATCCAAAGACACTTCTGATTTTGTAATCTATGTTTGAATGAGGAAAAAAATAGAAAGTACAGTGACTAGTTTTGATCTTTGAACAGCTTATCTGGGAAAGGGTTAGATTTTTCGTATCACTTGTTAAAGTCAAGATTTGATATTGTTTTAGCTCAATAAGAAGGCACAAGTGCAGATAGTGGACCAACATAGGGAAATTCTGTGGTATGGGTTATGGAGATGGATGTGACTAGATGCACAAATGATCCCTCCTGGTCTTCAGACTGCCAAATTACTTCATGCATGTTAACCATAGCTTACAGTAAATGTGTGCAGTGAAAATTAGCAACATAATGAAACAGGCTGGAACGCTTAGCTGCATTTCTTTTTATTTTTCCACATGTGAACAAAATGTCAAAAGATCCATGTAACAAGATAGCACACTACAAATTATATTACCTATGCTCTTTGAAGACAACTTTCTCTGTGTCTCCAGCTGTGAAGGACAAAAGGGGATACTGCATTTATAGGGGCTGCTGCATTTATAATAATTAACGGTTAAGGTACGTGATTGGTGTGAGAGGGATGTTGATATTGGTGCACTTCTGTGCAAAAATGATCAGTTCCCCTTCCAACTCCCGCTTATTGCTAACTGGTTAGCTAAAACAAATAACACTGCATGCTAAATATAAGTGGCTAGATCCTACTGTGGTTCCATCTGCAAACATACCACGTGCCAGTTGCTCTAGGTAAGGTATCTTGGCATGGACATCTGTTTACAGGGAATGCCTTTTTTTTTTTTTTTAAACTGCCCTAATTGTTTCCATGTATTTCAGACTTGGGTTTCTCCCGTTTCATGGACGTGACAGCAATTAGCCAAGAACTTACAAGCTCAGCAGAGTTAACGAAGTAGTTTATAAACAAATCAAGGTTGCACACAAGGCATGTTTTCTCAGATCCGGTGAAGTGGTATATGCCATCATCTCTCAATTATTCTGCCCAGGGAGGTGGGAGATGGGATAACCTGGATAAAGGAAAGGCAGATACTCCAAAACATATGTAAATGAGTCAGTAAGATCATATGATAAAAGCACAAAAGGGAAAAGGTTTATGACACTTTTTGGCTCAGATTCATGGGTGTTAATGAGCTCCTGAGTTGGGAAGCCTGCACAGTGTACTGCCATATACCTTGGCCCAAGTCTACCACCTATGGTATAAACATTTCCCTGCTTCCACAGCACTAAGAAATCCCATTTCTTGGTGGGAGCTCTGTGTTTGTGTACGAGGCTGTGAGCAAAAGCATTGTCTCTCCTGAGTTTTGTTTGCCTTGCCTGGCCTCGGTACGGACGTCGCCAGGACTCTGGTTACACAAGTGATGCAGGTGCAACCCTCTCCGTGGCTATGGTGTCGCTGATCTGCTGCACAGGCACCCTGCCCCATGGAAGGCAGAGCTTAATACATGCAAGTCTTTCCTGGGATCTAATTTAAGTAGATATTCTTCTATCTGCTCTCCGTGTTATTGTTGCTCTCCCTTGCTTCTTTAATTAAATAGCTTCTGTCTGCTGTTCCAACATTATCTACTTGCCGATACCTGAAGTGACATTTTCATACACTTCTCTAAACAGGCTGCATCAAAATGCATCCTGACTTACTTACACCGATGGGCTTTTCTAGGAAAATCGGCTTTTCTCTGAGGAAAATGTGGTGGAAAGTCCCACAAAAAGTTGTCTTATAAAGCATGACATAACCAGGCATACTGTACTATGTGGTATCTTAAAAGATGATGACCCATGCTCTAGTAAATTCAAGTACACTAAATGTCTTTAAACCATAGTGTGTGTGTGTGTATACAGCAAAAAAAAAGGTGAGAATACCCTTTCAGGAGCTGCTGTTGTATGGATTAAGTACTCTGTAGCACTTGCTTTCAGAAATAGTATTAATTAGCACATCAGATTTGGAATTTTTAAGTATTGTTAACTACTCCTGCACACTTAAATATCCACTTGGAGTTCAATGTCTGTGTTACTACACATTTCATTCCTTTGGTGCAACTTATGTTCTCAGCTGTCCAGAGCTCTGTAAGGTTGATGAAATTAAGTATGCTTACTTTTTCAGAATGGAACCTCAAGAGTTCAAGCCATCTATTCTGAATGAGCACTAATATCTGAAGGTATTTTTCCAAAACCCAAGGGCTCATCTTGGACAAGATATTTTTTCTTTATGCTGCTAATGGACACCAATGGGCCAAGTGATGTTGAGAGTGATGGTGAGAGCACACAGCTGTAAAGCACCCTGGATCTTTGTGGTTCCAAGACTGTTATGGATGGGAGCCTATCTCTAAGTGTGGTCACACCTCAGAGCTCTTATCCAGCATCCTCATCCTGAGCAGCCGCAATGTCTATGTATGTAGCTCTGCTGAAGTCCACTGGGCTCCCAGGATGTGCATCTTGTGAGAAAGACTTGGAGAATGAGGCCACAAATTTGCAATTAGCAAAAGTCTGTGTCTACCCGCTCTCTCGGTAAAGTTAAGTTTTCTGCACTGATGCTGAAAGTTTTCAGAATCAAGCCCTTTGTCTGTCTTGTCACTGCCAAACCCGGGGAGGACAATGCTGATACACATCCACTTGGTAAATGTCTAAGGAGTTGTTTCCTTAAGAAGAGCCAGGTACACGTATACTAGTTGTCTCCTTAGCACAGAACCTCTCCAGCACTCTAACCCTATACTTTAGTCACTACTGACAGGTAGAGGGCAAATTTGCATAATGAACTGTTTAAATATTCAGTTTTATCAAGGCTTCAAGGCACTATTTGTCCTCCGCATCTTCAATAGCTAGTGACCCTATCTAAATCAACATCATTTGTCAAATCAAATTAGGCTTGTTGTTAATTTCAGACAGTGATGTTCATCTTTTTGATGCTTTCAAACAACTCTGAGGTAAATCCCTGTGACATAATGCTGCTTAGATATGCTAAATGAGTCACTTGTTCAATGCTGCAATTGTCAGAAAAATATGAAACTTAGCTCTAAGGTAAATATTGTTGGGTCACTTGAAATGTATGCAAATTTGACATTTCTCTGCTGATTAGCATATCTACACATCAAAGTTTTCTATATATCACATCAGATATTTTTGATTCAGGAGACTTAAGGTCAGTGGCACTTGGCATACTCTCTACTTTGCATCAGACAAGATGAGAAATGAAAATCTTCTTAGGGAAACTTTCCAGCTCAAACCTTACTTTGCTGAAACGAGAACATTGCAGAGGAGCTGGAGAAGATAGCAGAGGTTCCTGGTTTTCAGTATAAAACTAATGAAGAGATTATTCACTTAACTAATGAATACCAAAGGCAAATAAAAAGGAACAGATCAAGTATTTTGGTGCAGAGAGAGTAAAAAACTTCTCTTAATCGCTGCAATTAACTTGCCTATATAAAGTATACATCCACATCTGTATGTGTTTGCTTTTGAAATGAGTCTTTTTTTAATGAAGAAAAAAAAAAGAGGTATGTGCTGTTCTTCTTTTAGAAGTTACATTTTGATTTGTGGCCTAAATGCGTCTGTGGTTGTTTTGTACCATCCTTCCACAAATTTGTCTGCATGCAATGGAGTGCTCCAGTCCATAAATTCATTTGCTCTGTATTGTTTCCATAGGTGCTGATATAATTGGTCACAAGAGTTAATTGTTCACGCATTTTGCGGATCAGGCCTTCAGAGATCATTAATAAATTGTCAGTGGATTCAGGTCTCCAAAACTCTCTGTGAAAATCCATTATGTTCAATGACAGCCAGGTCTTCGGTTGAAGGCTCCTGGGCTGCCATATACACCATCACGGGACAGATAATTTACGTAATCCCTTTGAAGTCCCAATACCTGAACAGATCTGTGTCAGCGAGAGCACTAAAATGCCCAGAGAGCATCTTGCTGGAATAAACTGAGTGCACAGGTACAGTGGCTTTCTGTTCTGCCGCAGTGGAATAACTTGGTCATGTAGACGGTTTGGGTTTTTTTCTTTCAAAAAGAGTGAAAGTATCTCAACTGCAGCATCCTGCGAATGCCAGCAAAATTTTGTTTTAAAAATAAAGCAAACATTTTTGAAATTATTGGAGCAGAAAGATGTGTCAGACACCACTAACATATGCTTATTTTTCTTTTTCTCTCCTGTAACTGAAACATGGCCAAACCCTCTTTCCTTCTCCTTTACGTTGTGCGAGTATGGGTACACATGCATATACAGATAGGAGTTTTATACTTACTCTGCACGGAAACCTTACACGATACGTTCTAGAAATGACTGAAAGGACTTATTAAACTCCAGAAAATAAGACACAGAAATGCCAGTTGATCCATTATTACTGCAGGGCATATAGCAGCACTCAACCACATTAGTAGTTGATGTTTGATGATAAATCAATAATAGCTTTTATCTTCTAAGTAAAAGATATTTTATTCTCTTCCGCCTTTCCCATGATGGGTGACATAAAACCAGGAGCTGCATTCACATTCTTAAGGCAAGATTTTAAAACTATTTTGGTGTAAGATTCACATTTGCAAGCTGCCCATGCTTCCCATATTGGCAATGATTTTGACAAATGTAAAAAAGTCACTAATATTTTGACACTTTCACTGCCCAACTATGATACCAGCTGGCTGTGAATTCAGTTATTCATTGTTCTGCTGTATTTTAAAGACTGGTCCAGAGCCAATGTACTGGACCAGCTCCATTCATTCATTTTCAAGATTGAAGTTTCAGCTAACTGTAGTGGCCATTTTTCAAATAGATCTGGAAACCTCTTCCAATTTAACAGGATCATGCAGAACAGAAAAAGTCAAGTGTGCATGTAGATTTAAAGCTCTGTTCTTCAAGGGAAGGAATATATGCGTTTCAGCACGAATCAACCTAGTCTTCACAGGATTTCTGACTGCTCTCGTTTTTTATTCTTTTTTTTTAAGACATGACCAGTGTTTTCTTCACAGTAGAGCAAGCAAAAAAAAAAATGTTTATAATGGTTAGATGGATTTAAAACAAAGTTGGAATAGGGCATAACCGTTCTGAGCTTTTAAAATGAGAAATCGCTACTGGACTCCTGCTGCCTGAGATTTATAGCAATTCAATCATTACTTTTAAAGAAACTAAAAACAAACTTACACATTTTTTGGCTCCAGAGGGGCAAATACAATTTTAAATGGGACAGAGATGGGGCTCTCGGGAGTCCTTAGTGCACTTGCAGTGCAGAGCAGAAGCACAGGACCCATCGAAAGTCCAATCTTTTCCGATCTGAGCATCCTGGAGAGCAGGTGTGCATCCGAGTTAGCAGGTCCTTTCGAAGTGCCCTTCTTTAACAAATATAGTAAAAATGTGCTTACTTTGTAAGTCTTCCTTATTGTTTCTGCTAAGGTTTTACACTATTTTCCAAAGTCAGTAACAATATTCATCCCTCTGGCTTGTAACGCACTGATTAAAAAACAGATTGCCAGCAGTCATCTGCTATTGTCTGGCTTCTTAAATTCTGTTTCTGGTTTAATTTACTTGATTGTTCCATGCACTATTCATGAGTTCTATAATATTCCAAACTTTAATTTCAACAGATTAATTCTTACTAATTATTCAACATATGAACCTGCACATGAGAATTGTACTGTATGCACCATCCTGAGGCACAGAATGCAATGTCGAATCATTTTCTGATTTCAAGTGGAAAACAAACTAATTATGTGGAAATATGATAATATATTGTGCTGCAGGGACCAGCCCTTTGTCTGTTTAGAAATGTTTACTTATGATCGGCTCCCTGTGTTATTTCTTCCAGGAGGAGCTGCCCTTTCTTAATGCATAAACATTATTGACTGGTCCATGATTCTTTACTTCAAGAAAGCTGATTTACATAATTTTATATTACTTCCGTCTGGTGGAAACAAACAAGACATCCCAGGAAAGTAATAATTGAGCTAGCTGTAGCAATCTTCTGGAAAGATAAGACACGGAAGTCCTTGGAAATGAAGGATCACTTATTTCTCTTTTATTTCTCCTACTTTTTTTTTTTTCTAGCTGTCATGCAGCTCTACCTCTGCGCCGTTTGATTTGATGCATATCAGCATCCAGCACTTCACCACAGCATGGGGTGCAAATCAACCATCAAAAATACTGAAGTAGAACATGCTTTCTCCAGTTTTCTGTCAAAATACCCCAGCCGAAGCAAACTGGGTAACGTTGGTACTGTGAAATATCGGGATACTGGATTGTTTAGGAGAAGGGAGGTGAAGTCCTGTTGTGGTGGGTGAAGCTGTCAGCAGTCTGGGCTGTGGTGTCTCAGCCTTACCAGGCTGGAAACTGTGGCAACCCAGCAAAACCTCACTGCAATGCTGCTCAGCTGAAAAAGAAATGGTTCAGTCAAATAGGAGAGGTACAGGGGAAATAAGACCAACTCACCCTCCGCTCCCCCAAGCCAAGCCATGGCATGGCTTCCCATAGCATGTGAAATGCAATATGTGCTACAAACTGGAAGGTTGACATACGTTTTCAGAAATTAATCATCAGAGAAAACTATAAAAATATAATAGAGGAGTTTCTCAAGGGACTCTGATCAGTAGTGGCATTATGTAGCAAGTCAAGGTTCTATAAAAACAAACACCAGCAGCAATGGAGGAAGATAAAATCTTGATTCTAGAACTATATTTTAATAGACCTTGGGGGATACAACAGAATTTAGCATGTCTCATAATACTTTTACTCCCCTGAGAATGTCAGCTTTTAAATAACAGGAAGTGTATCTGGCTTTCCATCCTCTCCAATAATTTTTAATTTATGAACTTTATGGTATCTAACACATTCCACTACTTATCCCATTTACATTTTGCTTCATAATGGCAAACCAGTTTGCCAGTCATCTGCTTTCCAGTTCATACGTATTTTTGCTGTTATTTCTCCCATGTCTTGCTTAAAGACCCTAAGGGACAACCACAGGGACACATAACTAATGCAAACAAAAACTCTGTCTGAAAAGCTCCCATTCTAGGATCCAATTTCTGGACCAAAAAGAAGCCTGGCATTTATTTAGCCATTTTTTCTTTAGTAACTCTCAAAGAAGTTTGCCATTACCTTATCTGTATACCAAAATGTAAAAATTGAGTCAGTGCTATGACCCAAAGTTATTTCACTTCCCTCTGAAAAAAGTCTTCTCTCCTTTTTGCTGCCTTAGTATTTATTGAATGTTGAGTTAAAAGTCCCGTTACATTCTGCATCCACTTGTCCCAACCCTGCTGCTCATTCCTGGTTGAGAAGAGGGATGGAAAACAGAACCAATCTTGGGATGAATTCCTTTATTTGTTCCAGCCACTGATTTTCCAAAGATTCTTTTTTTCTGACACAAAGTAAAATGGAGGAATCTATTTTTCACAATGAAATTGTTCCCAGAGAGACCAGGACAGCTCAGGAAGGATATGCAAATTCAAAGAGACAGTGCAGAGGGGAAATTTTAATATTAATTTTAGGTATTGCATTCAGGCTTAATACAAATCTATGTGTTTGATCTTGGTGTTTTGAGAACTTTCAATTCAGGTTTCATAAATCCTGTGCATCAGAGAATCATTGAACAGTTTTGGTTGGAAGACTGAGTCCAACCTTCTTCCTCAGCCCTATTTTTTCAAGAAGGCAAGATTTTCAGTTTTGGGGTTTTTTTTTTTTCAGCACTTTGACTGTATATGAGTATAAAATGAAAAAGTGAGAATTTTGTCATGCTTGCCCAAAGAGCTGGGAGTGCTCTCCGTTGGCCAACGCAGTCGCCTGGGCAGTGTTAACGTAGGAGATGCAAGACTTGCTAGAGGTGGGAGGATTGTTGCAAAGCCTGAAGTCAGTGTCTGACTGACGGTACCTCCATCCTCTCCGCCCCTTATCACAGTTTAAGCCCCAAGCTGAGAGCAGCTGGCAGAGCAGTGCCCCTTGCCCGTGTGGGTGCATTACAGGATCCCACCAAGGTCTCTGCAGATGGTGGGGTGTGAGGTGCCAAAACGTGCCATTGGTTAATGCCTCTGCACTGGCACGGAGCACCTTGTTAATTCCTGGCAACTCTGAGCCTGTGGCTGAGTTCATTAAGTTTTGATGCCTTCTGCAGCGGCCGTCAAAGGTATCAGGAAAGTTTGCTCTCTGCTGCTCCGACCTTCCTTATGCCTCAGATGTTGCCTGTTTCAGGCACTAACATTTTGGCTGTGATTTGTGATGGTGTTAGGTGGTTTTGCTCAAAGAAGAAGTGGGGCAAGAGGTGTCCTTGTTTCTGGATAAGGGAGCTTTTTCAATCTCTCCCTATAGTTACATTCAGACTCACTTTTCATCTTCCTCCCTTCCTCCCTTCCTATACACATGTCTATCCATGGAAAGACAAGTTCCCTCGCTCAGTCTGTTTCTCCCAGGTGGTCCCCAGCAGATTTACCTGTAATCTCCTTGATTTGAGCTCAGCAACTTTCACCATATTGGCTCATCTCTGCCAGCAGGATGGGCCTCACAGGACGTTTTCTATAATGGACAGGCTCCTGCTCCACTGGTTCGTCATTACTGATTTGTAGAAACCCCAAGGAAGCTAAAAAGTTGTATGTCCTCAGCCAGATCATCTGAAAGGGGTTATGTCTTGCACCCGGGCAGTTTCTAGTGCACTCACGGGCTCCTGCAGGCCACTGCTTTTGGAAGGAGCCCACACCATTCGTCCAGTACTTATGGGCATGAGTTAGCCTGGCTGCTCCATCAGAAATTGCCATAAACAAGGTGCTGAGCACACTGGGATTTACCATATGCACTTTTTGTGGTGTTTCTGCAGTGGGTTAGCTAGTGCCACCCGCACTGCATTTCACTGCAAAGAAGTCTGCCATGGTTAATGACTTAAATGATATATGCTGAGACACTTTTGTTGAGGAAATAACCCTTCCAAAGCCCGTTGAAATAAATGCAAAGAACAGCCTTGTCTCCAGCGGGCTTTGGATCAGGCCCAGATTCACGATCATAATATGTTGTCTTTTTTCATAATTTTGTGAGAATGGCCTTTTCTTTTGTGCAACAAACCGTAGCTAAGGGGAGCGGGGAAGAAAGGAAGGCAAACAGAACCACAGAAACTGCGCTAAAGGAATTTAAAATGAAAAATGCATTAAAAATTTAGTATGTGAGCAAAACCAGATTACTTTGCTCTGGAAGGGTGAGAGGGAGGAAGAATTATTATTTTAATATGTAGCAGGCAAGGACAAGCACAAATCTGACCACGTCTGAGAACAGCAGAGAGCCACAGCCTAGGCTTACATTGAAAAGTTCTGGCAAATATTTCAGTTTAAAAGAAGGTGTGAGAAGGAAAGAGCCAGATCTGGCACGTAAGCCCCTACATGTTTGTGTGAATCTATACCACACTTAGCTTTTGAGATTTTTTTGCCTGATTTGAATGCATATGTTTGATAATAGGAAACAACACATTTACATTTATTCCTTGCATTATTCTGGAGTCTTTTAAAGGATCGAGGAGTTAGTACAAACGATTCTGCAAGCTTCTGTGCCACCTCGCCAACGCAAGCAGATAACTAAGGGTCGGAGTCTGTAAAGCAGGTAAATCTAATGGCACTGAGAGCTCAGGACATGAGATTGCTACAAGGAAAAGACAGTTTTCTCACATGAGTAGAGTGAGTTTGCATTGGTTCCACCTGCAGGGATTCGTGGCCATGCAAAAACTCCCAATGAGATCTCTCGTGTCCCACCTGGATACACTAGTCTGCCTGTGAGCATCACCTCACAAACTGAGACTTTAAAGAGTGGTGGTCAGATATTCTCTCAGTGTTTTCATATGTTTTGAGTTTTTCTGATGGGCTCCACTCGAATTTCCCGCAGAATCATAGAATTGTCTAGGTTGGAAAAGACCTTTAAGACTTTTTTTTTTTTTCATGAGGAAAAGTCTTCTGGAGGCTAAGAGAAAAATCTAGAGAAAATCTGGTTGTGCCTCTCTGGACTATCTGTATTGACTTAGTGTCTTTATGAAACTGGATGTGCATGTCTGTGTGGAGACTTCTGGAGAGAACATTATCGTGGAGTCTCTTAGAGAAAATAGTTCTTCTCTGGGTGATTTTTCCTCCTGAAAGCCACCGTGCAGTCAAGAAGGAGATACATCCGTGAAAGCGGGAAGATGCAAATCTGCAAGCCTAGGCCATCCACATTAAACACCCAAGAGGGGGAAACAAACCCCCTCGTTTTCCTGCAGGAGTAGACACGAGGAAGAGATGTCAGTGCAGCTATGACATCTGTTTACATGGGGATTTTATGCACCTGTTCACTAGGCAATAACAAATGCTTACCATGGTGGTAGCTGTATCACACGGTACATATGCTGCTTCTGACATACATAACACCTCTTTAAGGAAACACATGGCCCCATATGTCATGAGAACTTGTTTACATTCTACAATACAGTAATGGAAAATATGTTTCATAATAAATGTTTTCATCATTTTTGTGTTTAAGGAAAGAATGGGAGTTTTACACCCTAGCTGACAAGCTGAGTGTCCTCCCTCATTGTTCTCATCGAGAGATGTGTGGCTGTGGACTAAACTTCCTACAAGCTTGAAAAGTTTAGAGAAGTTGGGGTCTCAACTGGTCAGTTTTAAGGGCTGACGCCTCTGAAAAAAATATCATTTTTTAAAAGTAGGATTGGAACCTATAGTTGGGTGCAGAGTGTTTATTTATGTGGATTGCTATCAAATGACCAATTTCTGGTCACTTGGACAAACGTCCTGTATTGCCTGTTTGGAGCTCTTGAGATACTGATGCCACCTCAGGGAGAGAATCACAATGGGTTTGCAGCCCCATCTTTTAGTTCTGTAATCATGGAACCAGGAAAAGGAATCATATTTCTTCTTAGCCATAAAATGAGGCAGGTTCCTAACTGAAGGTTGTCTACTCCAACCTCCCAAAAAATCAATTTGAATAGGTTTTAGCTTTGATGTGGTTTGGTTGAGGTTACTTTGCTGCCATTTTAAGGCTTTTCCCTTCTAGTAGCTCTTCTGTTTTCAATTGTCAGTGTGTCCAGCACCAAGACTGCTCATGTGCAGTCTTGCTGCAATGGAGGATAAGCTCATATCCTCCATTCACTCCTCACTGCTGAGGCAAGATTTTGTCCTACAATTAAACTAACAATATCATAAGAACTCAGAAGACGAAGCTGTTATTTCCTATGGAAGATAGGTCCAAGAGTTAGTAATTCTTAACATAGGGATTTATTTTTTTTTCCCTTGATATTTACCCTAACTGTTATTTTCTGGTATTTAATTTTTTTGAGTTAGTTAAGAAGAGTGAAAATCAGACCCTAAGTTTTTAGGAGAAACCACTAACTTACAGACAAAACCGAAACGTGAATGTTAGGGATATGTGGACAAACAACTTCAAGTTTTGTGATGTAGAGAACATTGATATCTTCTTTAAATACATCTTTTCTCTGTTTAGTCCTTCTGCAAAGCAGTATTGACCACTATTTCGGCAGTTCACTCACGCAAGAGAAAGACGAATAGATCAGTTATTCCAAAATATAATTGTCTAAGCTTTTCTCTTTGTGCATAGATTTAGGGTTGTTTAACAACAACGAATTTCCATGAGTTTCATAACACGTTCACCCCAAGTACTTCTTATCATCTTTTATCACCTCTACCTCATCAATTACATACTTATATCCCCAAAAAAGGGAAAGCATTTTCTTTATTTTACACTAGCTGTCTGATAACTTCTTTAGGTGCCTTTAACTGCAGTCTTTTGAGAAATGCAAACAGAAGAAGAACAAACAGCCAACAGTGTTTGACTGTTTGTCCTTTTTTTTGCATTGGTTTAAATTTTATGCAGTGCAATACTTATTCCTCTCTCCCAGGCTCCTTCTCGGACAGAAAGTCCTTGCCTGTTTTGGCCAAGCTTGTAGAAGTGATGTAACTCTCTGTGATGTGACAAACAGGGGACACAGAGCACTTCAAAACCTTCTTATGAACTGTGCCAATGGTAAGATGACAATAAAATTATAAAAATAGATTAAACTGCACTTTTTGTGGTATTCTCCCACTTACACTTTCTTAGTTTCTGAGTTTCTTGGGGCCTGTGCAATATGTTAGGGCATGAAGGTGCTCTTGCTCATATACATTTGAGGACCAAGACACACATTTTGAGTACTCTGAGCTGAGCATGTGTTTTCTTGTTTTCTATTACAAACACGCTGCTCCAGTGTACTACCACATGAAAATACTTGTGCCAAAATAACCCATTTTGCAGAAAATCTGCCATTCCCAGGATAGCACAGAGCACCTCTGAACTTCAGCATCTGCAGGGCAAAATGTAATCCTACTCTTGACTCTGACAATTACAAAAAGCTAAAAATAAACACCTCCCAAACAGTGTGATTCCTGCAGTTTGCATAATGGAGAGAAATGTGATATATTCTTTTAAAATCCCAAGAAGCCTAAGATCCTAGCTCAACAAAGCATGACCTGAAGGATGCTTAAAGTTAACTACGTGCTTCATTGCCTTACTGAACTGGGGCCATAGACGTAGTGATAATGCATACACCATTAAAAACTGGCCTGGGTAAAAGCATGGGCTTACTAGGCTTTAATAGTTCTCAGTTTCACGTATAAATAACTCTACTTTTTAAAGAGTATCCCTTTAACACAAAAAACTATTTTTTTCCCCTAGGATAAATTCTCAGCTGATGGAATCATACGTAAGTTTCTCTTTCTTCCCATACTGAAGCTTGGTTTTATCACACACACATATATAATATGAATATTATATATGTATATAAAATATATGTATAATGTATGTATAACACATGTAATATATGTAATGTATGTGATATATGAAATATGTTATATAATATATAGGATATGCTATATATTATATATAACATATAATGTATAATATATGATGTATTGTATATAATTATATATATTATACAATATACTATATAAGTAATTACATATAATTATATATTACATTATATTATTTAAAAATATATATTATATATAAATATATAATGTATTATATGTATTTTTTATATATATATATGTATTTATATATGTGTATTTATATATAAAAGAGATATATATTTGCAGGGCATTCCAACAATTAGGCCCAAGACTGTTTTTGAATTTATAATTGTACGTGGAATAGAAAGGATAGAAAATGTTGTTTGACTTAGAATTCTTGGTAGTGATTTTTTGCTTTTGAATACACTCCCCCCATTTTTTCATTTTACTCACTACAGTTACATAAATTAAACAAGTTTGAAAATATTTGGGACACGTTTAAGTGTTGCATCTTAATCCATCTTTTTTTTGTATGTCCTTCAGAAGAGGATGATGTTTGCAACTTCAGCTGTGTTAAAGTACACAAGTACCTTACAGAACAGAGATTCTTGTCCTGTTTTCAGGCTTTTGGATGTTAAATATGCTACTGAAATTGGTAGTGAAATCTAACCTATTAATTTCTTCTATAAACTTCACTGAAGCGGACTATCGCTCATGTACTTAGGTGTCTCATTTACAGCAGAGTGCTGACAAGCTTTATGAATGGGGGAATGGCATCATTTAAAAAGGAAAATAACTTGAAATCTCTAAGGAAGAAGAGTTTCCCAGCGTTTTAAGGCAGCATACAGTGAACCATCAGTCTGAAGCCAACCTTTTTTTGCCTTATTTTCAAGTCAAGAAACAGTATGATAACAACCTACAGAAACTTGGCAGGATGATTAAAGAATCATTTTTCTTCTGGTGTCTGATCAAGCCATACAGACAAAAATCACAAAGATGAGACAAATTTTATTTTGCTATCATATGCGGTGAGCAGTTTCTGAGAAATATCATTTCCTCACTACAGGGAACCAGCATTCACTAATAGCAGAGCCAAGCAAAATTTCTGAAAATTGTTATTGCAGTGTTTACATTATGAGATCATTTTTTTTCCTTATGAAGTACAGGTGCAAAATCTAAACACGCTTCTCCCAGAAGTGCAACTTTCCAGCCATTACTTTCTTAAGCAGTCCTTGCAAACTTAATCAGCCAACTATTAATGGGCTATTGACAACTTTCTAAATCTTTTTTTTCTTCTTTTTTTTGCAACAATACCAATGCAAAAATAAACCCCATCAACTCCAAATCTGACTTCTCTTTAATTTTCTTTTTCCCTCTCTCAATTTTTTTTCCCCCATATATCTTAGTTTTTGAGACCAGTCAACCTACAGAAGAGCATCTGCTGGACCCTGGGTGGGGAAGCAGACAGGCGGAAGCTTTGCAAATGTAAAAGCCAGGAGTGGGTCGGACCCCAGATGGTGAGTGTTTGCTCTTAACAAGGAGGCTCTTTCTCCTTCAAAAGAAGGGAGGTAGCACCCTCTAGCACTGAGCTTTTGCTACCACTCCAATGACAGGCAGTGCCAAACATAAATCAGAGTGATAACAGCCTCTGCTGGGGATTGAGACCCACATTTTCCTGCACGGAAGATAAAACCTTTTCTGGTTCTTAATTCAATCACATACCCAACTGGCAATCTTGCATATCAAAATGGGAATCCTGGGAGGCTGCTGGAATATGCAGATCAACAGAAGCTAATTAGCATTTACTTGCAGCCATCCTTAACTGATTGGCAGCACAGCTGTGGGGACCAAGCAGAACATGCTGAGTTGCATATTTGTATGGCCACCTGCCATTTGGTGGGATCCAAAATAGTGTAAACTACCACTTCACAATAACTCAGTGACCTTAGTTTTGAAGTAATATTGAATAGACATATTTGGCTAAGTGTATAATTAGTGCTTATTTCACCTGACATGAAGTTCAACAATAGGCTGTGCAGCAGTACCTTCTTAATTTGACATGTTGATGTCTTAATTGAGATTGACAACTTGTTAGAAAGGTACTATGTTTCCAACGCAGGCTGAGATCTACTCATCATCACCGCCTTTCCTAAGCATATGAAACAATGCACTTTTATGCCTTAAAGCATATTCTTCCAGCTATTCAGAACTGAACAATCGAACACGAGTAGGTCTCATCGATGAAAGCAGCGGCTCCATTTCTTGCAGGGCTTTTATGTAAGCACTTTTATTGCTTTTTTTCAAAGTAGACGGTGGAGTGGGGTGTGACCCAGAAAAATTAAAATGTCAGGAAGCATAACAAAGAAAATAGAGGGAGAAAGGATGTTTAGGCGAGAAGGAATGCCAGCATTGTAGGCCAATTCACACAATGGTGGTGAAGTGAAAATGAATGAAAGCTGTACCAATGATTTATTCTAGGTCGTAGAGAAGAGAATGATGCCTCTCATGGTTAAGCAAGCCAAGGTCTGTAGGCTGACAGCCTCATCATCCTAATCTGGAAATCTGGGTCACCTGGATATCAGGATACATCTGCTTACAGGCAAAAATAACAAAACCAGATCAATTCTGTGTATCCATGACAAATTATATGTAGATGACTTCTGTGAATTGGTACATTTTCTCAGGGTGGCTGGACTGGCTTGTAACAACAAGAAATTTGGTCTTGTTTCAGAATGCATGGTGGAGAATGACAAAAAAAAATGTGTGTTCAAGAAGTATTAGTAAGGGTACATCTAGGATTGCTGATACATGTGAAATATAAAGATATATAAGTAGTGCTATAATACTCAGTGGAAAGTGTAGCAGTGAAGCAATAGATAAGGATGGAGTCCTTGCTTGTGTGTTTCTAAAAGAGGATCATAGCCTGTGGAAAAATAAGTCCCTTCAATCAAAACTATATCCTCATTATTGCTGTGTCACATATGGACAGAAGCAAAACCTGGAGTTCATCTGCTGTTCTTTACTTGAGGAAGTACTATAAAAAAGACCTGCTATGCCTTACCATTACCTGCCTTTCTTGGTGTCTTTGGGATAAGTACGATCAGAGACACTTTAGAGGGACATGGCCATAAGGCATTTCATGTTTATTAAAGCACACACACATAAAACACATTCCTGATAATGCAAAGGAACAAGTCACCAAGGTAACAAACACCCTCCCCTGTGCCCCTATGAACTCTGTGAGCTACAGATGGAAAGAGCCTACCAGGCCACTAAAGTCCAGGTGAGCTGCCTCTGCAGAAGTCATTCCAACAAGTGCTTGATGTCTAATCTTTGCTACATCCTCCATCACAATTTTGTTGTTGCTCTTCAAGCAGAGGCAACTGTTGAATGCTGTGGCACGGGGAGCGCAGCTCTGTGCTCGAGCCCTGGTGTGAAGGGTTTTCATACATGGCCTTAGAATTGCCTTGGCTCTTTCTGTAGCCACACTGAATCAAACCATCTGCCTGATCCAGCTACTGGAGGGGAAAAACCTCAAATATTAGGAAACCCTGCCAGATAAGTAAACACTTCTGAGCTAAGGCTTTGTAGACAATTTATCACTAACGCAGCCTATTCTGTAATGTGTAGTAAGTAGTACAAGGTGTTGAAGATGTAGCCTACTGGCCCGAAGGCAAATGAAGGTAACAGGAATTTTTTCATTGTCTTGGATGGGCTTTGCATCACACAATTATCACAAAATTGTGTAGTTCTGTTTCTGGACATAAACAGGGATGCCTGCAGGTTAGAGAGGTCATATGTGTCAAGAGACTTGCTTCTGCCCAGAGAGATGTTGATCTCCCAGAAAATTACGTGGACATGCTTTGTGAGGATCTGAGCAGGCTTGGTAGCTGGTTCACTGTAGAGTGGAAGAGTCACAGGAGTCTAAGCTGATAGGCAACTTGACAGCATGTCGGGCAGATTGCTGCAGCTCTGGGCTTGACATACGTATGAGAAGCCAGGAGCCCAGGGGCATTGGCTTCGGAGCCCCAAGACTCCCAGTCATCTGGGACTTCCAAGTTCCTGTCTCCATACTATGCAGCCCAGTGGAATTTTAATTAGAAACTTATCCAAATTGTTTGAATAATTTTTCAAACCTTCTAGATTTCCTTCTTTTCCTTCCAAATCAGAATGAAAACAAACTTCAGAATATTAAAATAGTTCCTGTGCCAGGATTACAGATCTTCATTCGACTCTGCTTCTAAAACTGTGTCACAATAGGGTTTATGACTGAGCTATGTCATGTTGCATCACGCTGTGTGAATGACAGCCTGACATTACAAGTGCTCATCACAGTGCTGTGTATGTATAAAGATGTTCTAAATTCTGCCAACAGACAGACATGGTCGTTTGGGAAAATGTATATTTGCTAAACTGCAGTACTAGTAGAGGCGAGGCAGTGAATTCATTCTCCATCAGCCTGCTATTGTTGTAGTGCTTGTAAGAGCTAAAATCTGATGGTGATCACGGTGTGTTTTTACTCATAGGGCTGGTGTGCATGATCCACACAAACATGTTCCTAAAGACATCTGAGCTGGCGGGTGCTATTAGCTCCACACTGGGCATCTCTGACCTAATGGCTGATGAAACGGGCTGCTGAAGAGCTCCTGAGTACCTTTGTCCATGAGTTTGTAGCGAATGGCAAAGAAGCAGCGTCATTTGAAATTAAGGCAGTCATTACAAGGCTCTGCGGTGAGCTGCATGAATATCTCCAGGCATTCCTAGGGAATATATTGACCACCTGTTGTGTCGCCCGGGCAGTGCTGCATGCTGTTTCATGGCACTTTCATGCTTTGACCTGAGCATGGCATTTGCATCATGACTGCGTCATCGCCTTCTTGATGAAACGGGCTCTCTCTCAGGAGGCTCAAAAAGACTAAAGGGGCCTAAATACAACAAAAAAGCTACTAGACCCTGCAGAGGGGTTGCTGGGAAATACTTTGTGCCATCCCTGAGGTTGGAGAGGATGACTCCCCTAGCATTAAAGCAAATTCTTTGCATTGAAGCTTCCTGCTAGGGAAGAAAGCCACTCTACCTGTTTAGGAGCACATTTTGGAATTTCACTTAGTGAAAGCATCCATCTCTCACATCCAGGTGAGATCCCATGAGCAGCAGGACAGCTCATCTACTAGGCAGGCTCCAGGACAACCCCTTCATTAGGATTCGTCCTGATCACTGGTGATGCTTCAATAGTTAATTGGACAACTCCATTTTGAAAGCCTGTGCTGCAAGCTGAAGCGGGATGCAGTCCTCGCTAAGGACTTTTGCATCTTTTCCACTACGCAAAATAACAAAAAAGACTAATCTTAAAACTGCTCTTAATGAGTATAACCAAAATATTAACAGTAGTAAACAAGAATACATTTGCTCATAACTTGTCATATCAGTGTAATAAATTAAGCCAGAAACACATTAACATTTGACAGCTTAAACAATGAAGGAAAAAATACAAACCTCACAGGGACTATGTGAAGCATGTTGGCAGTTTAACAGACATTTTGAGATGTAGATACATATATCAACCTTTCTGAATTTAGTCTTGATAACTCCTTTTCCTCTGTGTGCCAAAACACTGCCGTGTGAAGACTAATGAGTTCCAGATTTGTTTATCTTTGGTGGCTGAGGCAGATTCATGAGCCCCTTGAACCTATTTTACAGCGGCCATGTGATACCATTGTGCAACACCAGAGGCAGAAACGGCTCTTTTATGCTGATGGATATACGGCATGTTAAAAGATCTTACAAGAAAGATGTGTTTGGCCATCTGATACAAGGGACCATGTCAAATCTGTTTTGGATGATCTATACGAGTGAATTGTCCTGCCTGTTAGCTTTCATATGTGTTTTATGTTTACGTTCAGAAGTGTAATAACAAATGCTCGGAATAAATTTCACACATGAAATAGGGATTATTATGTCTAACAACAAGACTTCATGTTGTGCACTCACCAGATTTTTGTATGGGTGATTGTTTTTTCTGAACTTTCTTTCATATTTTGTGAGCTCTCAGATAAACATTGTGGCTCAGGAAGACCCTGAGCCACCTCCCGGAAAAATCATCCTGTTGCTTTTATCCCGTTGGCACTCTAATTTCATATTTAGCTCTGCAGTGTTTTACTTTTCCATGAATCGGAGGGATTTCCATTTTAGTATTTGCCTTCATCGAGATCTGTGGCCATTACTGGTGAAAGGAAGGGTTGCATACATGCATCTTTATTGAATTTAACACACAACATTTTGGGCAGATATTCGTGGAAGCGGAACAGAGCATCTTCCAACTGGAAGTCCGAGCTGGTGGATTTTTGTGGGCTAACCTTCGCCCAGCTCTGAAGAGGGTGGCTTGGATCTACCATCCCTTTAAACCCATTACTGATTTTTATCTCTTGACAGGACAAAGTTGGTGCAAAGGCACCTTAAACTGACAGCGGGTAATGATTTGAGTCCCTGGATGACAGCTGGTCGCTGCGGTGGACCTGCCTCTCCTGCCATGGTACCAGCGATCTGGCCAGGAGTAGGAGGGGCAACTGAAGCACATGCCCAGTGGTAGCTGTAGGTAACAGAGTAAGTTTAAATAGCTCTGATGAACACTTGACTTGTTGCTTTAAGTTTTTTAATTAATCATTAGCACTGTAACAGAGGCTCTAATGTACCTTTTCCTTAGTTACAGTCCAAATATATCTTTTTCTCCTTGAATTTAAATGTGGTGTACATGTTTAAGTAAGTTTGTTGTTGTCTTTAGCAGATGCACTAACTACTTCTGCAAAGTAATTTCTTCTTTAGCAGACACTGCTCTGTAACATCCATTTCTCGTACGTAATATTTTTCACAATTTTTGACTGGTGGGGCCAGGTCACATTTTCTAAATAAGCAGCAGGAAAAGCCAATAATAAACCCTTTTCTCCTCAATTCTGCTTTGAGAATGATAAAATCGAAGCCCCCTGCCATGGGCACGGACACCTCCCACCAGACCAGGTTGCTCCAAGCCTCATCCAACCTGACCTTGGGCACTTCCAGGGAAGGGGCTGCCACAGCTCCTCTGGGCAACCTGTGCCAGTGGCTGACCACCTTCCCACAAAAATGCATCGCATGAAGAGGGAGATGCAACACATGCATATCCTTGTAGCATGTGATTTGGGAAGGAAGAAGAAAAGAAAGGTTTGTTAGAAAAACTGATTTACACATAGTGAATATTTCTGGAGCTATTTGTAAGAAAAGCTTACTTGCTATTTGAATATGTAATGACTAATTTAACACCTGGACTCTGTTTTTGTAGGAACTGGCCTTTAGCTCCTTCTGATAGTGATGGTAACCCAAGGTCAGAATTTGTTCTGTAGTAAAGAGAGGTAACAAGGGCTTTGGGGTTTCACTGCTCATGGATATCTCTGTTTCCTGTGTGCAGCCCACTTCTGCAACAGCTCGATTGAGCCTGGGATCCTCACGTTATATGAACACGTGGTGAGAGACAGTTCTCGGCCCGAAACATTTACAATCTAAATAGATGTGGCAGGTGAGAAGTGGATTGCAGGAAATTTTCTTTTCTTATAAATGGACATCTGAGTTGATGAGAAAGGAAAGTGATTCAACCAAAGGCAGGAATTTTGCCCTAAGCCTCGACATACCCCCACTCACAGGTCATGTTGCTCTCTCCAGCTCTCTATTTCATGCCTATAAAAGCAGATAATTTTGTATGATTTTCTGAACAGAAGAAAAAAAAAAAGCCATCTCACATAAGAACAGTACTCCATTTCTGTACCATGAGCGATGACTGTTCTTGTTCTAGTAAAAGCCAGACCTCCTCATAACATACCTTATAACCTGTTAATTATAATTTCCTTCTCTAACACTTGGATCACACTACTAAATATTTTTAAATATCTATATATGTGTTTTTTAAGCTGCTGGGTTTGGGTTACACCTTTTCCATATGCCCAACCCACACAATCCCATCAACGCTTTCACACACCAGTCAAACACTCTATATTTGTGTGAAACTCACTGAAGGAAAAAAATTCCTATTACTACTACTACAGATACAAATTCATTTCTCACAACTATTAGTGTTTTCCTGAATGCAGCTGAATGAATTTACTGCAATTGACTCTCTAACTTTTTGTTGTGTTTATTCAGTGAAGATTTTTTATTTATATTCATAATTACTCCAGTCCCATCACCACGCATCCTATTTTCTTCCTTTTAGCTTAACAAAGGTCCCTTTACAAAACTTAATCACTTTCTTTATGAGCAATTCCCTAATACATTTTGTATTTTGTTGTTACTAGGAACGATATTCTGAAAGCTGATATACATTCAACAGCAGGTGTTAAGACAGGCAAGTAGGGAACAAAAGCTCTTAGTGCATGAAAAAGTCTAATAATAGACAATTTGTTCACCTGGCACTGGCTGCATAAGCATTTGAGATGAGCTCATTGTTATTTGGCGATGAGCTTTCTGCTGGTCACATGGATGAAAATATGGAAAATCCAGGTTGTGGAAACAAAGGTTTGCTAATATTAGAACCGCATTAAATGGTGCATGATAGAGCTGGGGAGGTTGCAGGGTGACCTGCAGTGTTTAGAGCTGTGAAATCTTTCCATAACTAGGAGAGCAATCAATAAAGACACAGTTGTGTATATTCTTGCAATGAAATTACATGTGTAAACATTTCCAATAACTGTGCAACTGGGCAAGCTGTTCAGAGCAGGCTTGCACTCAGAAGCGTAGTTCAAGTTTTTCCAGGCTCATTGAAAATGTGGCCATTAGTTAGGGAAGCTCACCATGACAAGCAGAGTTAAGCAGTCTGGTGAAAACTGAATTACCAGTCTGTAAAGGCAATTCTCCACAGTGATACTGCTGGGGTGGTGTTGGGAACATCGTTACATACTGCTAGAATCCTGAGCATGAGGTACGCAGGGGTGCGTGTCCAGCCCTCCAGCCCCAGAGCAGTCCCTGTGAGGAAGAGGACACTGGTTCCTGTGAGAACATTGAATGTCTTCCTGTGTGTCATCGGTGTTGTGAGCATTTGGGAAGCTTTCTCTTCAAGAAGGAAAGCGTCCCTGTTCTGGGGGAGCAGAGATGGAGTCTGCACTTAGCTGTGGTTCCCATCCATCCCCCCCAGAAGACAGAGTGGAAGCAGCGTTTCAATTAAAAGGGCAGTGCCACAGTGTCCCTAAACTACCTTCTCCTTAGCACGTACTCTGCTCCTAGAAAGAGGGTCCTGTGCGCTCCCCTAGAACAGACAGCAAAACAAGCATCCTTAGTCCCAAGGTGCATTTTCTAAATCTTCTAAAATTAAGGAAATCACATTAATTATAACATACCATTAATTATCATGGTTTTACTTTTGAAGGACAAAAATCCCTCTGACCTTTCTGATTTTCTTTGATTTCCACGGGAAATGTTGCAGGACCCTGTTCCTATCTACTCCTCTTAGCTGTGCACGCAGTTGTTTGCCTGGATCCCAGGGAGATTAAGGATGAGGAGATTCTAAATACCATTGGATCATTTTCCTTAGACTGTGGAGATGAACTCTGCACCAGCGGTCATAACCGGTGAGCTCCCTCTTGGCTTTAGTTCTACTAAAACTTCACTTTATCTTCATGAAGTCAAGCTGAACCTTCTACTTCAGTTACTAATCAAAAGTCTCAGTTCCTTGAGACAGTAATCTTACAGTGTTTATATTTGCCATGTGTCAATGAGGCCGCAGCACCCTGCAATGAATTTGACTCCCTTTCCAAACCATAAATATTAGGGTACGTTTGTGGCCAAAAGCCATTTCTGCATTAAGCTTAAACTATAGTGGATTGGCAGTTGTATTGCTGTCAAGTAGGGCTGATGTCACACCGATGCTCTTCATCGACATCAGATCTGGTTTTGAAAAAGTTTATAGCAAAGTTAAGCTCATCCAGCAAGAAGTCAGCATAATCTGATACCCTCCTACCAAAGAATACTAGTTAGAATACTGGATACTGATGACTTCAACAAACACTTCCAAGTAGGCATTGGTTTCAAAAAGTAGTGTAAGTGCCTAAAGAACAGTGAATATGCTGGAGAAGTTTGTAAACATTTAACAATTGGACCATACATTGCTTGACCAGAGAACTTGTGCAACGATGGCCTTTCTGCCAGTGTGCAGCAGGTCTGTTTTGTCCACGTAAATACCACCAAAAAGCTGAAGACCAGAAAGTTAGTTTCTTCATATCAGTTGGTTTTGTTTTCCTCCTTTTTTTTAAAATTTTTTTTCATTTCCTTTTGCAATGTCAGATGGAATTTGGCACGTAAGAGTTTAGGAATCTAAAGGGAGGCCGCAACACTGAGCACAGATCAGATTCCTTTTCCTTGCACAACTCTCCTCTCTGCATTCCAGCCTGACAAAGTTTTGTTGCAGTTACTCAGTACATAGATAACTAAATGCTTTAAATACTAATTAAAATAGATGATGTTTCACTATTGGCCTACGCAATTTGTTTATGATGGAAGACAGCAGCGAAGCGGAATCATCTATTACCATTATCAGCAGAGTGTTTCTTTTCTTCTTCTCTTCTTATCCAAGCAATACATATGTCCAGGCACTGACTTGATTCTCGTAAACAGCCTTGTTTCCAACAGAATCTCTTCCTCCACCTTTCCACTGTCTTACCTTTCAATTCACCCTGAATCTATCTTAAAACAATACCGTCCAATTTGCCTGGATTTTTTTGTACTTGAAATGTTATATTGGAATTGTTTCTGACCAGAATGCTTGCAGTCCCATTCTCTGTATGCAGAAATGCGTTCCCATTAATCAAAGGAAAAGCTGAGTAAAGTGGTACAATCTACATTCTCCTTTTTGAAAATTAAAAGGCAGTATTGTTATTAAAAGGCAATTCTGCTAAATGTTTTCTGATGGAGGGAGAATTGGGACACACTACATTGTCCAGTGACTTTGCCAAAAATATGACACCAAGAGACACGATAAATGAATGTATAAATAGTAAATGTTCTGAAAGGGGTAGTCATAAATCACAAAGTGAGTTGCAGGACATTTCTTTCTTGGTGGTACTTGAAATGCGATCTACATTGAATTAAAAGAAAATCAAATTTTCTCTTTTGGTTGCGTTGAAATGATATAGAGGCTGGAAACCCAATGTCCCTGAAGCAGAGTCCTATGCAAAATATGAAGCTCTGCAGTAAACACTAGATCAGGTTTTGCAAAGAGGAGGGATTTGTTGAAGAGTGCAAATCAGCAATTTGTTGGAATAAGAGGTTATTAATCACACAAGACTTAGGGTTAGCAAAGTTCTGGCCTTGAATCAGCGATGCACTACAGTAAATTGAATCACTCCAATAAGAACAGATAAGTTGATCTGTGAAGTTCTGCAACAGAACTCGAAAGACAATTTCCCTCACAAAACAACCTGTGTTATAATGATAAACGATCCTATTATTTTTGTCATCATTTATCAGCAGAATTTGACCTGTCTCATGCTGTCTGCGTAGGTGTTCTTCCCAGGGTTCATCTACTGTGCTTTTGGGTGGAGAAATTACCTGAAGACCACCTCTTCCTTTTTTGTTTTTTCCCCTGAACTGCATCTGCATTAGTCTGTGCACAGCCTGGGAAGCTGAACTGCTAAAAATTGTGTATCTGAAGAGTTTGTAGGATGGTTGAGAGCTGGACCTCTGCAAAAAGTCTTTCTGGGTCCTCTGCATTCCAGAAATCCTCTAATCATTTCCCTCTTCTCTTCCAGGGGTCTCTCCATGACCAAGCTTTCTCTGTGCCTACGAGCAGCGGTGTGTAGGTTGGCATCACTAGCTATAATTCACTGTAATTGCACTTGAAAGTAGACCCTTGATAAGATTTGGAAGCAGGGACTGGCTCAATTATGCAACCATGTGATCTTACTGTTTTTGCTTTGGTTTCACAGTCTGCCTCGTCCTGCTTGTTGTTTGTCACACTCCCTTGTGCTCTGGTTTAGATCAAATGAGCTCTTCTATACTTTCTGTTTGTATAGCTTAGGATATAGGGATAGGTCAGGAAAAAAAAGCCTGGGGCCTCAAAAAGAACAAATTTGCTTGGAGAAAGGCAGGGGGAGAAGAGACTTGGCAGTCACGAGGGGGCTAGAGTGAAGGAAATGTAACCAGGACTTGCTACACCTCACCAGCGCTTTCATTGGGTTGCAACGGAAAACCCACGTTTCTGAGCAGGAACATTGCCTTCAGCTGCTAGCCCACATAGACGCCATTCAAAGGCTACTGTATTTTTGGTTTTTCTATTAACTTATAGTGGTCAGATGATAGTTTATTTGTTTCTTTTCAAGTATGAATCTGGAATAGCAGATGTGTGTCTTTTTTGCACTGAGTACCTGAACCCTAACCACACGATGTAGGCACCTGAAGTGCTCAGACAGTCTTGATGCTCATATGTGATACACTGTCTGATTTCGTAACTTGTTCTCATCCAACGCAGCGATTTCCTCAGCAGCAGCAAAGAAGCTAAGCAGGTTGCCAGACTGACTGACACAAGGCAAAGATTTCTGAAGCTCAGTGGCAGAAGTCGAAATGGTTGGTAATTTAGGAGTTAGTTGAGTATGTTTCTTTAGTATAGCCTGCAGGTCAGCCATTACCTGCTAGTAAATAGGTAATAAATAACCACTAACAGTGTCAGCTTCCCCCTGTTTATTCTATGTTCTGAGTCTATCTGTGTCATAGGAAAAATGACGTGGTTGGAAAGGCACAAGCCACAGTGAGCTCTTGCTCATGCTGATGCCTGTACAAGTCCTTGTGGAATTGGTGCCTCGGGCTGTCCCTGGTACTTGCGGGGCTGCAGGTAAACCATCGGTGCCGTAAGGGAGCTTCAAGCCAACCTTGCTGTGTCTCATCTCATGCACAGCTGTGTGACTGACCTGATCCCCATCTAGAGATCATTCTCCAGCTGAGAATTTGGCTTTCCAGTAGCAGACTGGTCTTTTTATGAGAGCAAGTAATCAGGCACTGTTGCCCTCTTTCTCATTCTTTCTCCTGTATTTCCTTCGGTTTATCAACTTTGCTAAACCTGGCAAAAAGGTATCTGTCATAAGATTGATGCAATAAATTTCATGCTATATCTCCAGTAAGTGAAGTATTTTCTGCCCATTATTCATTCAGCTCCTGGAGTTGGACAGATAGTTTGTATTAATAAAATATACACCTATATCAAAACATTTTTCAAGCCAAATCTATTAATTACTTTTCCCATTATCTGCTTGGCTCTACGCATGAATAAATGAAAAGAAGCAGAGGAGACGGAGACATGTCACGATCTGTTATGTAAATCATCCTGTACATCCCAAACTGTCTTTTGGGGCAGTGTTAACTAATTTATGACAGGTCACCTGTCATAAATTAATAGTTATTAATAAGTCATTAAATTGATATAAAATTAATCCAGTAATATTTCTTGAATTAGCAATGCCTGACTTAAAACTTGAATTAGCCTGTTTGGTTTTGGCAAAAGGGGCCGAAAATCATGGCCAGTTTCAAGTTCTGTGCTCAGAAAATTACATTTTTCCCTGTGTGCAGGTAGACGTCGAATCACTTCTTAATAGTTGGGAAAGATTCAGCATTACATTGCTTCATCACACACTCCATTTCCTCACCCAAAAGGATGAGCCGCTTTGTGCTGTCTCATAGTGGCTGTAGAAGGTATCGCAGATCCCAGTTTCTTCTGGAACCTCTCAGAGATACTAAACATTTCCCAGCTTCAGGACTTGACTAACAGCTTGAGTCTGATGCTGGGTACACTGAATTTTCAGAGGCATGAATGCAGATTTGGAAAAGTCACAAACAAGGGTCCTGACTAAAGATGCTTGTAATTATTAAAATGCACTTCCCCTTTGCCAATGGAGAATGGACGTATGCTCTCCATGCATCTTAGGTCCAGAAAATGGTCTCTCTGTATCCTCTGAAACCTTCGTGTTTCCTTCTCATTATGTTAATGGGTGCCCATGCAATGTGTACTCTGCTTCAATTTTGCATTGAGCTTTCAATTAGCAGGATTTGAACTGATTATCCTGGCAGTGCTTTCCCCTCCAGAAATCCAACTCCTATTGCACATCAATTTTTAAAAAGGTGTTATTGATACTTCAGGAGCTGTCAGGGATCTGCTCCCGTCTGCCTAAGGACAAAGGAGGAAACTCAGCTGCCATTAAGATAAAACTGCTTCATGTCACCATCAAGTCATGTGCATGTGGGATGGCAGGGGGCAGCCTATCTTTACAGCCCTTAACCAGAAAACTAGGAATTTCGTGAGAAACACTGGTAGCATAAGACTCTACTCAAACACAGGGGATATTTTGACAACAATTTCTTGAAAAAATGCATGAATGTAGGGTGGGCTTTCACATCCCCAACTTTGGATCATTTGAAGTTTGCCAGTCCTCATGTCTTTGATTAATCAAGGATATTTACTTCATTTTCCATCCATTTTTTTTTTTACTTTTGTCACCTCAGCTTTGCTGTCTTCAAGAAAACAATATATTGTAGAGAGGCTGCTTTGCCCTTAGAAGCAGGTGGGTTATTTAGCTCTGATGCTACTCTTCTCCTGACAATGCAGCCTGAAACTCAGACACTAACTATCTGTAATCCAACTTACTTTTCTTATGCAAAGTTAACCCTTCATTTGTCAAGGGAATTATCTGCCATGGTCGTCGGTCACACTGAAATTTCCTCCTCTGAGTCCCAGTGTGTAGATACAAGCCTTGGTGGTGCAGTCTGAAAAACACTCGGTCAAGTCATCCCTGCTTTCTCCTGAAAGGATTTCATCTGAGCTTTCAGACCACAGCTATACTTGCAGCTTTTTTTCTTCACTATACATAATTTTGATTAATGTAATCATTATTGCAAGCTGTTACTGTACATATATGTAGTGGGTTTTGCAGTGGTTACACTATTAATGTTCTCTCACTGACACAGCAATATTGCAAATGCTGGTGTTATTTACAGAAATGCAGTTGTGAGTGTTTTTGCAGACTAAACTTCTTCTGATGAGAACACTCATAAGGAGTGAAGTGTAACTGCTTCCAGCACTCGGGGAATTATTTGTATGCAAGACCTTGATTCTTCCATTTCAGATATACCTGCGAAATAATGAGGGAAAGTTAAACCAGCTTAAAGATGGCTGAAGAGGTAGTGAAGTTGGAAGACTGTGTGGGCTTGTGGCTGCGTACTCACACCTCTCCAACTTGTAGGAAATCGCTCTCTATCGTTCTGAACGAGCTGCAAGTGCCCGCGTCACGGTGCAGCGCTGCAGAACTGGGCTTACTCCAGTTAAAAGATCCCGACTGGAGATGGGCGAGAGCTGCCAACAGCACATTTTGCAGACACCCGCTGGCTTCGAAGCCTGTTTCCAGCCCCATCGGTGTGAAACAGCCCAAATATTACTGACCCTTCTGGGCATGATGTAAAAAACCATCTGTATGCAACAGCTTTGGAGGAGGCCTGATGGCATGGGCTGTGGAGCTGGGTGGAAGGGGCTATATTCTGCCACTTGATTTATTGGCTGGTCAGATTAATTTGCTTTGTTGTGCGGGAGGATCATTGCGTTGCCAGGTGTTTTTTCCAATTGGACTGTGAATCTAGCTAATTGCCAGGGCACCTAGAGCTTGTGAATAACCTTTTAGGAAAACAAAAAAAAAAATTCATTTAAATGTACAAAACAACATGAAGCACCTTGCAAAAAAAAAAATAAAATCTCTTTAGCTGTCAATTGGGAGCCGCAAAGTGGAACAAGCACTTAGGACAGGCTGGGGCTGTGGACCCAGTGGCACGCCCTGAAGCAGAGCTTTTGCCCTCAATGCACGGGTAGGACTTGGCTCAGGGCTGTATCCAGGGATCCTCATCTTCAATATTCTCATCTCTCTAGGAGTACGTGGCAACCCAAGACCAAGGCATCACCTGATGCGTCATCTACCTCGGGAACTACTCAGTCACTCCTCTGAAGCACACTGTGACAGGCCTTGTCCTTCTATTTATTTTTACTGGTATTCTAACTGTTTATAAGCAGTGCCTTTTTTTCCTTCCCACATCGTTAGTGCAATTGTTGAATATTTGAAAGCTCCTCAGCACATCTGAGGGATGTGTCCTACTCGGTCTTTTAGGAAGTGATAACTTTCCTCCAGCTTTTTAGCAATGAAACAATAAATTATTATCCTGCCATTGAATTTAATTGCGCAGTTAAATACATCATTTACAAGGCTTTTAGCATGCTCTGCTAAATTCTCCACTTTTTCATCTAATCTCTGTAGGCCCACGTTACATTTTCAGAGACCTGCATGGGTTTCATTCCTGTTAAATGTGTCGGTAAATCACGGCGGGGAAAAAAACTGGCACATTTCCCTAGAAATTTTTGCTGCAGCCTGAGCTCCCAACCTTGCGGCTTCACGTTCAATAGGTCAGCCCAGATGCCATTTGTCATTGCTCTTTAATTACCGTGGAACCTCTAATCCAGGCCACAAATTCCTCCCTGCCCATACTTCTTTTTACTTCAGAATGCGTATCTAATAGCAACCAAGGACTTTTCCTATTTTCTCACTTGGAATCTGCTTGGGGAGCTTGGAATTGCTATCTAACTGAATCAGTAACATCTGTGACTGCAGGGCAGCTTGAGTGGGAACAGTTAGAGGGTTAGACAGATTTCCTGCATTTTAAGGCTCTTTTCCTCTGAAGAGGCTGCTTTGGGACAATCCAATTGCATTTAATACCGCTTCTTTCCTTTTTATTTTTCATTTTGTTGTTGTTGTTTAACCCCATCTTTTCTCTCTCTTTCTTCCTCTCCCCCTTCCCTCCAGGTTGTTTAGGTTTAAGAAGTAAACAATATTTTAAGGAACCACGCCAGCATTTTGAAAAGTTTCAGTTTCAAACACATGAAAAGGAAAAGTCTGAAGGGATTCCTAGAACTGTATTGCAGCTTGCAGGTATGGCTTTGATTTTCCTTTTGGCAGGCTTTTGCCATTCACTCTTTCATTGCCCTTCCAAGAAACACTGCTGGGTGCCTGAAGACCGGTACGCTTCTTACACTTGGCAGGAGAAGATAACAGTAAAGCTACAGTTTGTGCTTTGAAAGATTAAAAGCAACATTTATTCCTTACAGTACTTTCAAACTTCCTCAAGTTAATTTAAAATCCATTTCAGAGAATGTTTAACTGCTAATACTGGATTTTATTTTTTTTTAAATTCTGCACACACCAAACCTGTTATTTAAACCAAATAAGAAGTGGATTAAAGTCAGCGTAACTCTTTAAAGTGCATTAACTGCTTTGAGCAGTCCTTTCCCTCCCTTGGAAGGAATACCCTGCGCCTCCATGACTGGTCTCTTTATGATATCTCCGTAAAAGTCCTGGCAAGAAATGACCATACTTTGAGCACAAATTTCCATTTTTCAGAAACTTTTTGCTCCTCCCTCCCCTTTTTGGTGGTAACTGACCTCATTGCTAGTCAAGTAGGAAACAAAAGTGTCCCTTCCCTGCCTTGTGGGGCAGCTGATAAATAATTCATACAACTAATGAGGATTTTGAATTTTCAGGCAAACTCTGATGGCATTTTTAAAGGCTTGCATCACTTCGGCATATTTCTCCCACACCTGCATGCTTCAGGCAACCAGGTGTTTAAAATTACCGACGCAGAGCTTTGCCCCTTCTTCTCCTGCAAGTGCTTTGCTCTACAAGGGAGTCCTGTGGCTATTTTGTCTGTTTGTCTGCGCAAGGTCTTTTCTGTGCTAATTAGCGTGAGGGAAAAGGGGAAGCCGAGAGGCCTGTGTTAATTAGCAACAGGGATTGCATACCTTGCCTTATATTAATTTTGAAATGACAAGATGCAGGTGCACTTCTAGTGACGTTTGAATGTATGTTAGCATTTAAGGTCCTTTCACGTTTCTTTTTTTCCTTCCTGTGGATTGATCTTACTTCAGTGGGAGTGTATCAGAAAAAAAAATAAATCTCGAAGTAAGGAAGCTGCTGCTGAAGTGAAGAGCTACATGATGTGAAAGGGCTGATTATGTTTAGATTGCATGTTCTCCTGTGAAAAAAACCAAGCCCCCCAGCTAGTAGGGGAAGAAAGGTCACTGGAACTGAAGAAACAACTGGCTCAGTGTCTTAATTCTGAAGGAAATGAGCCCTTTGGAGATGAGAGGGATTTTCTGATTTAGGCATGCAACTAGGAAAATAAACTTCTCCTGCTATGTTGCCAAATAAAGCAGCGAATCAGAAAGACAGGGTACTGAAAAGCAAAAAGAAATTAATTTGCATCAAGTTTCGTTTTTACCTTTAAATGCTCCACAGGTGATTGGCAATGCTGTATCATTCTTCTAGATTATCATCACAGCATCCTTAAGGAAAATTTGAGGGTGTGAGATGAGCAATGAATTAAGTCCTTCATGTGTGAGGCAGACAGATTTCCATGACTGGGCTGCAAAGAGCCTTAACATCACTGGTCTGTGTGCTGGTTTTGGGTCCTGAGATTCTTCTATTTCCTTTCACACCCACCGCACATGAACATTTGAGTGTGACGGAGGTGGTAGAAGGCCTACTGCCTGAAAAACCCCGTACAGAGAATCTGGGTTGTACGTATCACACTTTGAGTGTGGACCTAAGCCTATATTTGAGCCCAAACATTCCTTCAGTCCAGACATTGTGGAGCTGAGTTTGCAGTGGCTTTTGCTGAATGTTGAAGTTAGAGCTTGCATCACTGCTTTTCCATACTCCAGGGAACATCCTAGATGGGTTGGCCCACTTCACCCTCCTAGGACACTTCTGTCTGTCCTGCTTGCCCTGTGTCTCAAGAGTGCAAAATCCTTCCCGTATATCAGTCACCAGAAGTTAAAGTATAGCCAATAGGCAGCAAGAAGCTTACACAACAAAGTGAATTTCTATAGCTGAGGTATAAGTGGCATATGGGGTTTGACTATGCACTGCAAAAAAAAGAATCTTAGCTTGTTCCTTTACTTGGCATTTTAGGGTTACTGTGAACATAGTCTTTGTGGTCATGGATAGGTGACAGCCAGTCTTCACCACAAGTTGTTTCGGTAAAGGCCACGATAGCTCTTGTTGGGCTTCCGGGGGTTTAGAAACGTGCTGAGGAATCTAAATCCTCGCATCAGCTGCAACGGCATTGTGAAGTATGAACACTGTAAATCTTTACAGATTATTGGTCACCTGAAACATACAGACCTGAGAGCTTTGGTGCATGACAGCAGCCTCTCAGTCCCAGGCCCTGGTTCTCATGGGGGATTTCAACTACCCAGATGTTTGCTGGAAGTCCCACACAGCCAGCCATCCTCAGTCCAGGAGGTTCCTCCAGTGCATCGATGATAACTTTTTGATGCAAATGGTGGATGAGCCAACCAGGAGAGGAGCGCTGCTGGACCTTGTGTTCACCAACAAGGAAGGTCTGGTTGAAGCAGTGAAGGTTGAGGGCAACCTTGGCTGCAGCGACCATGAGATAGTGGAGTTCAGGATCCTGTGCGGTAAAAACAGAATAGCAAGCAGGATCGCAACTCTGGACTTCAGAAGGGCCAACTTTGGCCTCTTCAAGCAATTGCTGGGGGATACCCCTTGGGACAGGGAGCTGCAAGGTAAAGGGGCCCAAGAGAGTTGGTTGGCATTCAAAGACCACTTCTTTGAGGTTCAGGATCAGTGCATCCCATCAGGTAGGAAATCAAGAAAGAGATCCAGGAGACCTGCTTGGTTAACCAGGGATCTGCTGGGCAGACTCAGGTGGAAAGGGAGGGTGTATAAATTGTGGAAGGAAGGGCTGGCCACTTGGGTGGAGTACAGGGCAGCTGTCAGGGAGTGCAGGGAGGCAATCAGAAAAGCTAAGGCCTCCTTGGAGTTAAAACTTGCAAGGGAGGTCAAAGACAACAGAAAGGGCTTCTTCAAATACATTGCTGACAAAACTAATACTAGAGGCAATGTAGGCCCTCTGTTGAATGAGGTGGGTGCCCTGGAGACAGAGGACAGAAAGAAGGCAGAGTTGCTGAATGCCTTCTTTGCCTCTGTCTACACTGTTGGAGACCGTCCTCAGGAGCCTCAGTCCCCTGAGGCCCCAGAGGAAGTCATGACAAAGGAGGAGTCTGCCCTGATTGATGAGGAGTGGGTTAAGGATCAGTTTGAACATTTGAACATTCATAAATCCATGGGCCCTGATGGGATGCACCCACGGGTGCTGAGGGAGCTGGCGGGAGTCATTGCTAGGCCACTCTCCATCATCTTTGGTAAGTCATGGGGAACAGGTGAGGTGCCTGAAGACTGGAGGAAAGCGAATGTCACTCCAGTCTATAAGAAGGGCAGGAAGGATGACCCGAGTAACTACAGACCGGTCAGCCTCACCTCCATCCCTGGAAAGGTGATGGAACATCTTATCCTTGACACTGTCTCTAGGCATATCAAGGATAAGAAGGTTATTAGGAGCAGTCAGCATGGCTTTGCCAAGGGGAGGTCATGTTTGACCAACCTGATAGCCTTTTATGAAGACATAACCAGGTGGATGGATGGTGGCCATGCAGTGGACGTGGTCTACCTGGACATCAGCAAGGCCTTTGACACCGTCTCCCACAGCATCCTCATAGGTAAACTGAGGAAGTGTGGTCTGGATGACCAAGTAGTGAGGTGGGTCGAGAACTGGTTGAAAGGAAGAAGCCAGAGGGTTGTGGTCAATGGGGCTGAGTCTGGCTGGATGCCTGTGTCTAGTGGGGTCCCTCAGGGGTCAGTGCTTGGGCCGGTGCTGTTTAATATATTCATCAATGATCTGGATGAGGGATTAGAGAATGTTGTCAGCAAGTTTGCTGATGATACGAAGTTGGGAGGAGTGGTTGACACACCAGAAGGCTGTGCAGCCATTCAGAGAGACCTAGACAGGCTGGAGGGCTGGGCGGGGAGAAATCTTATGAAGTTTAATAAGGGCAAGTGTAGAGTTTTGCACTTGGGAAAAAATAACCCCATGTGCCAATATAGGTTGGGGACTGCCCTGCTGGAGAGCGGTGCAGGGGAAAGGGACCTGGGGGTTCTAGTGGACAGCAGGATGACCATGAGCCAGCAATGTGCCCTCGTGGCCAAGAAGGCCAATGGCATCCTGGGGTGTATTAGAAGGGGAGTAGCAAGTAGGTCAAGAGAGGTCCTCCTGCCCCTCTACTCTGCCCTGGTGAGGCCACATCTGGAATATTGTGTCCAGTTCTGGGCCCCTCAGTTCAAGAAGGACAGGGAGCTGCTGGAGAGAGTCCAGCGTAGAGCCACAAAGATGGTGAAGGGAGTGGAGCATCTCCCTTATGAGGAAAGGCTGAAGGAGCTGGGTCTCTTTAGCTTGGAGAAGAGGAGGCTGAGGGGTGACCTCATTAATGTTTATAAATATGTCAAGGGGGAATGTCAGGAGGATGGAGCCAGGCTTTTTTCAGCAGCGTCCACTGACAAGACAAGGGGCAATGGGTGGAAGCTGGAACACACGAGGTTCCAGAAAAATATGAGGAAAAATTTTTTTACTGTGAGGGTGACCGAGCACTGGAACAGGCTGCCCAGGGAGGTTGTGGAATCTCCTTCTCTTGAGACATTCAAAACCCGCCTGGACGCGTTCCTGTGCGCTCTAGTGTAGGTGATCCTGCTCTGGCAGGGGGGTTGGACTAGATGATCTTTAAGGTCCCTTCCAACCTTTAACATTCTGTGATTCTGTGATTCTGTGATTCATGTGTGAGTCATTCTAGGACAGTAGTTTTGACCCAGAAGAAAGCCAACTGAGTCACTGCAGCTACTTCAGGCCATAGTGGTACGTACAGAGCAGGCCTAGCACTGTGCTTACAACAAAAGTGACTATTTTGAAAAAGCGGATTACCATGGAAGTTGATCAGAAATGCAACATAGGATTGTTTTTAATGGCTTTTGGGGGAATATTGAGATTTACTCCTATAAAGGCTTACTCAGCATGTTGCACAAACTCCTCTTAGAGCACTAATAAGTCAATGTGTTACTGAATGCTTAGCCATTATAATTACAGCCACATGTTGTCCTTTTTACAAATAGGTCTAGCTTAATTGCATCATTTTTCAGCAGGATTTATGTGGTCCTGTTTAATCTAAAATTAGTACATGCACAAATGAAGTGCAAACTATTTTCCATCACTGAACTGTGAAATGTTCTCCCGAATAGAGATATACCAACATGTTCCTAAAAAGATGTAATAAGCAGTCAGGCAACTTTGTGATTTGTGTGCGTGTCTGCACCTATACAATTTTCCTAAAATTAAGAAAGAATATACTAAAATATACATTAACTGCAAAATGAACCAAAAAGTCAGTTAAATGATCTAAATCAAGCAGTCTTTTTCGATTATCACCAGTAAAACAAAGGATGGGGGAAATCGTAAATCTATCTTGATATTGCTAGCTTTCAACATTTATTAAATACAGTAAGAGCTAATGCATTTTATATATTACATCAATCTATCACATGTAAATATATCACATAATTTTATAAGATTGTGCTGGTCTAAACTCTAAGTTACTGTGACTAGTATTCCCTATTACCTATGCAGGTCTGAGGGGCCAAGGATACACACAGGACAGAGCAGGTGTAAGACTTTGGAGTACCTGAACCTAGGTCAGATATTTCAATTGCAGCATCTACATACTGATTTGAAGTTTGGAAGACATGTGATTTGCAAGAGTTTTAGAACTTATATGTTAAAATATAAATGCAAATCCCAACTAGACTCAAAAGCCTAATGCTGGAAGCAGATGAAATCCTCTTTTAATTCTTATGTAATAGGGAAAAGTTCCTCTGACTTCAGCGGAGTGGAGATCTTGCTATCCAGAACGGAGATTTACTTACCGCTGTGAGGAAGTCTGCTGATTTTTAGTAGGTAAATCAGAAAGCCAAGAAAGGTCCCCATACTGCTTGAGCACTAACATAGAAGTGCTAAGGCTTCTTCTACCTCTGAACATGGGAGTTTCTCTATAATTTTTTTTTTTTTTGCTGCTGTCATCTTGGTGAAAATAGATGTAGTTGCAATGTAGGTAAATGCAGATTTTGAGAGCTACTCAGTTTTGTGTGATGTAAAATTTGGGTAGAAAGTAGGAGAATTAGTGAAAATATATGAATATTGAAAATAGCCCTTGTTTTAAATTCAATGTTCCTGATTTTAATGGCTTGAAAGTGTTTTTCTTCATGTCTCTATAGGCCAAAATTTCAAAGACTTACTTAAAGCAGGGCACCTAGTGACCCGTACAGGACAATTTTAGCCATGAGAAATGCTCATCGCTCTGGGTAAGAACAGGTTAACATGCTTACAAACAGGAGCTTGCAGGCCACTGCCATTTCTCTCTGCTTCAGCATGTCACCACAGTAATTCACACTCTGAAACCTTAAGGCTATATCTAGTAACGCAATGCAAACAGAAGCTTCAGCTGAGCTGTCTCTTAAACAGCACGGGTCCTGAAAGAGCAGGGTGATCCTTGGTCCTTACAGTCTGCAAGATACCTGTCTCTGTGTTTGGCTTCAAATGGTGTTGATGGTGTGTGTAAGCATTCTCTGCTCTTGTGAGACCCCACCTCGAATACTGGATCCAGTTCTGGTGTCCCCACCATAAGAGAGATACGGATCTGTTGGAATGAGTTCAGAGGAGGTCCACAAAGCTGATCCAGGGGCTGGAGCACCTCTGCTACAAGGATAGGCTGAAGGAGCTGGGGTTGTTCAGTCTGGAGAAGACAAGACTCCGGGGGGACCTTATAACTGCCTGCAGTGCCTGAAGGGAACTACAGGAAAGCTGGAGAGGAATTTTTTACAAGTGTCCAGCAATAGGACAAAGGGAAATGGATTTAAATTGAAGGAGAATAGGTTTAGATTGGATCAGGAAGAAGTTCTTCAGTACGAGGGTGGCAAGATTCTGGAATAAATTGCCCAGAGAGGCAGTGGATGCCCTCTTCCTGGAGAGGTTCAAGACCAAGTTGGATGAGGTCTTGAGCAGCCTGACCTGGTTAAGGGCATCCCTGCCCATGGCAGGGAAGTTGGATTAGATGATCTCTAAGGTCCCTTCCAATCTAAGACATTCTATGGTTCTATGATCATCCCAAAGCTGAAAGATCTGAGAAGCCAATAGCAGTTAGCTGGATTCATCGACCCTGGCAACCCTTTAATCTAGATGCTTTGAGATGACAATGGACATGTGCTCAAAATAGGGGCCATGGTTTCTCTGGTGGTTCACGACTGTACTGATGTTTGCACCAGGGTCCCAACCTTGACCATTCCCCAAGGCACCTTCTGCATATTCACAACTTCTGCTTTTCCTAAGAATGTTTACTTTGTAAATTAAAGGCAACTGCCCAAGCTGAGGGCTTTGCTACCATTTGTAAATCAGAAGCTGAGTATTTACCTGGTACTTCTCACGCAGGCTTTTCCAAACATACTTTTAGGAAAGCATTTAAGCACCATTAGCTTCACTTGATAGGAGCAAAGCATGATGCAGGAATAGGATGTGGGCATCATCATCACACCTGGAAAAATCATACGTGGAAAGGAAGCACCAAGGAATTTTAGAGAACACTTCACTAAGGTGCAACATCCTCCGTGGATGTGGCACCACTCTCAGCGAATCAGGATTGGTGTAAAGTCCTTTCACAGAATCACAGAATCACAGAATGTTAGGGATTGGAAGGGACCTCGAAAGATCATCAAGTCCAATCCCCCTGCCAGAGCAGGAACGCCTAGATAATGCTACATAGGAACGTGTCCAGGCGGGTCTTGAATGTCTCCAGAGAAGGAGACTCCACAACCTCTCTGGGCAGCCTGTTCCAGTGCTCCATCACCCTCACTGAGAAGTTTCTTCTCGAGTTTAAGCGGAACCTCTTATGTTCCAGTTTCAGCTCATTACCCCTTGTCCTATCATTGGTTGCAAAGGAGATTTGAACCAATTTGTCTTCTTCTGCAGGACATATGAATCTCGCACAAAGCAAGAAACAGTCCTTGGAGCACGGAGTTTAGGTTTTCCAAAATAACGATCTACTAAACAAAAGTAAGGGAATAAGGATCCTCTGCCATCCACTATGCAAGGTCTGTGATTTTTGGTTACTGCTACAACTGAACAAACATTTTTGGTGCTGCATATATGGTTTTGAAAACCTTTGGGTAAACAGCCTGTGACTCTTCTGATTTTGTTGTATTGTTTCTCTATAGGATGTTCCCCACCACACAGAGCAACCACAGCTTGTCTGCATGCCAGAAGAGCCATCTCTATATGTTGAGCTCTTGTCACTGACCTACAGTGATCTAACACCCTGTAACAACTGTGAGCCGCTCAGCTGTGGCCACTAGTCCACTGAGTGATGTGGACCAAGATGCACCCACAACAGCTTGGAAGAAACTGGCTCACTTTTTTATAGACTTTAAAATAAAATACGAATCAAAACTCCTTCTGATAGAAGTGAAACTTCGAGCAATTTCAAACCTTTCTTAAGCAGAAAGGCTGCTCTTGCCTGGTAATTCCCAAAAATGAACACTGAAACGTTAGCCTGTCAGCCTCTGAACACTTAAACCATATTAAAAGTGGCACCTGGACTCTGAAGATCAAAGCTCTGCTCGATTTTCTCAAGTTGGATATTCTGGTATTTCTGGTGCATCTTGAATACGTAGAAGCAGCAAAACTTGTCTCGGGCAATAGGGGCATCAGCATGGAGAGGGCACACATGGTGTACGCTACTGAGATCGATGTTCCCAAAAAGTAGTTCGTGCAAGATAGGAGTGGTTTTAAACAAGCCAGCAGCACAGAAAATTGGAAAACAGGTATGGGATCGTTCTGATGCTGAGAGGGACAAAGTGGTCCCTCTGTGCTGCCAAGCGGCCAAAGGCAGCTCCTTGGATGTGGGAAGTCAGTTTGGGGAGAGCTGTGATCTGGAGGGCTCAGCTCCTGCAGACCTCAGAGGAGCTGGTGGAGAGATCATTGCGTGCTTTGAAGACCTAAGCAAAAGTGCAAGTGTTGGTTTAGGTAAGTTCCATGTTTTTCATGAGGAAGCCTTTTTCCCAACCTGTCCTGCTAGTGGATGACATTTCCTGAATTCTGAGAGTTCATAAACCTTTCAGAAAACTTCCATTTGATTTTTAGGTTTTATTACCGTATGTTGAAATGGTTTTATTTGCCACACAATTGTCCCTAGTGTAAATGGTTTGCAATTGGAAAAGCATAGATATTAAATGATAGTTACAGTTTAGGATTTACCAAGTTGCAGAAGATTCAGATTTGTATTTTTTTTCTAATTTTGTAATTTAAAATAATTTTTTTTAACTCCAGAACATAGGGGGTGTGTGTGTCTTTATCACCGACTCCTGTAGGCTGACTGCATCTAGTTTGGGCTCGGGAATTCTGCAAAGAATACTTGTATGATCCTGGAATATAAATTAAGGATTAACTTCTCCAAGTTAAATTCACGATATCCTACTTCATCTTTTCAGAACAAGAGAAGACGTCAGTTAAATTGTCAGAAATAAACCCTAAACTGTTGTAAAACAGCATGTGAGTTCCTAGACTAACCTGAAAGGTATACTTCCATATTTCAAAAACTTCTCCTTCACCTCCATTCCGCAAATAGTTTTATGCTGACATGAAGCATAGACAAACAGACAATAGAACCTAAATATCACTTTCTAACAGGAACTGATGAAGGGTGTGTGCTATATCCTCTCATAGCAACCAGAGGCCACATCTCAGATTTGGAGGCTGAATGGATCCTATGCAATGGTTTCCATGGTTGCACCGAGTTTGATGTACTCAATAACATTAATATTCCAGCCCTTAATAGATTAATTTGTAAAAAGGCATTTTCTCTTTTTATTTCCTATCCTAAATTATTAATGTGTGATTGAATAGAGTTATAACATGGAAGTTTTTATATTAAAACTTAAAATATTGTTGAGATTGTTTTCAAATGAGCTCAAGCCTATAGTACTTATGCAAGCAAAATTTCAGGTGCCTCTAGAGTCGGCACTGAAGGCTTTGGCTAGTAAAATAATGATTTATTACTCCTTTAGCAGCTTGTTAGCATCATTTATCTTAACAGAAGTTTGATTGCCACTTCCTGTCTGGCAAACTTAAGTATGCCAATGACTGACCATTTCTGGAAGAAGGCAGTGTAAGGCTGAGGACTTACAGTTGGGATCTCAGTTGTGATAATGTAACTTTCGTTCTAAGCCCAGTGAGTTACACAGGATCAGTGAAAACCTGGTTTTTGAGGGAGTGCCTCCTTTTGTGTTTTAATACTGAGTTGGAGGTGGTTATTGTCCTTGCCTTTGTTGTTTTCCAGTGTTTTCAAAGGCTTGCCTCCATTGGAAGTCTTCCACTACCTCATTTTTTTATGTCCTTCTGAAAAATCTCAGCTGCTAACTGTAGTAGCAATTATGAGAAGAGCACTCCAGAACTATACCTAAACCAACAGTGAAAGAAACTTCCCTGGCAAACACTGAGGTACTTGGGTAACTCCAGTTGACCGGGACTTTCATACAACTTAAAACCACAAGCACTTAGGCTGCAGGATGCACTCCTTTCAAAGTGTCAATAACTTCAGGTGCTCTCCTAGTTCTGGGACAAGCCATGGCTGAATGAGGAGTAGGATCATGGGGAAACCTTGCTGTGGGGAAGTGGCATCATGTGGCTGTCCATTTGATTTACAGAAGAACTGTTCTGGCAATCCTATTTGATGTTTCCAGCCTCAGTGGGTATGTCCAGCCCTACTCAAGTATGGGATGTAAGTATCCATCCCAGTCCCACAGAATAAAATACGCCGAGGTCTGAAGAGAGCTCTTCAGAAATGCAACAGAGAGTTTGAAGAAATTGTGCAGATATGTGTGGCTTGGATATTTATAACAGTTATTTGCTACTGATGTAATCAGCAGTGACTTCTGTCCTCTGCTCTACAAGTGAACGCATGTGAGAGTGCGTAGAGTTCTCTAAACCTTCCAGTGATTTATCTGAAGTGTTTATTATCTGGCTCTCAGATGTGTATTAAAGTACTCTTTACAAAGAAGAGTTCAGTGCACAAAAAAGGTTAATTTTTTAGCTTGTGGAAACTGTTGTTTTCCTGCTGAAGTCAACAAAGTTGCTTTGTGACGTACCCCAGTGGAGGATCTGGTCTCTAACGAGCGTTCAATGTATTGTTCTTGGCTGTGTCCATGAATATTTCAGAGTGTGCTGAAGCTGGGCTCTGAATGCATTCATTCATAGACCACTGTATAAATGATCAAAGGAGAGGCTTCTTGATCTGGTATGTAATAAATCCTCTGCTTTCAGGTTTACTGAACTGGAGACTATCATAGAAATACTTGTTCCTCATGTACAGATCAGGAAGCTGGAGTCAAGTGTTACCCAAGTTGCACAAATGCCTCTGGAAGTCCGTGAATTGCTCGGCACATCTGACAGAGCGGAGAGAAGCATCTCAGCCTTCGCTGACTGCAGAGTTGATCTAGGTATGGTCTCACATATTTGGAGACATTACTTACTGCTTTACATCAAATAGTGGCAGAGGAGAAAAGACTTTTACTCAAATATCTGAAAAATACAAGCAGAAGCGAAGGTGACTGCCTTGTAAACAGAACAGTGGTAAATCCTTACAGCAAAAGTGATGTGAAATGATTATTTGGGTCATAAAAAGAAGTGCAGAATTCTTCTTCGATGAGAAAGTCTTCTGCTGAGCATCCAAGTAGTCATGCTCACATAGAATTGTTTAAAAGCCACATTTTCTAAGGTTCCTAGCAATCTGAAGATATTAAGGAAATCTACACAAAGAAAACAAACAGTGAAAGTAAAGATCAGAACTTTTTCACCCTTTCTAGGCTTCTTAAGGAGATGTTAGTTCTTTCTTCAATAATGTATGGCACTGATTCGTGGGACTGGCAGTGCTCAAATCTGTTCTCAGTCAAAATGAGCACTTCAAAATATTGTAGCAATGAGGTTTGAATAGCTCATGTGGATTGTCTCACAGTATACTGGATGACTTTTTTTAAATCAAAACCATCTTTCCCAAGGATTCCCATGATGCACATCTTCATTGCAAAGGACAAAGAAACAGTGACAGGTGGAAAATACAGTCCTGTGAGGTGATATTTCCTAAGAGAAATACTTTCTTTCAGGATAAAATATTTTAACCTCAGATATTAACTTCTTTCAAATTTTCTCTTTTTTTTCTTCTGTAAAGTTGCTCATCTTGTACTGATAATGGTGCAGTTTGCCAGAAACGCTGTGTGTACCTGAAGGTACACACCCACACACTTCCAAAGACTCTCTATAGGACACATGCATAATTCTTTTTCATATTTCAGTTTGCATTTAGACATATATTGCCTCTCTTCCTCCTTCTGTTAGGGAGTGTTAATCAGAACTGCTATTACTGTCCAAACAAGAGTGGTCAGAATGGTCCATCACAAGATTATTATTATCCATTATTAGCTATCCAAAGTACCTGAGGTTGCCTGCTTGACTGAATGTATGTTATCTATAAAAAATAGAGGAGGGTAGCTTGCTAACTTTTTTTTTCCTGCTAGCTGGAACTTCATCAGAAGTAGCCATGGACACTACTGCACACAAACCAAATCACTTGGGTTAATTTTGAAAACCCCGTGGGTTGTCACCCCTGGTGAGGGTCTATGTATCTTTCCCATTCAGAATTCAAGTTGTCTGGATGAATGAGCATAAACTGAGCTTCTGAAGTTTTCAAGGGCTTACTATATAACTAATAAAAAAGAGCATAAACTGAGCTTCTGAAGTTTTCAAGGGCTTACTATATAACTAATAAAAAAGTGTCAAAATCTGGCAAGTTATTGACTGTATTGCTCCATGTATCTATGCTGACCTGCGTATCACCCTTCCTTGTGCAGCTGTTCAAAAGGTTAAGGGAGAATCCTGCCCTTTTAAATGGGAATTTTGCCAGCAGCATCAACTCGGACAAGATTATTGACTGTCTCAGGCAAAGCTTCGAGGTTAATTGTTGTGTTTAACTGTTAATTCTATAGTATTATCCCAGTAACTTGCTGATATATCTAAGAGTTGCTTGATGTCTATATATATCCACACCCACACATGTGCACACACTTGCCTTTTGGAATTCACATGCTCCTGCTAATATGTATGCAAAAGATTCACTGGGCTTTCTTATTTGTAAACAGAAAGTGTTTGGACTCATGTCCTGATAAAGGGAGCTATTACAAACGCAACGTGAAGCTGCGTTTATGTCTATGTTCATTTTAAATGCTTATCAGTTCATTCTTGCGCACTTACAGCCATAGTTCAAGATGCTGAAGATGCAGAAACACCAAAAGACAAAGTAATGTTACATGTTGCTGACCCACTACAGGGTTAGCTCACCCACGTGAAGAAATCTATGCAGACCATTACATCCTTCACTCAGCAGGATTTGTATGACCTGAGAATTGCTACCTGCCACCCGATGGGTCTCATGCTGGGAGACAGGTCTATGATGTAATGGAGCCTGTCTGTCTGCAGTCAGGACTGCTGTACTACATCCAAAGCAAGCTTGCCAGTCAGAAAATGCTGCATTAATCTTTCAGGGAGTGTTTGTTTTGCTTGTTTTGCTAGGCTGAGTTTCAAGCCACTGATAATGTGTTCATAAGCAGTTTTCCTGCTGCAGTCCATTTTTCAAAAAGAAGTGTGAAGACCGATGCTCCTAAGGTTGAATGGAACAGGGGTGTGAGGGCTTATATATGATCTTGCGTCAGCGTGTGAGCTTACAGTGCTTTCGAGAGCATGTTAATACATCTGAGCAGGTACGTTTGGGACAGAGGGGTTACAGCTCTTTGAAGTCTGATGAGTGTTTTTAAAGATATCCCTTGGACATGGTCCTTCTCGGTTGGCCCTGATTCTGCTAGTGGAGCTACGTCACTGCACATGAGACCTACCCTTGTTTCTTAGTAAAAGTCAAACCTTCAGACTGCTGAAGGACAAACTCTGAAGGCTTCTGAGGATTAGATAAGACAAATGCTTTATTGCTCACAGGTTCTTAAGTAGTGAAATTCTGGGAATTTCAGGAGGTAAAAGACAGTGTGTCTGTCTTGTTGCCACCTGTACCTGCAGTGTTGCTGCTCTGTCCAGCTGTACGACTTCAGTCACAGTTCTCACAGGCACTTAAAGCCCCATCCTTCAAAGTATTTTTATTAGTTCTTCCAAGCAAAAGGGAATTCAGATACCCAAGCATCTTTTAGGACGCAAAAAATCCAAGTGTGATTGTGGAACCTCCCAGATGTGCAGAACCTTTAAATAGGAGGCACTTTTCTGTGTTTCTTTGGGTTTTTTTTGAAGAAACCTCATGCTATTTGTTGACTTACAAGACAAAATCTAGCAACGTTTCCACAAGTCAAGAGAATTTTAGCATCCAAGGTGAGAACAGAAGGATGCACTGTGATCTCGAGGTCTTCTAGCCTGTTTATGTACTCTGAAAGAATGTGACTGGGCAGCCAGTCTGTTACAGAATGATGATTTTTATAGTGTTGGGATAACACAAATGCAGGGAATGTTTCAGGTGCACATACTTCCTCTCAAAACTTTGGCTGAGAAGGAATCTTTTAAGTAGTATCTATTCTTCAAAGAGCATTCCAAAGGTAGTGCTACACACAGCAGTATTTTTTTAGTGTATTTTTGATAAAAATATGCACCCTCTGCTTAAATTTAAGGTGGAAATATTCATGGAGAAGGTTTTGGGTGAGCAGAGAAGTACAAGAGTATAGTGCTCTTCTGTTTTCTAGCTTGTACTGTTAAGAAATTTTCCTCTGCTTTACTATTACTTTACTATTCCTCTGCTTTACTATTCCTCTGCTTTACTATTACTATTACTATTACTATTACTATTACTATTACTATTACTATTTACTATTACTATTTACTATTACTTTACTATTCCTCTGCTTTACTATTCCTCTACTTTACTATTACTTTACTATTTCCTATGCTTTACTATTTCCTCTGCTTTACTATTTACTATTTACTATTACTATTACTATCATTATAAAGATGATTTAAAAGGCAGATACTAGGAAAAAAACCCCCAAGTTTTGAAATCCAACAGTTTGGGGGCTGGTTGAGCTTTTTTGTTTGTTTGCTTGTTTCTGACTGGATTTGAATTATGCTCCTAATCTAAAGATCAAATCGTCTGGTTAACATATTGGTCTGGAAGGACCCAATGCTTGCACAGACCTGGCATGCAGCGAGCAGGCTGGCTGAGCCGGGAAAGCTGTTGCTCTTCCTTGCCTGCTGCAGACACGAGCATCGTGAGAATTCCCTTGATGCAGGAAATTATTTGGCTCAACATTTATTGGGGTGGTAACAAGATAGTTCCTCCTGGCTCGGATAAACACTATAAAAACCTCCTTTCCTCAAATCAACCGCTTAAACTGGATGTAAGAGAGGGTTTAGCATCCAATGTTTTGCCGTGCACCAATTTGTGAAGAGTGAGGCAAATCCTTACGACCAGCCTTCAACTGTAATATATACAGTATATGCAATATATACAGTGTATCACAGGGCTGGGCTTTGCAGTATCCTGTTCTGTAGAATAATCTACAGACTGTTGACAATGTTAACCCAATTGTTGTCCAGCTGATGGCGACGGAAGGTCCCCAACGTGGATGGATCACAATGCGGGGCATGCTGTGTCAGATGTGAGCTGAACTATGGGATGCAATGCAATGCCTACCAAATATAAGCATGATTTCTCTGGTAAAACTTATCCTCGTAATTTTCCCAAGCAAGATTTGATTCTTTTGTGTTATATACTAGAAAAAAGCGCACAAAAATTATTTGGAAAACCAAAATATTTTTGTATCTTTCGCAATTTCTGCAGACTTCAGGCTGGTTGCTAAGAACAGCTCAATGCATATCTGAGGGTGAAAAAATAATCATGTCACTTCTTTGGAACATGATCTAAAGTTCACTGAAGTGAATGAAAGGGCTCCTGTTGGTTTTAAGTGGGTCCAGCCTTTACGCAGTGAACAGAAGACATGTGTCTCATCTGCTTAAATGTGAAAATGTTATTGGTAATTTATTTTGATAGAAAGAGCACATGGTAACTTTCGTCCCATGTTTATGTAACAGGAGGCAAAAGATTCAAGTGCACAGTTAAAACTATCAAGGATGCAGTTGCTATTACCAGCTTGGTGACAGCTACACAACCAAGGTTTAGGCTGTTTTAAGAATTCTTCATAGAAGGCAAAGCATTAGGCATTGGTTTCCCATTAGGTAGTGGTTTCCCATTGCCATCCCACGCAAAGATGGCAGCTTGGCATTTTGCAAAAGGGGAGAAGGTTCTTATTGAAACACCTATGTTGACGCTTTCTGATTTTTATTCAAGTGATGAATATACTTCCTCTAAAACGAGCCAAGGAACCCATCAGAGACGGGCCAGGCAGGGTGTCGTAGTCTCGGAAGGTGACAATCTCCTGGCACTGCTCGATAACGGAGTGGCCAGCATCTGATAGCCTCCACCAGCTAACAGTGCATCACAGCTATTGCACTGTGCTGTGATGGATGGGGTTACCTTGGGCTGGAATTAGTAGAAGACTAATTGAAGAAAAGTAAACGAGCAAATGACTACCTAAACCGATCTGTGATGTATCTCATATTTTTAAGATATCTCTGTGTCAATGTGCTTGCAAAGAGATCTCCTCTACAGCCTTGTTTACCACTGTCATTTTGGAGAGAGGATTTTTCAGGACTCATTTTGACTACCTTTTCTCTGATAGCCAAGAACCTCCTAACGTTTGATGCTCGTTAAGTGTGTCCTTTTTCGTTTAAGGTGACATAGCATTCAAAATATTTGAAAGCCATGAAGAAGAATATTGCATAGTAGGAAATTGTGCAGGCATAAGACGGTTGAAGCCACTCGTCTGTAACAACATGATACTTCATATGTCCAAATCCTGTTTTACATGAATGACTTGACTAAAATCAACAGAGTTGCTCTGGATTTTCACCAGTATTAAAACAGGTGAGAGCAAAAGCGAAAAGACCAATGGACTTTTTCTTTCTTCTTTTCTTTAGGTATGCTGATTCAATTTGTTTGTTTCTTTGAAATGCTTAAACAAACACAGAAAATTAATAGAACTGTCAAGACACTAAAAAAAAAACAACAACAAAAGAGATTTTTTAAGAGTTGTTGAGCTGAGAGGTGAGCTGGTAGCAGCAGAGTGGGATCAGTCAGTGGTCAGATGCCATGTGCTAGATTTCCACATTTTTCAGCTGTCTTCAAGACTGATGCTTCATGTTACACAAGCCAGAGGAAGCCTGGAACCACACAACTTGTCAAAGAAGCCTGCACCATCATAAGGCATCAGGTTCACTCTCCAGACACCCAACCTTCAGACAATTAACTTCTGTATGTATGAAACTGTCCAGATGAATTATACTTTACAAAGTGGTAGGTAAAAAAAAAATTATGTTTATCTGCCCCTTTTACAGATTTTTACAGTGTGGGAAACTTGGTTTTTATAGCCTAAAAAACAACTGAACAAAAGAAGTCCTGTCACTCCTGGCCTGACATCTTCCAGGTAAACAAGAAGAGCATCTGACATAATTTGCAATCATCATTCCCAGTTTTTCACAATCTCTGCTTTGAAAAACACATGTTGGGAGAGGCACAAGAACTAATGATGCTTATTGGAGTCCAAATTTTTACATTAAAGTACACTAAACAAGAGCACAAAAGTAGTTTTCTCATGAGCAGAAGTCTGACATCCCCTTCTCAGTCCCACTTCAGACCATTTTAAGTGGGAGTTGAACATCGTGCAGCACAGAACAACATTCCCAGCAGCGCATACACTTTAAACCTTCTCTGCTGTCCTTGCAAAAGGGGACCAAAATCACAGATTTTCTTGGTGTTTCACTGAAATTTGTCCTGTGTGGACACCACTGCTTTCCAGCAATGCGAGCATTTTTCTTTCTGATAACAGGCAAATATATGGAGATGTATATGGAAACAGATAATTTCAAAAACCTGCATAAGCTCCTCGATGTGTGTTCGCCAAGGCAGAGAGCAACAGTTTGTGCTCACTCCGGACTCTTTGCAGAGTGAGATTTGCAGTTCCTGTGCCAAACCACTCAAAGCCCACATCTCACATCATTCACTAGAAGATGAAAATGGCGAGCTGTATGCGACACTGTTGTTTCTGTTCCCTGCCAGCACTTCGACACATCTGGCAGGAAAGTTCACTATATGAAGTGTTTCCTACCTTAGTGAGGTCTTTCCATGATGTTGCTTGAAGAATCCAGGTTTGCCAATTCTTTTGTTATATAATAGGCCATGCAGCTTGTTTCACACATTTATTGCCTGACTTCTTCCTTTAATTTTGAAATGTTCTTGTATTGTACCATTTGGTAAGCAAGTCCCTGATAAAGTCAGAGCAAAAATCTTATTCAAGGTGCTGGCATTCCTCAAAAGTAGCCAGGCAGGCATTTTCTACACAAATGTGAATTATTCATCAAATTTATTCCATCTGGGATTTGTATGTGTGCATGTATACTTTGCTAAGTGTTTTAGCAAATACTAAAATCCCAGGTAACTTAAGGGGATCAGCAAAATTCATGCCAGTATTACATGAGTATTTGTGAAGAGAGAATTTTAACTGTGCTGTGTAAAGCCTATAATGCTAAAGGCTATATTCTTCAGCTAAATGATTAAACTTTGCCCTAAGACCAATTTGTCCAGAACAGTAGGAAAGCAGAAAAGAAGCGAGCATATACTTGTAGTGAAGAACATGCAACTGTATGAGAGGATTATCCAGGAAATTATATTAGGCAGTTGAATTCTTGGAGGCATTCAAGAGACTTCATTGCTTCCAATAGCAAGATGGTTATGGGGAGAAATAAAGCTAAACCTACTAGGTTTTTTTCAAACATCTCTAGTAACTTCTAAGATTTGTGTCAGACTCCAAGTAGAAAATGATCACCACTTATATTCCAAAGAACAACAATAAAAGCTTGGTAAGAGGAAAGCAATACAGGTGCTTCTTCAGCAAGCTTGATAGCTTTAATTGCTATGCTTTTCTTAGAGGATTTCTTTAAAACTCCGAGCCCTTTTTCTCTTCTGTAGAAGTTTTGCAATTCACCTACAGTGGGCTTTTTGCTTTGTCTTGCTCTTGTCTTTCTCAAACTCACATTTGCCTGTGCGCCCCTGGCTTTTAATCCCATGAATTTCTTTTAGATATGAGAAAATTCATTTCCAGTCATCCATAAGCCTCAAAACCCACCACACTGGGGTAACACCCTACTCACCTCTCACTTTAAACATCTTTGTGCTCTTGGACTGCCGAAAAGTCACAGTACCTCTGCTTCTGACTCAGCAACCTTGGACAGACACAGGTAACCTTTTCCTCCTTGGTTTTGTTATTTGGTTTTTTTTATTCTGGTCCAATTTCAAACCATTCTTCATAAGCTTATGCTCTGTCCTGATTTCCGAAGGGCCCCACACTATCCTCCTTATCTGATACAGAAAGGCAGTACTGGGATGTAGAGGCATAAAACCTTTCTGGAGGAGGCAGATTACTGGAGTTAGAGGCCAAGAGAGATCAACCAGACAGCATATCATCTGCTTGCCATTTTACTCAATGGATTGGGCCATATTTTATCAGTAGTACAATGGAAAGAAAGATATTGTTAAGCTGCTTTTCTACTTTCAGCTTTGATTCATGGTGGCAGGTCAAAAATGTTACAGCTCACCTGGTAGTCTGAATGATCTTTCATCAAATTTTAGCCTTGCAAGTTGGACTCCATTCTCCTTTAAAGCATAAGATTTTCATCAGAGGACTGGAAATGGTTACTTGTGCCGGTTAGACTCCAGGCAGTCCTGTTAAGCTCTAAAATAGGGGCTTGCAGAGCCTTTGCATCTGCTAACATGCATTCCAAGCTTGTGAATTTGCAAGTCAGAACCTGGGGTAGGAGGAGTCCTCTGATTCTTAAAGCACAGGCATGATTGCTTAGCATCAGAGGACCTCTTCCAGCCCCACCATCAGACAGGTTTGCTGGTGGAGAGGTCAGACCCTGGTAAGGTCCCTCTGGCTGCAGCAAAGTGAAACCCTGCTTCATGCTCACATGAGAATCTGAAAGTTTTTTCTAACTAAGAAACCTCCTGTGTCTGGGTTCATTGATCTACATGGACTTGCCGTGGAAGGAGCTTTGTTTGTAGGCTTTTTAAAAGTTGCTGAATTTGAGTTCTTCCTTTAAAAATCTCCATGTCTGATTACTATGCAGAGTTTCAAAAATGTCATCCATAACTATGCAATGGTGTCAGATAATTCATATTTTTTTAAAAAAAATGTTCTAAAAAGGAGCCTTCTGATTTTGCAAGGAGGAATCCTAACAGGGCAGAGCGAAGGAGGTGGAGGGGAGCAGAGACTAGGGAAGACTGTGGCATAAGCTTCCCTTTCTGTTACCTGCAGGCACATTTAAACCAGCTGTTGCTGTATTCAAGATGGGGATTTTTTTTAACATCTAAGATATATGTATGAAAATGTGATACATTTATCCTGTCAATTTAACCAAGCATTTAGAAAGAGCACCCTCTACTTTAAATACTTCTTAAAGGTAGAAATGACTGGAGCTTTTTCTTGCCATCTCAGCTGGGTGACAACCCATGGGGCGTGGAGACCTGGTTCAGCACAGCCATTTCTCCTCGTACGGGTGAGAACTTCCCAAGGTTTGACATCCTGCCCCACCAGAAGCATTGGCGACGGTGTACGCTCTTTAGGTTCTTGCTGTCTCCATACACTCATGCGGATGCCAGTCATGAAGCCATTTCTCTTGCCCACCTCCGTCTGGCAGAATAAAGCTGAGGGACCGGGTCTCCATGGTAGGCGTTTGTGAAACACCAGTGAAACCAGTGGGACTGATGATGCTAAATCCAGAGTCCACAGCAATATTCTAAGTTGGAGCAGCCAACATGATCAATTGAGAAAGGGGGCAATGCTGGACCTCAGTTCTTCCCTTGCTCCCCTCCCCTCCCCTCATATTTATAGGTTTCTAATTTCCGCTGGATAATGAATATCGCTCTTCATTATAATTATGTTAAAAGGTACCAGCGTGATGATTCAGAAACCCTTGAAGATATAGTCATATTTTCAGCAACAGATGGATTTAACACTGCAGATGGAGTGTTAAGAGTGCAGGTAATAACAAACTCAGCAATGTACTGTACTGAAATATAATTGGAAAGTATTAATCATATATTGGTTACTTCAGCTTCACTAAGTAGATGTTTAATTTTCATCAATCTTTTTACCAGATTCCCGGAAAGATTTCTGTGCAGACGGAGTGTGGCTTCTAGGTGAAACGATTGCCAAAGTTATTAATGACCAAGGCCTTGATCTTGCAGGCATGTGCCCATGGTTTACCCAGGCACGCAGAATAAAAATCACTTGTGTTAATAAGGCTGTCAGATGGGGCCCCATTCATATGGCCTAAGTTTCAGCTGGTCATGAGTCAGTAGTAAGACCAAGACCCTCTCTGAACTTGGGGGCTGCTGAAAACCCACCAATGGGAATGACTGGCTGCAGGATTTGGGGCAGAACACGGACAATTTGAAAAGCTCAGGTTATGGAGGTGAACCGTGAGTCCAAGCCTTTGCAGGATTGGGAATTAGCATATAGACAGAACTGGGAAAGGCTCACTTTTTTTTGCCATTCCTTATTTTCTCCAAGTACAGGCCTTTTGAACATATCTGCATACAGAGACATGTCTGCTGCTATTTCCATAAACCCTGTCATCTGGTTTTTTAAATGTGCCTCTTCCTAGAGGTTCAATTTGAAGCCTGAATTGTTCAGGGGAATTTTTGATCTCAGCAGCCCATGCAGGACCAGGGCAATCAGGGATGCCTGGTTGCATACCGTGACTCTGATTCTTTAATTAATGCTATTTATAACTAGGATTTCATTTGTAGGACTGGAAAGTGGCACATGCTCAGGTGTGTCACCTGCAGGGAGTGGGGAGGGCTGTAGAGCACAATTCCAGCTTACACAGGGAAAATCTTCATCTGTTTTGACAGTGGGAATATAGAACATGATTTTTGGTGAAAATTGAAACATTCTTTTGAATATGTTTCTCTGGGTGTTTGCATTCACGTCTTTCTCTGCAGGTTTGGACACCTGGTGAAGCAGCATCTCCATTGATTTCCTTACGAGCTTTCCTTCCCTGGTGGGAGTGCATCGCCATGATGACTGTGGCCTGATCAGGCTTGTAAACAAGAACATATGCCAGAGAGACACAAGCAGGTACTGATCAATAGACCATGATAATCAAATAAAGGTATTTGACTATAAATTACTCTAAATATGGTGTCTCTTTAAGAGTACCAGTCAAGATTGCTTGTTTGTAACATGGGTCCCACATTGTTGTGAAGAGGAGGCAGCTTGTTGCTAGAATGTGAAGAAAAATAGTAATTTTACTTAATTTTCCATTACTCTTGGGAAAAAAAAAATCTCTCCCGTATCTTCCCTTCTTATTTTGTCCAGATTACGTGGGTGAGCAGCAAGCCCCACAGCTGCAGCAGGGACTGCAGGCATGGGTGGGTGTCTGGAGGGACGATTGTCCAGGATCTCCTCTGAGTACCTCTGTGCTGAAGGTGCTGGCACAGAGCTGATGTACGCGGCTGCTCAGGCTCCAACATGTGGGGTGATACAAAGGACAAGAGTTGTGGTGCATTAGTTTTTCCAGTTGGATGCAATCTGGATATACTTCTCCCGTACTGGCAGGACAGATTTTTCATCCTCCTGGTATTGTTTGAACCTTCCTCTTCTCTTTTTTTTTTTTCTCCTTATTTCTGAGAATTAATTGAATCAAAACTGATTCAAATCATTCGGCGTCTTTGTTCTGATTTAAATAATATGTTTGAAAACTCCTGCATTTGTAGCACAGAGTTATGCTGCTTGGGAGAGCTTCAGTCTCACTGTTTGCCAGGTGCACAGGACATTTGGTACTTGTTTGTGAGGAACAGGCGGGTAATTCATTGCATATACACATAATAATGTAACTTCATACACATTAATAAACTGTTTAGGTCTGTGGAGAAGATACCAGGAGGCAACGGATCCCCTTTAATAAATCATCTCATACTTTGCTCTAAGAGGCTGAAACTCCAGCTCAACCAAAGGGTCTTGAGCAAGGGGGTGTTAACTTAAATCACTGGGTCTCAGGAAAGCTGCAGAGCCTCTATGGTCTCCCCATTGATATGAGGACTTGCACCTGTCCCTGTTTCCCCTACATCGTCTCAGGATGCGCTGCTTGATCTTTCCAATTACTACAATGATTTTTTTCATTTGTGATTCATGACAAAGTGCTGTTGGATGCAAATTGTAATTCAAGCAAAATCAGAAACCACTAGCTTTATAAAGGCATTTTATTTGCTGACTCAAGCTGTTTGAAATTCGCTAGATATATCACAAAATGGAGGTAAATATCCTTTAAAACCTGATCAATTATTGACAAAGGAAAAATGCCCCGAGTTAATCAATCTGCTGGGTTTGTCACCAGTTGTCCCTTGAGAATTTAGCAGTGGATCATGCTTTAATGATGGTCTTCTCTCATCATTTGAGAGAGAGAAAGCAAACATTCCTGAGTTTCAGCTCCTTGTCAGTGTCTGAACTTGAATGAATCAGCTATTGAGCTGAAGGAAATGAAATGTAAATTGACATGAAGAAAATGTTCTCCCTGCAGCTGCAGAAGCAGCTATAGATGTCAAAAGCTGATTTTTACCCCTTCAAAGACCAGTATTTTGGGACACACCATCCTATTCAACAGCTGGGCTTTCTTGAGAAGTTTGGCCTAAAGGTACTGGTTTAATACTATTTCTTAAAATTTATTAAAGTAAGTTTAATGAAAGATTGTCTTCTGTTGTGACTTTTGGCACACATTCAGAAAGGAAAATCAGAATACAATCTACTCTTTTCAAATGTTGCTCCTGTTTCTTCCATATTCATTATCAGAAACACAGCATTTAGTACTCTCAATGAGTAATTAAAAAATACATATTTTTTATTTTAAGACTTGTAGCTCAGTAGTCGGTGCTGCAGCAGTGGTCCTGTCTGTGGGTCAGACAGTTGCATCTACTCACATTGGCTTTGCCAGGTTTGGATGCACAACTGTCGCGGGTTAGGGCTGGGCCGGCCACTAGCACGGACAGATGCTCTCTAACCCCCTCTTCCCCACCCCCCAAAGGGGAAGAGAAAAGGGAATGAGGCAGAGAGACTTACGGGTTAGAGGAGAAAAACTAGAACAGCTTTAATGAAAATAATAGAAATAATGGTAAAAAGATAAAAGTAAAGAATTATATACAACTATAGATAGTAGCCCGATATCAAACCCGACTCCCTCCCCTGATAGAAATCACCACTGGTGCTGCAGAGCAGGAGGCACTGGGGAAACCCCAGGCTCAGCGGTGGCGGGAGCTGGATACAGGGAGCTGGATTCGGGAACTCAGGATCCGGATCAAAAGCAGGAGGTCAGATGGAGTCCTCTCTGGACACCGGCCATTGCAGAAAAAGGGCGAACAAAAGGGCAAAAGGAACGAAACTCTCGTGATCACTCAATTTATACTAGATATGACGTATATGGGATGGAATACTCTCGTTGGTCACCTGTCACAGAATCACAGAATCACAGAATGTTAAAGTTTGGAAGGGACCTTAAAGATCATCTAGTCCAACCCCCCTGCCAGAGCAGGATCACCTACACTAGAGCGCACAGGAACGCGTCCAGGCGGGTTTTGAATGTCTCAAGAGAAGGAGATTCCACAACCTCCCTGGGCAGCCTGTGCCAGTGCTCGGTCACCCTCACAGTAAAAAAGTTTTTCCTCATATTTTTCTGGAACCTCCTGTGTTCCAGCTTCCACCCATTGCCCCTTGTCTTGTCAGTGGACGCTGCTGAAAAGAGCCTGGCTCCGTCCTCCTGACATTCCCCCTTGACATATTTATAAACATTAATGAGGTCACCCCTCAGCCTCCTCTTCTCCAAGCTAAAGAGATCCAGCTCCTTCAGCCTTTCCTCATAAGGGAGATGCTCCACTCCCTTAACCACCTTTGTGACTCTGCGCTGGACTCTCTCCAGCAGTTCCCTGTCCTTCTTGAACTGAGGGGCCCAGAACTGGACACAATATTCCAGATGTGGCCTCACCAGGGCAGAGTAGAGGGGCAGGAGGACCTCTTTTGACCTACTTGCTACTCCCCTTCTAATACACCCCAGGATGCCATTGGCCTTCTTGGCCACGAGGGCACATTGCTGGCTCATGGTCATCCTGCTGTCCACTAGAACCCCCAGGTCCCTTTCCCCTGCACTGCTCTCCAGCAGGGCAGTCCCCAACCTATATTGGCACATGGGGTTATTTTTTCCCAAGTGCAAAACTCTACACTTGCCCTTATTAAACTTCATAAGATTTCTCCCCGCCCAGCCCTCCAGCCTGTCTAGGTCTCTCTGAATGGCTGCACAGCCTTCTGGTGTGTCAACCACTCCTCCCAATTTCGTATCATCAGTTACCCCCGGGAGGTGCCACCTTTTACTTCCTTGTGCCCCCCTCTTACTACCCGGCACCCCCAGCGTGGCACACAAGAGCCAGCAGTGGCCTTGGTCACTATAGGAATAAGTATCAGCAAGAGCCTTTCTGCACACCAGTCCCAGGCAGTGACTGTAAACATCAGGTGTTATCACTGCCAGTAGCACACGCTGTCTGCAAAAACATGCTGCTGACTTCAGAATGTGCAGCCCTTTTAGAAGACACTAAACGGGAAAGTAAAAATCACTAAACAGGACTGGGTGTTTTAGCTAAACCCAGGACAACAACCATGCAATGGCATAACTCTGCAACGCAGGCATTCTAAAGAAATACCAAATAGTCTGTATTGGGGAGTGATTTCAGACCATTTAGATTTGCAGGACTGCATCCTAGACCCCTTTGGCTCCTGCACTGAACTATCTGGAATAAAATCCTTCAACTGCTGTTCCACTTACACCCTTGTTGTCTTAAGTGAAGCCATTATTTAAATGTTATATTTTTACAGGCAATTTCTTTGCCATGCAACTTTCCTGACTTGACTTTGAAACCGTGCTTAAATACACAAGGGAACATGGCACAGTTTCTCCCTGCTCCTCTTCACATGTGTGCTCGGAGAAATGACAGAGCATTAAAAGGCAATCACCTTGTAAAATCCATTCATTGCACTGAGCAGAAGAAAGAAAGAACTTGTTTGTTGGTATTTTGGAGATGTCTTGTCCAGACCTGTTATCATTCAGTTCTCTACCACAGCAACTGCTCTACTGTAGTACAGATAGCAAATTTATTATCAACTTTAGACTATTGGTCAGGGGAGCTCTACTTCAACGTGTTAATCTCTCTTTCAAGTTCCAAACCTGCTTCTCTCCTTCTCCGCCTGCTTGTAGGATTTTTTTCCCCACCCGCAATGGATCTCCTGAGACAGGAAAGAGCTTTCCTTGCTGCTCTGCGCTTTCTCCCAGCAGCACAACGGCTCATCCCATAGGAAGAGTGGACTTTCTAACCACTGCCACTGTTGTCCTGCCCATCTCAATAGTGCTCATGGTCAAGATGTCTTTCGTAAGCAGATGCCTCCTCGTTGGTGTGAAATGATACATATTTGCCTTCAGATCAGCTGCATCAAGCATTTGTAGAAGTTTGGGTCTTTACCTCTTGGATCCTCTAAAACATATTCCATGAGATCCTTGTGGTTTTCTAGGAGCTATTTTTTAAAAAAATGTTCTTAAAGATGCTGTTGATACTGGGCATGACAAAAAGTCACTTTGGTCCAGCATTGAGACCTGCTCATTTTATAAGACTGAATGCTACATGCAAAGATCTTTCCTTACATAACTGATATTTCTTATTTTAATACAGTACATTTTTAAAGCTGAACTTTGAAGCTGATCCCTCTATAATTCCTGGTGGCACTCCCTAACTAAACAGAACCTTTTATGATTTTTAAAGGATTTGTACACTGTCAGATGAACAGATGCTAACAGGCACCTGTAGTCTGTCTCCACTGGGAACCTCATTTACCACTACTGTTTAGGGACATTTTGGAACCAATTTCATTATGAAATAACAGGTTTTCATATAAAAAAGCTTTAGTGAAAAGCATCTGCTTTGTATGTCTAGTTTTATTTTTTTTCCCTAGAACTAAAAATTGATGTATATCTTTTGACTTGAGAATTTCTGTTCAAAATATCAACTTTCAGTGGAATAAGGAGATGGTGAAGATTTATCTGAGGACTTGTCAAAATTCTGTCCAGACATGGTGATGACAACTTCTGTGTTTTAGCTACTTATCATCATTTGTTGATGTTTTAGATACTTGTTTGATATTTGTATACCCATGGCTGAAGTAAATGGCTTATTTGGGGTTTAGTCCTGATTTTGCCATTGATTTCCTTTTCAACCTCAGACTTTAATTTTCCAGGACATTGACCTATTTTGTGTGCTTTGTTTCAGGAGCTGGTGGATGAGGGTAAAGCGGGGGAGCTGAGCAAGGTGACTTGGAGACCCCTTCACCTTACCTCTCAGGTACTTAGTGCTGACATCTCCAGTTTGTCACTATTTTCCAGCAAGAATTAGGTATTAGCTATTGCAGAGCATCATCTGGGCATGCAAGATCCAGAAAGACAAAGTCAAACTAAAACAAGCATGGAGAAAAACTAACGGCATGATCTGAAGAATGGAGGGTCTATCATTACAGAGGATTAAGAGTCTGGCTTATTGAACTCAGTAAAACAAAGCCTGAGAGGGAGATAGAGTTACCTTGAGGGGATAAATAGAAGAGCTAAATAAACCCTAAACTACTTAGGCTGATAGGTGACATTGGCACAAAACAAGACAGACTTGAACCATGATGAGAAAATTCAGGCTAGAAACTAAAGGACGGTGTCCATCCAGTATAGGAAAAAAGATAATGAGTGGCTCTCCGATGGAGGCAAGAAAATTCACAATTGGAGCGTAGTCTGTCTGTTAAAGTCCTGACTGTTCATGATGTGAGGGGACAGAAGGTGACAGTCAAATCTCTGGGTGCTCCCCTCAAAACTTCAGCTGTGATTATCCTTCCCACCATCAACAAACCACCTGCAGCGGCCCAAGACACAAGTGGGCACCTTGTGTAACATGATTCCACCTTCATATTTAACCTCAATTACCACCTGCATACATATTTTTTTAAGCCTGTGTTTAAGGCTGCATTGTTTTGGGCCAGACTGCAGTGGCAGGACTTATTCTGGGCTGAATCAAAAATTCCCCAGTTGTAAAACCCATCACTGAGCAGGCAGAGACTGTCACACTGTCACAAACTGGGTGGCACGGGAGCCAACAGCAACACTCTGCTTCTCTGGAGATGAGTCATGCTATTTCAAACTCTTTGGCTAATCAGCAAACTCAGATCTGCTGCTTTACAGACAATATATAATATTTCCTTTACCTTTGTGCACTACTTTACATTTTGGATCCTTTGCCATTAGGATTCAAAGCATATAGACTGCATCTAATCCAATTTATCCTGTTCATCTTGGCAATGCTTGCAATGCTGACAGCTTAAAGAAAACACTTAATTTGACTAAGTGTTTTCAGTTTACTTCTCAAAATATTTGAAATCATTAAAGCCAGAGTACCCCTGCACTGCAACAAACACAGTTCTGACCTACTTTAGCAAGTTAATTACAATTTGTGTCATCCCACGGTCTTTGCTGATGCTGCTGGCTGAAGTAGTGCACCTGGTTAAGACCAGGCTGAGTGTTTCAGAATAACTCCCCTGCTTTGACGCTTTTAAATCTGACTTTTAAAGAAGCTCTTAGAGCAAAAAATGAGGAATACCGGGGACATGGTGTGACAGGACCTTCGCTGGGCAGGGCACAGGGCAGGCTGACCACCGAGCTCCCTGTGCAGATGCTCTCCTGCTGTAAGGCTGTTCGAGTCCATGTATTTCGAGCTATTTGTATTCATTGCCAGAGGTGAGGCACAGCGGAGGGATGTAGAGCAGCCCTGGAAGTGCCCTGATGAGCACAGGTGATTATGAGCCGTGGCTCAGTAGCACTGGAGCGTGCCAGTGCTGACGGGGTCACAGGCTGCATCCCCATCCTCCATGCGCTACGCTTGTGGCTGAGGACTTGTCACAAACCCCTCTGTGATGGCATCTCACCCTCCCCCTGCTGCAACCCAACAGGAAGAAATGTAATCTAGGCTTATTGTAATTGCCAAACACAGATCCCAGGTGCTGAGCAGGATGGAAGAGAAGGGAGAAAGCATAAATGAGACTAGGAATGGACCAAACGGATTTATCAGCGCAAGCAGTAACGTGTTATACTAGCATGAGCCAAGAGTAGTTGCAAATGCCACCATAGATAACACCGAGGCAGCATAAGCATCAGTACACACTAATAAACAGAAAATACATTCTGAGCTCCTCAGTGGTGTTACACCTTGGCTAGCTCATGCCACTGTGTGTCTTCTGGCAGTGTAGGTTACAAAAGCTCATTTAGCTGCCGTGCCTGAAGTTTCGGGATATTTCAATTAACTCCCAACAGTCTGGGTGACCTGGTTTGTCCTTTGGATTTGCGTTTGCTCTGGTTAATGATTCAAAAACTATTAAATACTTACCTGAACGCGTTTTCTTACAAAAATTTCATTTAAAAAATTCTGTGGTCAGTGACTGATTTTGAACTGCTGGGTAGAAGCAGGTGATATGGTGATTTGGTAGCACTGGAGCATCTGTCTGTGATGATGAGGCAGCCTGAAATTGCCAGTCATTGTAGGGCAGGTGATACAATCATGCTACAACAATACAGAGAGCACTTGATTTGGCACATTGACGTGATATAATTTTCCTCTGTGACTTTTTTTTTCCCCCTTTTAAATGATTTGCTCAAGACCTCCCTCTCAGAGATGTGTGCTGGCAAGTCACAATACCGCAGAGAAGGGAAGGTCCGGAGCTGCAGTAGGAGTAAGGAACTTGGAAAATGCAACTGGTGCGGAAGAGCGAACAAGGTCACTGGTGACAAGGCTCTGCTCCATCTGTGCAGGCACGCTCGTGAGCAGAAGCATTCCAGCAACGTGGCATTTTGTCACATTATTCCTATCCTTTTAAATTTCAATAGCTAGTTATCTGCCTGCCTTTGGTTAGGAGACAAAGCCCCTCTTTGTGCAGCCATGAAACACAGCTATCTCATGTAACGGAGAAACAAAATGCAAATTTCTCCGATAGAGCAGGAATGGTGCTTGTCTGGGGAAGAAGGAAGCATTGTCTGACCACAAGAGCAGAGGAAGGTGGTGTTGCCCAGTGCCTCTGTCAGTCCCTAAAGGTGGAAGCAGCCACCATTTGTGGAGTCTTCTGATAACACTGACATTAAAAGCTCCCATGTCCCCATTTCATCTTTCATAGAATAGAGACAAAAATTACTCTGCTGTTTTGTGCAATTCGCCAAATAATTTTAACCTGCAAAGCAGCTTAAACCTTTTCACAGCACCCAAGAAGATCCGAACAGAGCAACATACATGCCAAAGTATTTCGAGTAATTTGTGAAGGACCTGGTAAAGTTTGAAGATCACTAAAATTACTCAGTAAGAAACTCTTTTAAATATCCTTTTTTCTTTTTTTTTAATCAATTTTTTAAGGAGGTGCAAATTTTTACATTACATGTTAATATTTTTCTTCATCTTTTTTTGTTGAAGTGTGGTATGGAGTAAATGACTATTTAAAAAAACCAGTAAAATAGAAGAAAACTAATGCTGGAACAATGGTAAACTTTTGAGATATCACTCAGAAATTTGTTTGTTCAGTAACAACACCCCGATAGAAGCAACACCAATGTGCATTGTGCATATAAAGAGCTATAAAGGGTTTAAATTGGTGACACAGTCAGGGGACAGTTTAACCTCTGGCAGTAGCTAGAACTGGGCAGGGATATGAGCCAGTGCAGCAGTGCTAATTAATGCACCCTGAGGTGACACAACGAGGCATTGGCCCCGTACACCTGAGACATACTTCTGTCGGCGCCGTGGTGCCAATTAGCGTTCTCTCATAAAAATAACCCATGTTCAAGAAAGAAAACAATAAAAAAGGCAAAACTCCAAGTAATATAGATAAAATGAGATTCAGACATAAAATAATAAAGCGTACTCGGTAATGCACCTCTCTAGTTCATTAATTACAGGGCAGGACGAGCTCTGCTATAGCTGCTGTTATTGAAATGCAGAAGCTTCGTTTCTGGACTGGGCAGCAATGTCTTCACTAACCTCACTTGCCCTGCCTGGGCTGAGAGCTGGCAGTGCTCAAACCATCATCTTGGGGCAATCTCCAGGGAGGGCAAGGATGAGCGTCTCGGGGCCATCACCCCTGTAGCTAGCTTGGGGGTAGCTGGGAAAGGATCTCTGCCTACACTGGTGACGGACACATAATGAACCTATTTCAGACTTAACAAGAAACCAGGAAAGGATTTGTTTCCTCTTCTGCTTCTGGTTTGATATCAGTAGCGCATTGTCCTTCGCAGACTTTCAGTCTCAATGAATTCAGTAATAAAAATCACCAAACAGCAAACCGTTGGCTTCATCACATGACCCATTCTGAACAAATAAGGCGAGGAAGCTGTTTGTCCAAACTAACTAGAGTCATGTTAACCTGGGTTTGTCTCAGTAGATGCTTTTGGGGTATCTTAAGCATGTATCTGTCTCAAGTATCTGAATGTTTCTCATTAGGAAGACCCCCAAGGACCTTAACTTCATGTCAAAGACAAACCCTGAGTATGGCGAGCTAGAAAATGCTCTTCCCTCAGCTGGCTGAGAAGATCAATGCTGGGATTGATACAAGTGAGTATATAGCTACACTATTCTACTATTACTCTAAAAAATATTTTATCAGAGTTTAATCTGGTAACAGGGCATGGCTGTATGGGGCACTACTTTACAACCTCCTGGATAGTAGGAGAGAGGAACCATTTGGCAAATCAAGTCAGACCAAATGGCATTCATTTGGTTAATCACCAGCTACTAAAATAGCATCAAATCATAGCAACCTATTTGTTTATCATTCAGTGCACAATCTTCTGCACAGTATATTCATAACTTCTGTACCCAAGCTAATTTTAAATGAGCCAGCAAAGCCATTCTCCAGCACTCCCCTGGGAAATGGATCTGTGGACTGATCAACCTCCCTGCTTCTGGGGCTAAGCCCCTCACAAAAATAGAGCTGATGACATTGGTGTTTAACTTTGAAACAAGCTGATTTTGGATTAAGACTAGTTTTTAAAGCTTTTACTCCAAGATTCATTCAATTTCCAGTGCCTCCATGAAGGTTATACCCACTATGTTCTCTCCAAGCATGTGAATGTTCAGGCATCACTGCAGATCACTTTGTGATTTTTATTAGAGACAACTTTCAAGAGTTCCCCGGTGGTTCCTCTCTTTGCCACCATGAACTCAGCAAATGACAAAATGGCTTTTCTTCAACTCAGGAATATATAAGAAACTTTGATTTTGATCTTCAAAGTGATGATCTTCTGTTTCTGAGGGCTAATAGCTCACTGCTGGGGTAGGAGCCTTTTACAGTTCTGGGGAGCAGAACAGTAGAGCTGTGTTCTCTGCAATGATTAAGCAAATAGTGGTTGAACTAGATGACCTTTACAGGTCCCTTCCAACCCAATGCATTCTATGATTCTACAAGGTATAGTAGTGGTGGAAAAACTGGATGAAAGTGTGGTAGTAATGAGTACACAAGAAAGTTCTTCTGTTGTTTGTATTCCAGTAGAGCTTAGGAGCCTTAGTGGTGAATCTCTAGTCTCAGCAAAAGGAATGAGTGGTACCTGCCCCAAATAGCTTTTTCATGTAAATAGATAAATAATTGGAGAGTTCAAAATTTCTCCTCTGGCACTGTTGGTGTCCTCCTAACCTAGCTTCCTCACCTTTAACATTGCTGCAGAGAAACAAGTACAAATTCTGACTCTGAAGGCAGATCTAGTCTTCCACATGTTCCTGCTGTGTCCACGCTCTCGTGACAGTGAAATAGGTACCTGCATTTTTTTTTAGGGATGCGATGAAACCTCAGAGCTGTCTTAAGGCTAGCTGAATTGTTGGCTTGGCATTTCATTCTGCACGACAGTTGATTGGTCATTTTATCACCAGTTATGAAGTGAAATTAGATAATCTTGATGCCATATGGTATACAGTATTTATAGTTTAGTATGTTTTCCATATATGTGCGCTAAAGCCTGCTTCAGGGATTTGTTACGGTCCTTGTGTTTACAGGATTTGGGTCTTGGGTGAAAGAAGAAATTGACAGTTGCTAATGTTTGATTTAAACTGATACATCAGACACCACATGGATGATCCCTAATTAAAGTCGATTTACACTTTCTGTCCTTCTCCAGGGAGGCTGTCAGGGCTCCCCGGGATCACACCGTGTGTTCACCCAGCTCTGCTATCTCTGGTAGCAACTGGGAGGGATTGACCCCAGGGGATGGGGGAGAACTCCTGTGGGAGGTTGGGGATGGTCAACCTCCATCCAGCTCCCCTTCCCAAATGGTCACGAGCACAGTGTCTCCTCCAGGTCTCTGATATAGGTAGGCTTAACCCTGAAGTATCTCTCACAGATGTGTTGTCTGTGTGTTGTGTCTGTGTCACACTTAACTTCAGATTCCTTGCTTTCTGTCAAAACACTCCATTCCTCTTGAAATCTTGGTAAGTAATAAGCTACAGGAGTAATTACGTGGGACATTAGTAGCTCAATATGTGTCGTTATTTTCTCAAAACAAGTCTAAATGATTACCACAGAACGATCTTGGATATCTGCATTTGGAGCTGCCTCAAATGTGGTAAAACAGGAGCATATTCTCAACCCCAAATACTAGTTGCTTGGTACAGGTGTGTGCTCCGGGGACCATAGTGGGTTGTATGGTGTGAATTCGCTTCACACAACATCTTGGCCGCTTCTCATCAAAAAAAACCCCCACACATATCTTCAGCTCCAGAAAAACAGGGAGCAAAGCTGTACTAACCTTTAGAGCACATGTGTTGGTCTGCTTGAGACATCTCCATCCTCATCTCTGTCTCTGCTGCCATGCCTTGGTCCCTCCAAGTTGTAATGGCAGACACGACAGAAACTGGCTGAAGCGGGACGAACAAATTTTAAGAAGCAGTAAACAATAATAATGAACAACAAACCCTGAGAGAGGAGAAGCGATGTTCAAATGCCCTGTAAGAACCTAGTGAGCACATGAACAAAGAGGAGTTAATAAATGCTACAGTCAGGTTTTTTTGGATAGGATTCTTGCAGAATATGATTTCATAATCCGCTGTCTCTAGTGAACAACAAGACCTCTGTAAACACTCAATATTCAAATAGAAAATTGTTTCTTGTAGGCTTCCATGGCACAAAATAAAAGCTCTGTAAATCTGGGCCTCCATATGTGGTTCTCAGCTGGTGTAAGTCCCTGAATGAATTACATGTGAACAGAGAAATTAATGCCACACACATGGTGGCCAAACTTGAAAGCAAAAATTGCAACTGAGAATATACTGCAGTGGATTGTGAAATATTTGAAGATAAATGGAAGCTTGGATACACTGCACCACTGATGCATTTCAAGGGATACACAACTATCACAGTGAGATAGTACAATGCTGAGATCACATTTGGGAGAGTGCAAGGACTCGCTCTTTAAAATCAAAGACTGAATTTAAGGAGAACACAAGTCAAAAAGGCAAATACGCAATATTGAGTCTTTAAGGATAATTTTGAACAAAAATTGGGCAAAATAGTTGCCCTTTTTTAAAAATCTGGAAACTTACTGTTGCAGTAAATGTGTATCCTATCCAGGTCTTGGAATGATTGTGCTCTGAAGCTTCTTTTGTTAATCAGTCAACATGGATGATGAATTACTCAAGAGTTTTGGTACTTTTGAAACAGTTGCAATCTTTTTGTTGATTTTTTCCCTTCTCTTCTTGACAGAGGAGAATGGAAGAATGGGCATGTTACAGTGAATTCTAAATGAGGACTGTGCCTCCCCTGTTTGCAAAAAGCCAGGCAAAGCAGTAAAAATAATAAATAAAACAAATGAAACCCTCTTTAATCCATTCATGAGCTCGAGTGTTTCAAGTAGGCCGTAATATTAAGACAAAGAGTTCTGAAAGAGATGGATCAGAGGAAAGTGCTATTGCTTAAACAATGTCAGCCTGTTTAATTGAATTACGTATTTGTCAGCACTGTATTTTCCCATGTCCAGGATTCTTGCTGTTGATTCAAGGCTTAAGGCCTAAATAGAAAGGGCAACAACTGCCATGTATTTTGATCCTGAACAAGCTGTGTCCTTTGAAATGGCAGCGCTCGGCATTCGGAAGAATGCTGGAGTGCTTCACCACAACAGAGAGCACTAGCAAAAGAGGGAATGAAAATGTGTTACCCCCACGGATTTGACCTTGCTGCAGCATACTTGGGGAACTTGACTGAGAATTTTTTAAGCTTGATGTTATTTCTGTTGCAGTTTATTTGCATTTATCACAAGGACAACTGGGAGTGGGGTAGTGGACCAAGAACAGAGGCAGGAACTATCAACTCTTCCCTTTGGATTGATTTGGCAGGGTTTTTTTAATGTATAAAATCTATAGTTTAGTCATGGGCAATAGAAAATGTTTGTTGCCTTATGATTGAAACTGAAACCATTTTCCTTGTTGATTTGTTGTACAAAATAAGTGCTTGTGTTTCCTTTCCCTCAATAGATATCTTATGCCCTGTGCTCCACAACAGGGCTGGAGGGAGCCACTCAGACTTATCAACCCGGTTCCACAAAAATCATGCAGCGAAACTCCTCTGGAGTTTCAACCTGCCCATATACAGAGCAGTTTAATTTTGTGATTTCAGTTCCATGGAGAGCAGAACCACAAAACCAGCTCACGGGGCTGCTTCGGTCTATCTAAAAAGCCTGTGTGGTCCTGTTACCTTTGCACGAGAGTCTTCATTTGTCCTCCCAGCAGGTTGTATGAAGAGAAGTGCCACCGCCTCCATTCACAGAGGAAAAAGTGGGATGCAAAGAGGTTAAAGACTTGTGTAAGCTGGCTCACGGATGGTACATTGAAATAAAAATTTCAAAGCACCACGCTTGTTGTTAGCTTATCTTTATGGAACAGAGCAAACAGGTTGCATGGCGACCGTGAAAACTTGAAGGAGTTTTTGTAAGGTCAGACTGAAAATCTTTTGCCTCTCTTGCTAGCTGAAGTCACAGGCAAAAACATGTCAGTAGAGTCTAAAAATTTCATTTTTCATCTCGCCTAATTTTTTTTATGAAGCTTTTAGTTGAGATATGATTTCAAATAACAACTGAAATATTTTATTTTAAACACTTTAAAAAAATACTACTATTTCACACACTACTTTTTTCAGATTTCGGGAGACTTGTATTTATTTTGATTGATGCACTCCTATTTTCTCCCTTTTTGTGTGCTTCATGCAGCTCAGATGCATTTTAAACAGTTTCTGCTCATGTCTGAGCTCTGGTTCTGATGTGTGCTAAGAGGTTGGCTGCTCTGAACCCACCACATGTTAAAAGGATGAATATTAACTTTTGTTTTTTCAAAGTGACTCTTTAATTGAAAAATTAAATATTTAATGAGCTATTTCTACCCAAAAGGGAGGGAGGGAGAAAAAAATCCTGCAGTTCATTCCCAAGGAAAACTCATGCTGGTGTCTGGTACGCCGTCAGCGGTGGGCTGGCAGCAATTAGTGCTCCCACAGCCTGCACACGGGATGGCCTTGGGGGGGTTCTGGTCTGCACCCCCAGCTCCACTCCCAGCCCTCGGTACCTTATCTAAACCCCTGAACATAAAGCCTGTGTCCAGTATTTCACCTGGAAAACATCTCTGGCTCAGGTTCTTTACACAAGTCCTTACTCCATCAATGGGTAAAATTTGGTTCTACTCACGTAAAACCTTGTAATCAAAACAAATGGCATTTCTAATTGAGCAAGGCCCTCTCGGTAATGAAGGTCAGCAGCGCTGCTGAGATCACTGGTTCGTGTTTCTCTCCCCGTTCAGAAGAATAAACTAATTTATTTATGAAATCAAAGCAACCCACCAGATTAGCCATATAACTAGCTAGCTGCGTTGTTTAGATTCACTTGTTTGCTATCTCATGACATCCAAGTGAACAAGCTATATGTCAATGAAAGCGTTGGCGCTCTCTCATATATTATAGACTAGTCTGAAGTGCAAAAAAAAGATCCTGCAATGGGGCTGCAAGCAGGATTTTTTTTATTTATTTTTTTTCTTCCGAGTGAGCATATGCTGCGAGTGGGAAAGGACCGTATAATGTAAACGGAGGTTTCATTAGCGATGATATGTGGCAGTCCCCGGGCAAAGGAAGAGAAAGCAAATCTGCGAGCACCTGTGGACTTCGCAGGCTTGTACCCGCCAGGGAGAGGCACGTGCAGGGATGTGCTGAGGACAACAATGGGATCTGCTCTTCCTCCTCAGCCTTCCCTCAGGCCTCCCTATAAACACAGCGTGTTTGCCAGGCTCGGGCGGTTTGGATGCAGAACGAGTCCCTCTCTGTCCATCTGGCCTCCAGAAACCAGTTTTTGCAAACAATAGACAAGTGCTGGCTTCCACTGAAAGTTTCATTATTTTTATCGAAAAGGCTAGGAAATATTTGTGGGCCAAGTATCTCCCATGTAGGAATCATTAAAAGTTCTTGTTTAACTCTTCCAGAACTCTTGATGGTTCCGAGCTACGATCTTCAGGCTACCAAGCTGGTAGAGGGCTTAGAGCACAAGTCTTATGAGGAAAGGCTGAGGGATCTGGGGCTGTTTAGCCTAGATAAGAGGAGATTGAGGGGAGACCTCATCGCTCTCTACAACTACCTGAAGGGAGGTTGTAGAGAGGCAGGAGTTCGTCTCTTCTCCCTAGTGGAGAGTGATAGGATGAGGGGAAATGGATTTAAATTGCACCAGAGGAGGTTCAGGTTAGATATTAGGAAGAATTTTTATGCTGAAAGGGTTGTCAGGCATTGGAACAGGCTGCCCAGGGAGGGGGTTGAGTCATTGTCCCTGGAGGTGTTTAAGAGACGGGTGGGTGTTGTGTTGGGGGGAATCTTTTAGTGGGTTGATAGGGCTGGGACCAAGGCTGTACTCGGTGATCTTCTAGGTCTCTTCCAGCTGATACGATTCTGTGATTCTATGATTCTGTGATTCTGTGATTCTACGACGGCTGGCCTGGCTGTGTACCCTGTCCCTGATTTTCTCCTCGCAGCAGACAGAGGAAGGTGCTCCGTGTGTTCCGGGACTGACGATGCTGAAGACCTTGGGTCCCTGCGCCGAACATCTCCAAGGTCGCCCACCCGCCAGCTGACACTGCGTGAACTCTGGGGCAGAGATGCTGATGGCATGAGCTGCTGAGCCCATCAAAACACTCCCACCCACAGCTTCTTCCATCCCCCCCGCAAAGTCTGAATTACAGCACCGGGGCTTTCCCCCCGCTGCCTTTCACCGCAGAGCTGCTTTTCCGTGCATCGGGGCCCTGGGGATGAGAGCAGGAGGGAAGCGGGCTCGCCAGGTCCCGGGTGCTAGCCCCCGCCATCGAAGTTCGGGGTTAAGGGGAACCCGGCTCGAAAGTTTAACCCGAGCCGGGGGCGGGGAGCCGGGGCCGGGCGGGGATGCGCGGGCTGCGGATGGCCTCTGCTGGGAGCCGCTGCTCACTGCAGCCGCCAGGCGCCGCGCCAGGCCCGGGCCCGGCCGGGCCAAACGAGACGGGATTTATCTCCGGGAGGGCGAGGTGAGGCCGGGGCAGGGCGGTTTGCGCGCACAACTTTCGACGGACCCCTTCGGTTTTGATTTATTTCTCCCCAACACACACCCCCTCCGGGAGACAGGCCTCACAGGCCGGCCCCGCGGGAGGCGGGCAGCCACGGCCCAACTGCGGCGGGCTCCGCTGGGCAACCACATGCAGGAAAAGAAAAAAATAAAGGGCGGGGGGGGAGAAAAAAAAAAAAAGGAGGAAAAAAGTCCCTCTGCAGCTTGGCATGTGTGCAGCGCACACGCCAAAGGGTGCAGGAGTGAGGGGAGAGGGAGCGGCCGGGAGGTGTTAGGCAGCCGGGGGGGTATTTGGTACCTTAGGGGGTATTTGGCACCCTGGGGGTGGTATTTGGTGCCTTAGGGGGTATTTGGCACCCTAGGGGGGTATTTGGCACCCGGGTGGCCTGCAGACGGTCTGGGTTGAAGCTGAGGAGCAAGTAATGCGAGCTAACAGGAGGGCTTTTTTGCACTTTAGAAATTAGAAAAAAAAACACGCCCGCCAGTCGGTTCCTCTGGATGAGTTCAGCAGAGTCAAAATCCTCCCAGTGAAGGGGGAGCCCTTTGGGCGTACAGGCTGTGGTTGCGAGGAGGAGCCCCCACCTCTTACCTGTTTCGGGAGGTGTTGAAGGTGTCCTGGGACCGCTCGCTTGGCTCATACAGCCAAAAACGCACTTGATTGTTTCATGTTCAAGCCTGTACAAGCTGCCTGAAGTGAGATATAAAGCAGGTGTTAGAATCCTCTGGAAAGTTTGCTGTCAATTACTGTGATTTCCTCTTCCCGACAAAGACTTAAAAGCTAAATTATTTAATTTTTTTTCAGTTATGTAAATGCACTTTTCCATAAATACTTATTTTTGCAGCAGAAACCAGAAAAAAAAAAAAAAAAAAAAAAAAAGCCTGTGGGGGCTGGTGTGTCTAGTTAGGGACTGATCTAATCCCGCTCACGTCGGTGAGGTCTTGGAGGTATTGGGGCTGGGTCAGCTCTGAGTGTGGGTGTCCGAGGCTGCCACCCTGCTGTCGGGAGGTTCACGGGGCATTTCTGCACACCCCCGCCCCCGTACACAGTCTGCTCTCTGGTGGGCAGCAGGACAGGAGGGGGATGTGTTTTTCAATTTTGCAAAATCTGAATTGAATAGGGCTTGTCTCACTGCTACTGATGCATCAGGAGAAAACCTTTCCCCTGGCCTTAAATTTGAGAGGCATGTAGCACTAGGGCCATGAAGACTAAGCCATTTCTCCTCGTTTCTGAAGAGCCAGAGATCTATTTGGCTTCTGGACTGTGAACTAAAACTCCTTTGCAGGTGTGGCTGGATGTGAGGTTTTTTCTCTTCGCTGCAAAGGCTGTGTGCTGGGGAGTAGCAAGGCAATGGGTGGGACTGGGAGGACTGGGCTTCACCTTGTCTCCCACGCTGGTGGATGTCTGATGGTTTCGGTAGCTGATAATGCCAGCCACTGGCGATTTGCTTTTGGGGAGGGAAATCTGAGGGGAACTGTGGGGCATGCTGCTTTTACATGGTGTCTTGAAAATCTTAAGAGAGCAAGAAGGTGGTAAAGATTTTGTTTCTGTATCTCGTTAGTTGCCATGGGTGACTTTTAGTGGATTAAGCTATTTATTTCTAGGAATGTTTTTTCTTTAATGCAGTCTTTGCAAATTAAAAAGCATGGAAATATTTTTTTCCCCAGTGCTTTGAAGTACCTAAAGTTTAGCAAACTCTAGGTGTTTTTACCTGCATACACTCAAGCTGATGACTACCTCAGTGCCAGTTAAGCCTGTTCCATGAACAGCTGGATCCCATGTTTCACCATCACCTTGCCCTGAAATGGGTTGAAAAGCTCTGTGTGGGTAGGAAGCTGCACCAGGTCTCTGGGAGCAGTGTTTTGAATTTTCCTGCAGTCACTGACTTTCTAGGTTACTTGATAAATTTGGCTGCATTTTCCTACCCCACCGAGGGCTTGGCAAGCCGAGGCCACCGACCAAGTGTGAAGCACTTGAATGCCCTGGTGACAAGAGCTATGTGCCCAAGGAGCACAGCATTTAGGGAGAGCTCTAGCCCTGCAAAGCAGATGTGTTGAAGAACGCATCATGTATGAGTCTCTTTTAAGTGCTCCCAAAATTTACTGAAGAAATTGCCAGTATCTCACTAGTGATCGAGGCCTCCCATGGGGACTGCTCCAAAGCGTGCTGAGCTTGGCTCGCTCTCTGCTCCGTAAGTTAGCCGGGGAACGACTTCCAGAGCCCCGCTGTGCTGCTTCTGCTCTTGCATTTGCAGGAATAGCGGCAAGAATAAAGGATCCACCGAGGGCTGCTAAACACAGACTTAACCACTTGGGAGGGGTCCCAGCTACAAGTCATTGCAAGGTGGGAGACCGTGGAAAAGAAATGTCAAAGCCCTCTTCCTCAGAAAGCGTGGCTGGGGGAGAGAGCAGTAGTGGGGGGACGTCACCAGAGGAGCAGTTTGGGTGCTGGCGTTGGGCTGTGGGTCATACAGGTTTGCATGTGGCTTCACCAGTCAACTCCCGTTGCAGGACTGGGCATCAGCATCGCAGTGGCGATAAGGATTTCTTTCAGTGGAAGCAGGATGGGCTTTCTGGGACACTGAATCTGTAGTATTTAAAGAGCTCAACTCATGTCTTAAGTTCCAGGGAGGTGGGGTGCTTTTTTCTTGTTGTTTTTTAAGAAATAATGCTATCGCTAAGTTCTGAGTTTTTAGAGAATCCGGGGTTTTCATTTTAATTTCCCCCCTCTTTCCTGTAGGACTGATGCTGCTGTACATGCATAACGACACAGAAAGCCTAGAGGATAGTTTTACCGTGCAGCTGACAGATGGCAAGCGCACAGTCCAAGGGACACTTTACATCTACATCATGCCAGTCAACGATGAAATCCCTCATCTTTCCAGGTTAGCTATCTAAGTGACATTCAGTGCATAAAAGGCTTACAATGAAAAATAAAAAGGAAGGAATGGAAGCAACCCATCTCCCCACCAGCATCTCCAAGCCCACCCGCAGTACAGAAGTGATCTTGCTTTCGTCGCATGTGTTATCCTTGAAGCTGGTTCATAACAAGGCTGAGCATTCTGCTGCCTGGTGCAGGACCGTGGCAAGCCACACAATGCTGTCCCTCAAAAACCATTCATGCAGAAATAGCTGGTTTGTGGTCTCCAGGCGGAAGCTTGTTTGTATTTAAGTTAGTGGCAAAATTCTGGTTTTCTTCAATTAGGTCAGAGCTGCTCCTTTTTCACACTCTGTGACTCTCTCGCTCTTCCTTTATTCCCTTCTGTATGTTTTCTCCATTCCCTTTAATCTATTTTTAACAGTGAATCTTGTTGGGAAGAACACGGTGTGGGTTTTTTTAATATTTAAGGTCCAAAGCCAGTTGAAGGCAGTGTTAATGCTCACATTCCTTTCAAGAGAGCTGGTGTGCTACCTCTGGGAATAAGGCTTCAAACAAAGAGGAGGGAGCTACATGGAGAGTAATATTAGTGAATTGTTTCTGTTCACAAGTGGTAAAGTCATTCTGACATCCTTTTGTCATAAACTAGTCTGTCATAAGGTTTTTGAGTGGCACGGCAAGTCTAAACCCTGTCACAGGCATGCAGGTCTGAGCTTTTGTTTATTGGTTTGCGGAACACAGGAAGAAACCTGGTCTGGTGGAATGTTGTGAGACTGAGATGTGGGAGATGTGGTTTCACTCACTTTATGACCGTAACACGTCTTCTGGCCTAATTAGGATTTCTACTCTTAAAGAGTTCACAAGTTGAAAGAAAATAAAAAATCCCCGTAGAGTTTCTGAATCCCTCCAGAAATGCCAGATCCAGCCTGAAAAAAAAAGAAGATTAAAATATTGATTTTGTTTTTTGCCTTAGGTAGACCCTTTAAATGATCTCCGTGGGCCATACGGGAAAAAGCATCAGTAAGGCTAATACTTCGGTGCCCTCTCTGCGTGTTGATGGTAACAACATTTTCGTGACTCACAGAAATAGTTTGTAGAGCTAAAAATAATGAACTTTTGGGACTTGAAAAATAAACCCTTTGTCTCAGAATAAAAAAATCAAGCACTAACTTGTTTCCAGGTCTGTCTCTTCCCACTAGCAGAATTTGAATCCCCATTTTCAGGGCACAAGAAACCTGTTTGATCACAAAATACCTGGTGAACAATAAGCGAAGATAAGCACAAGCTTTCTTTTTGGGGCATAAATCAGTGCACGTCTGAAATCCCACATTGCACTCCCTGGGGCCCCTTTGCTGGGATCCTTTTTGCACGGGAAAAGCAGAAAAATCCCATGTGGTTGCCCCTCTCCGAAGGGGAGCAGCAGCCCGTGGTGTGTGCAGGGGGACATCGACGCTCGAAACAGCTTTGGCTCCATTCCCAGAGCGTCATGTGTGTGTTTTGAAAAATTTCGTAGAAGTAGTAAACAACGAGAAGTTATAACACAGACACGTGTTTCTGCTTCCTACCAGTGTTTCCTTAGGGGCTGGTGAGTGCAGAGGCATCAAGCCTCTTTGCTTGGGGGGAATGCTGCCAGCTCCCCCCCTCCCTCTCCAGCCAGGTCCTCTTCTTGCGATGCTCAGGTTTGCTACTGTGTCTTCTGGTTTTCTTTTGCTTCATGTCTTTCCTTGCTTTCCCCTACTTCTTTCGATTTCCCTCTCATCTATCTGAGGACGATTCCTTGCTGCTATTTCTGTTTCATGCACATGAAATGGCTTTGCTGCATCTGACTGTTCACTCCTTCCTTGTGTGAGCAACCCCATGGAGACGCCTCTTATTTAATCTTTTAATTTCCATGTTATTTTCTAGTCTGTCGAAGGCAAGCTTCATATATCTCAAATCTCATTTATGCGTTCCCAGTCCATGGAGCAAATTGAACCCTTTTGTAAGGGAAGGAAATGTGCCAGTATTGCCATTTTCCACCAAGCCATGGAGCTGGGAGCGTGCTCTTCTGCACAGAGCCGTGAATCTGGCTTGGTATTTCATCAAAACCCGTGAGGCTGAAGGACAACGTAAGAAAAAAATCACATGCGTGTACGTGGCAAAGCTTTCTGTCCCAGTCCCGCGGGAGCAGATTTGTTGAAATGTTTTTCAAAAATTCTATCTGCTCGATGCTAAGAGGAGCCTGTTCATGCTTAATAAATTGGAGAAATTGCTCAAAAATACTTCATCCATATGAAAGTGTGAGCCCTGTACTGCTGCCAAGAGAAGTGAGACCTGTGGTGTCATGCCGAGTAAGCGATGGTCACACAAATTAGAAAAGCTTAGGTGCAGATCCCTCGCTACCACAGTTTTCCCCAAGATGTGAAAATGTAACAGGGGAAATACTAAGCAGCATTCAGTCTTTCCAGCCAGATCTGCCTCTTTTGGACACAATCACGGGCTGCGTACCAAGCGGTGTAAGAGAGACCAAAATAACATCTTTAAACAATCTGAGCTGCCTCTTCCACCACTTTAAAATTAGAAGTAACTGAGAAACGAGCCTCGGGAGCCCGTTGCCCTGTGCTGAGTGTTCTACCAACATGTCAATGCCATTCCTGCAGCAGATCATGCAGAAAAGCCAATGGCCTTTCTTGCAGCACATGCATGTATTTTAATTATCCTTACCCAGCTTCTTTATCGCTATTCTTAGCCAATTTTTGCCCAGCTTCTCTCCTTGTTCCTCTTTCAGCTCCAGCCTGGAGAAGTCTTACGGTTCCCAGACACTTCAGCTTCCATCCTGAGGAGCAAGGATGACACTGGAGGCTTTGGGACGTAACTTACGCTTTATGTTTGGACACGACAGTGTGTGAAGTGAGTAACCTCTCTGCAACGTGGAGACACGCTGAGCTGGAGGAGGTCTGGCTCAGATCATTAAATCCCCCTCGCTAAATAGGTAGCGACAACTGCTGGGTTGTTTTTTTTTACCAGCGTCTCCCTTACTGTTTCATTTTTCTTCTTTTATTGTGCCCAGGAACATCGGTCTAGAAGATGAAGCAGCTGAGAAAAGCCATTTCCAATGCTGGGCCAGAAGCAGACGCCAGAGGTGCTCCAGAGCTTGAGCTTGGCTGAACTGTCCCTGTGTGCCCGGGTCTGCAGCTAAAGGTAGTGGTGGCTTTAGGGCTTTTACTTCTCTGTTCTCCTAGGGACCAGTGAAATCTTCAGCCAGCTCCTGCAGCAGCAGACTTGTTCTGGAAATGGTTTAGTTCAGGACTTGACTTGCTTGAAAGGATAAGCAGCAAGACCAAACTTAGGTTTTTATTTGAAACTTGCTCCTGCATTTAGGTGGCTCTGCTAGGTCCCTGCAAGATTTTTCTTGATTTCTCCTTACGTTTGCTTCGGAGCTGCCCATTGCCTCTGTCCCTATTCCATTTGGAGCCAACACACACACCTATGTAACACCAGGGCAAGCTAGAAGCCATCTCCAGCATTGCCCTGTGGCATCGCAGCCCTGGCAGGGAAAAACTTGGAGGAAAAGCTTTGCCTCTTGAGCTCAGACCCTAGAAACTTCTTTTTGCTACACATCTCCCTCCACCATCCCTCTCTGTAACGACACATTCTATCTGACTTTTATATTGGTTCACTAAGCCACTGTGCTGTCTTCTTCCTTTTATAATTAAGCAACTTGAGAAATCCTCTGAGGTCAATAAATTCTGAGGAGGCTTACATAAAACAGAATATAAAGTGGAGAGCCCTGCCATCAGAAGCCAGTAAAAGTCAGCCTCTTTGCGCAACACCTCTGCAAATGGCATTATGTCATTGCCTAATATTAGTAAGAAACAGTAAGATTATGTTTTTTGTTCAGAGCTATAAAAAGTAATGAGTCTCACATAATCTACTGAAGGGAAGGGGAGGGTGGAGAGCACGAGAGGGGAGGAAGGTGACTGTAAAAGTGAACTTCCATTTTTTGGGGCATACTGAGTGCATTAGGAAATCTAGCTCGTAACACCCAAATAGACTCAAATGTTCTCTGTCCCATGGATTTAATTTATTCTGTTTTGCTTTGTTTGCCAGGAACACACACATAAAACCTATCAGGAGTCAGGTAGTCTTGTTTCAGTAAATACAATGTAATAATCAGAAGCTGGAAAATATTATGGGTGGCTGAGGATGGCGTTATTCATCCTGGGTCATGATAGAGTGCTGCGAGTGTCTCGGATGCTGCTGATCCCAGCTCAGTGAAGCCCACAGTATTATTCCCAATCTTCCCAAACAGGGTGACATATTTCTGGTGCTAAATATTTACTTTCTCACCGTAGGAATGTAAGTGCCCAACCAACAGATCTGTGGAGTCATTCATTTAGGAAGAGGAAGGGAGCAATCCTCTAAGGGAGGCTTTGTGCTACCGACCTGAATGCGCAGGTTGTGTGGGAGTTAAATACGAGCTGTGAGGGCTGGAGACATAGCAGACCGCTTCCTCGCTGTAAGCCAACACGTTCCTGAGCAATAATCTGTAATAAGGACTGGGCTTTACACGGAGACCCAAGCCTTGCACGTGGTGGCTCGTTGGCTTTCGTCCTGCTTGGTCCTGGTGAAGTTGGAAGCACATTGAAACTGGGTGGGAAGAGACCCCTGCAGACTGTGCTCAATAAATAACGAGTGCTAAATCTCAGATTGGGGCAAGGGGAGGAAATATTTTAGCAGTGATATTCTGCAACCAAAGGAGAGGAAGGTTTTTTTTTCACACACCATAACTGTTCACTAATGCATGCATGAACTAACTGTCCTTTCTGTCAAACGCCTTCATTAGTATTCTTTTTCTTTCTGTACTGGAGTTAGACTGAAAGAGAGATGATATGGCAAGTTGGCTGGCTATCAGTTGGTCCAATTTTATGTGTTCTAAAGTGTGTGCTTTTAATAGGGCTAAAAATTTGTCCAGAGCCTCTGTTTAAGCAGCAGCTCCTAGGGCTGCTGGCTGTTAATTCTCTCTTTGGATCCCCAGTTGATTCTTGTGTGCTGTGGGATATTCATCCCAAATATGTGCAAGTCCCTTGAACACCACAGAGATTTTCTGGAGCTCATCAGTACTGATGAGCAGGGAATAGCACAAGAGCCAGCAACAGCAGCTCGTGTTGGGATGCAAAATAATCCATATTAGTGGATGAAAGTGCATATCCAAAAAACCAGCTGATGCAGTGGCAGCCCTAGAAGGTTCTTCAGCCTGGTGAGTTGCAGGTGATTCTGGGTTGGAAAAGATGCAGTTATTAATGTGTTAAGCCCACTTCTGTTCCTCCATGCTCTAGTGACACCAAGCTCATGTTCTCCTCAGAGTACCGCCGTCCTGCTCCACCTGCGTATGTCTCAAGTGATCCTTCTCTATGTGTTTCCAAGAGATCACTACTATTTTCTAACTTCCCTTCCTGATAATTCACGGTTTTTCTTTCCTTGTTATGGGTGACAAATGAAAGTGGTCAAAAAAGGGCGACTTGCTTGGGGTCATTAGAGCTGCTCTTAGCCTATTCTCTTCCTTTCTGAAATTTTATCTAAGAAGTGAGAACTTCTGGATTTACCGAGAGTAGCAAGACATGGGGTGACGTAGAAGATGCTTGTAGGACCAGCACCTTTGATAATGTCAGCGAGGGCTGCCAGCCCTCCAGAAATCCTGCGTGGGCCACGACATACGTATGGTGCATGGCTTTATAGCCCACGCGCTGCCGATCCAAGGCTTTCTGGTGCTGCACAGTTGCTCTCCACATGTGCCGCGGGTTTGGCACGTCTCTGAAGCATTGGACCCTGCTCGTACGTGCTGCTCCGAACGCACCCGCTGCAGACAGCTGGGAAGCCCCCCGCCAGCCAGATGGTCGAAAAGCTCCCTGCACCTGAATCCTTAAAAGCATTTGTTCTCCAAAAAAATTGTGTGCTCTCCAAAAAGGGTTTAGCAGAGATGTGGGCAGCTCTAGCAACGTGTGGGGGGCTGGTGGGTGAATCCGCATCACGGCCCTTTGCCCATCCACTACCAATGTTACTGTGTCACCTGGGGTGTGAAGCTGCTGCTTCTGGTGTCTAGACTTGTGATTACTGAAAATTAATTAAACTGAAGGAAATTAGGCTGGAAGGGGAGTAGGCTCCTGGGAGGGGAAAATGGAAGAGAAAATAGGATACTGGTGTTAACCCTTTCCGGCTACTGAAATAGGTGGTGTTCTTAAATGCTCTCAAGGCCACTTGAACACATGTAGGGAGTGAACTGGTGTCTTTTTGGGTCCTTTACACATTCAGACCCTGTGTGGGCAGTGTTCGTAGCCAAGGCGTGATGAGCACACCGGAAAGAGGCATCCCTCTGCCTGTGTCTTTTAAATAAGTTGCTTTATTGCTAGCCAGACCTGAAATAACTTGCAGATCAGCAGTAGGTTTCAAATGAGCTGGTCTGACTTGTAGATAAGCTCAGGGTACTGGAGATGCTCGGATATAATCCGATAATACATTGGAGCTTTATGGGGATGGGACGGGAGGCTGGATGGGCAGCAGAAGGAGGCGGTTGCTGGTGGACCTCTTGCTTTTGCACAGCATCTTACCTGCTCTCGTATCTCTTGAAGTCTCTCTTATATAGCTTTTCAGCATGGTGTCTGAGTGCTTTGTGCCTTCCCCTTGGCACACAGCCACCGTCTGGCTAGCGAGCAAGTACAAACTGTAACACCTGGGTGTCAGCTATGAACATTAGGGTGTGCTACAATGGACCCATCTGTAGTACTTGGCACATGCCGAAGATTTTTATATGTGGTTGGCTGAAAAGCAGGATCGGGGAGAGAGAGAGAGAGAGAGAGAGAGAGAGGGGGGGGGGGGGGAGGGAGAGCAGGGGAAGAGGGCTCTACTGGGCACATGGAGAACATCATTTTGGCAAAGGTGCCAGGAGGTTTCTATGGGCTTGTCTGCTTCTTTGCTCAGCTCATGCATTCAATAAAAATATCCAGGTTGTTTCTAAGAAAAACAGAAGTAGATTTCCCCAAAGAGCAAGCTTAGAAGCCTCATTCTTTGTCTCTGGAGAACAAATCTAATGCTGTAGCTAGATTTAATAGAATACATTTGATAGTAATAGATATAATAAAACCCTGATTTAATAATAACTAGTTTTATTGTTCCTCCACGTGAACCAGGCCCTTTTGACTGACCCCCTGAGCACCACAGGATTTCTAGCTGGATTTGGAAAAGGGAGCACTCTGGCTTTCAGGCTGTGGCAGCTTTGACAGCGTTGTGTCCTGGAATAAATTTCAGTCAGGAAGGTATGGCAAGGGCTGCTTTTAGTATTTCCACACCAATATCTTGAGCCCAAAGAGTCAGGATGGTTTCCAGTTTTACTCAGTGGATGGAAAAAACCCCATGTCCCCATCTGAAAATCTGCGTATCCCCGAGAAATCCCAGTAAAGGTAGGGAATGCATTTGCAGCAGTAAAAGGAGCCGTAGTTTATTGCGTCGGGTTCACCTCTGAAAACTGCAGCACACAGAAAGGAGAGGAAACATTTTTTTTTCCCCCTTTATGTGGCACTGATGTATTTTAAAATGCATGGGCAAAGTTTGTAGTTTATTTCCTCCAAAGGGGCCAAGTCCTCCTGGCATTCTTATGAACAAGCTCATTAGAATAAAATCCATTATGCGCATAACTAATGACACAAATTTACAAATCTGTTGACAATTATGACCACATCCCTCATTGCATTTGCTTGTAGCTCGCTGAAGTGACCAGGCAGAGGACTTCAATCCAGAAGTTTTACAGCTCACGAGCTCCGAGTGCAGCCATGTGAGATTATTTCCCAACTGGATTACACAGATGTCATTAGGCAGGGCAACTCGGGAGGACCAGGGCACGAGACCGTAAACTGTCCTCGGGAGACCTGAAGTCATTTTGAAGGCAGAGCGAGATATTCCTGGCTACAGAGACCATCGTATTTTTATTTTTTTCGAGCTGGTGGGGGGAAACACATGCGCGTGCACACAAATGAGGGCTGTTCCAAGTAGTGCCTGGCGTCTTCTGGAAATGAATAGAAATCAAATTGAGACGCTGGTGTCCTCTGAGTGTTAAATATTTCCAAGTTCTTGCCAGGCGGGTATAATTTATTGAATGTAGGTTTTGTGAAATAGTGCTCCTGTCAGGGGGAGATTGGCACCAGAGAAATGAAGGCGGCTAATTCTCAGGGGGTCCTCCCTGGCAAAAACCCTCTATTGAGTCCTCATGCTACTTGTGCTCATAACTGCCGAAAAACCAGGAGTGCCATCTGCAAACTGTGATTCATAAACACTCTGTCAGTCTGCCATCTACCCTGACATCATAAAATAACAAGAAGCAGCATTGTAATAAAGAGAGGAGGTTTGCAGTCGACCAATTAAATGCATCTAATTTATTTCTGTTACAGCTGAGGCTTTATTTATTAGTAAACAGCTGCATTTGTTACACTTCCCCCCCCCCCCTTTTTTTCCTCTCTTTGCTAGGAGTGTGCCAACTGGCACTATTGATAATCCATTAATCCTAAATAATCATCTGGGTACTTCATGGTTGGTAGGAAAAAAAAATAGCGGAAAAAAAAAGGTTATTAAAAGTTAAAATGTAACCTTGCAAGGAAGCTGGAGAGCGCTTCTCCACCGCAGCTTTGCATGAGTTATGGTGAGCTTAAGTTTGCAGGCCAAGTCCTATGCTCGATTTACACCTGCAAGTAACCGGCGTGGCAGTCAGCTGAAAGGGTTATAAATCCCGGAGCAGAATCTGGCCCTGTGGATATTTTTTTTAAGGACAGGCTGTTTGTGGTACAAGAGGAGCATTTTACATGTTTGGTTTACTTGCCTCTTCCTTTCTCAGCACTAACTCGATTCTCAGTAAAGCTAAAAATCTGCTAATTGGTTGTCAAAGTCTAATTAGCTGATATTACCAAAAAAAAAAAAAAGAAGATAAGTTTGCCTTTTATAATTGGAGCTGAACCCCCCACTTCCCCTCCCCTTGAACCCCCTGGCGTGTGTTAATTGAGCTCCAGGACTTTTCAGTGTATTTTAATGCTCTCTCCTTTTCAGTGCCCTGGAAAGCTTTGCAGTTAATGAGACAATAATATGTACAATCAAGTGAAAGTGCAGTAAAAAGCTAGGGAAAGCTGGATGGAGTCGGGCTGGTGTGAAGGTGTGCGGATGTGTGGAGGGAGGGAGTCAGCAACCTCCCAACAGCAGCCTCATATGGTCAATAATGTCCTGTAGTTTTAAATTTACCTTCCTGAGCCTTTACTTCCCCCTGCAAGGGGGGATGATTTTTTGCTTGAGGATGTATTTTTGCAGTTAAGGGAAGAAGGCTGTACTCTGTGCAGGAGTCAAATGAACGTGATGAGGATCCTCAAGAGGCTGAATAGCAGACATTGGTCTTCACTGTGTTTTATTCTCTCAGGGTGCATGTGTACAGTTGTAAACACAGAATCTACTGTGGCCAGAAACTAAGCCTACGTTGACGTCTATATGGGCTCGCACACCTCTGTCCTCTCCTGGGCCACCCTTTCCATAGGACCCCACTACGTCTCAGTGGTGAGTTAAACACTGTGGAGAACATCTGTCCATACTCTTCCTCCCATGGCCACCTCTGGGGGAGCAGCACGTGCCACTCAGTGCCTTGTTTTGGTAGCTCAATTTTAAAGCCTATCTCGTGTTATATATTAAAAAATAACAATGTTAAAAAGAAGGGAGCACAGGTGGGTGCTCTATATATGGGTGCTCTTTTTCAAATATGTATAATAACGTTGACTTTACTTACTCAGTCATGTTTTCCTCTTTCTCCTCCTCCCATCTCCCTCCTCCACACCTGCTTTCAATCAGTCCCCTCTGCCCCGCCTGTCATCCTATCCTCTCTGCTGCTTTTACCACAAACCCACTAATGTTATATTTCGAGTCAAACTTTCAAGCCCACGACATTGAAGCAAGTGAATGCAAAAATTCCAAGCGGCTTCGCCAGCCTCACCAAGGCAGGGAGCCGGCACGGCCCCGAGGAGCGCGTGGGGGATGCTGCCGACCTCTCTAGCTGCCGAGGTGCAGCTGGTCACAGGGTTTCACCCATCCTAGTAGTTGGAGTCTGTTTTTTTCTTGTGGTTTGTGCTTTGGAGGTTTTTTCCCCTAGAATCTTAAAAAAAAAAAGAACATATTAAGGCCAAATGTTGCTGCTAGATGAACAACTTCAGATGTACGTGTCTTCTTGTCATACGTCGCAAACGTTTAGCAGTGCGCGCCCTCACCATGATGGGTATCAGGCTGAGAAAAAAGAAACGGATAGAAAAGTAGTGAGTCAGGCTACCTAGAACATCGGATGTGTATTTATTTATTCTTTTAACTATCAGTATAAACCCAAGGACTTGGGTAAGTTATTTAAATAATACCTGCTTTGTAGTAACCAAACCAGTTGAAGGCTGACATCCCAGTTCACCAGTGTACCCAGGTCACTTAAGTATGGACTTGAAAGCTTCATCCTTACACCCGTAGTTAGGGACATAAGGAGCCTGTTTCTTCCCCCAGCATTAAGCAATGGGCGTGGGTAACCTGCTGTTCGTAGGAATAATCAGGAAGGTCTTCTCAATGTCATGGATTTTGGATCGACATCTCATCGCTGCATCCCTCTGAAGCAGATCCAATGGGGTTAGCAATGGGATTCTGATTCTTGAGAGGCCCTTGGTGGTTTTAAGTCTGGCAGACTCCTGTTTGCAAATGTCGTTAATGGGGCAATGCAGCAGGGTGGCAGACAGTAACAGAAAGCTTTTCTAAAAGGGACAACCTAGGTGACCATCGCTCTCCCCTCATGATCATCTAGAACACGGGAGTATCAAAAGACTTCCCAGCTGCAATGGGAAACCTGATCTTTTTCCCACATGGGTAGAAATGAACTTGGGTTAACTGCATTTGCCTGTGTTGCTCTTGCCTCCTTATTTTATTTGTATGGATTCCTTCTAAAGAAAATGGGTCGACATGAGCACTGCATCTCCTTAATCAGTTTGAGATTGACTGTGGACTTCAGTAAACCTTGAGCAAAGCGTACAGCAGGTTGATGTCCTGTGTCTCTGGCTGCTTCCTACAGTGTTGTCCCATCCTTTGCCTTTCTAGGTACTTTCTCCTCTACTCTCCTGGATCTCAAATCCCTTTGGAAACAGTCTAAAAAAGGAGTCCCTCTTCAGTGAGATCTCATACAAATTTAATCTTCTTCAAAGATGCAACAAAAATTAGGAGCACTCAAATTCTTCTCCAGCACAGTCCAAGTGATTTGTCCGATGACAAATGCTCCAAGACTGGTGAGTTTTGATAATGTTCATTGCACTGGGGAAGGGGCTGATTATTTTACTTTTTGATATTTTTTCTTAATTAATTTTTTATATATATGTGTTGACAAGCTAGCTAATTGTATTTATATTTTGTGTGACTACGATGTCCTTAGACTGATTTCCTCAGATAACAGTCATTGTCACTTCTTGAATGCATCAAGACTTGTTGATGGTTTTTGTTTGCCATGCTAGCTGCAGTGGAAAGGTGATGTTTAAAGGGTTAATAGCAAAGGTGAGCCATCAAATGGGGTGGAAAGTATGGAAATTGGTACAGATATTGTTGTGGAAATAAATTTCTTAAACTCCAAAACCCTGACAACCATTATCCTCAGATGTTGCTGGCAGCCTTCTGCATGTAATGGGAACCTGTTGTTTCTGAAAGTCAGTTGGCAGCATAATGAGAAGGCAAGAAACAGAAAGAAAGCTCCTGTGGAGTCGGGGCTAAAAATGCCACTATTGTATATTGTCCTCAGCAGGTTGACTGACAGCAGTGGAAGCTGATTGGCGTTTTTCTCTTGCTTCTACAACATCCTCAGCTAAAACCCTGCCTTTGGTAAGTCAACTGTTGTGCTGCCATCCTGATCCACTTACTTTTTTAAAAACAAGGAGGGTTACGATAGAAAAGGATGAAGTGGATGTGACTGGGTAAATCATCTGTACTCCTCATCTGAGAAGACCAGTTGTTCAGTTTTCCAGCAGCCTCGGTTTTCTGGGGCTACTCCTTTGTAAATGTGAAAATTGCCCTGGCTCTTGGGCGATATGGTGGAGCTCTTTATAAATAAATGTAATGGAGCCAGAACCTCTGTTGCTGAGGGTACAGCATCTCTATCAGCTTAAAACACAGCGTTTGTGCTTAATGCTTAGTTCATTAACGTGTCCTGTCCATTGGCTCATTTGGATCTATTAACATAATCGTTCTTTCTGAACAACTGGGTCATTCTCTCTCCCCAAACAGAAAATCAAAGCTGGCTTCAATATATTGGACAAATCATGCAGCCAGATAAACACACAGGCTCTTCTATAAACTCACCCAGGCTGAGATTAGATAAAAATGTGATTCCACTTAGCATCAGCCTTGAAGTGAGACTCACCATGGGGCGTTTCTGAAAACAAACGAGATAGCTCTGCAGATTTTACTATTGTAAATGTCCTGTCTACCTCTAAAACCTAAAGGAAAAATATTTTCCCAAGCTATTTTGATAAAATTCTCCTCCTTCCTCTGAATGGAAGGACTGACTTTTATCCTGTTCTCTCCTTCTGGTCTGGGATGCAGTAAGGAATATTCTCCTTTTTAATTTCTCTCCCATTGGCTTCCCCTTTTACTCATTTCATTTATTTTTTTTTAGGTGACATTGTTCTACTCGCCAAACCTGTAACTTTAACAGAGGGTGACAGGGTGACCTTGACGACAGATGTTCCTGTGGCAACAGATGGCACTAGCAAACCCGAGAAGCTGCTGTATGCCGTCTCCCTGCCACCTGTGCATGGTCAGATTGAGCACATCAATTATCCCGGCGTGCCCATTTCCAGTTACAGCCAGTTGGATGTGGTGGCCCAGAAGGTCTCCGACGTCCACGACAATAGCCATGGGGCCGGTAAGGAGTCACTCAGGTGAGAAGAGCTCCCCTTTGCACACCAGCGTGCTGAAAAACCCTCAGCCAGAGGAGGGTTACACTTGCCTCTCTTTCTGCCCGTACCAGTCGGTGCAATATTTAACGACCGGTGTGGTTGCGAGGAAGAGACTGCTGCAAACAGTAACACGATGTGATTTTATCATTGCGGCAATTACATACTTTATTTACTGTAATAGTGATGTCGTACAGCCAGAGGCAAGAGGAATCTCGCAGACTTAATATCGGGGGGTATCCGGGTAGGCTTTTGTGGTCTATTAGCAAGTGAAATCAAATTATTTGGGTACCTATAAAGGGTTTACCACGTTTCTCAAGGTTGCCAGCCATGGCAAAGGAAAAGCAAAAATTCCCCATCTGCGGCTGTTGTTGCTTTCTGGGCAGTTCGTTCTCCTGAAGGGGAAAAAAAAAATAATCGTAATATTGTCTGAAATGATCAGGAGAACTTAATCCAGATGGTGGTGTCATTTCTAAGAAAAAGCATATGTTGGCCATTATGATGCTTAAATATAATGGTTTTACATTCCTCTAGTGGACACAAAAGGCACACAACAGAGTTGGCGGGGTTTTTTAATCTTCTGAATGGTGGCAGTAGTGGTGGAGTGGTGGGAGATTTTATCTTCCAAATGGTGCATTTCCCAAAAGATATGGCAAATTCGATTGAGAAGAGCCTGCAGTAAAAGCCATGCTCCTGTGGAATGTAAATTTGTGCCTTGCTCTAACCAGTAACAGGGAGAGGCTGAATTTACTGCCCTCTTTGGATTATCATCATTTTATATATATTCTTCTGGCTTTTGCTTTTTTTTTTTTTATTTTTTCCCTGCCTTAACATGTTTTTCTTTCCAATTTACTTTAAAAGTTATTTACGCTCCCTTTGCAGCAAAGTGGGCACTATAACTAATTTTATTCTTACCATGATTAACAATGAATAATTTCCGAAGAAATGAGTCAAATTAACAAGGGGAAGAAGGAATCAATAAATCATGAAAGCAGCCTATTTCTAAGTGGGGTTAAAACCACCATTAAATAAATCACGGGCTCTAAATGATGACCTGTTTGGATATGGAGCAGGGGGGGAAATGTCTGTTTGAATTGCGGCGAGAAGAAAAAGTGTGGGCCAGCATCTGTGGCTGCCCCACGCCGTTCAGGGAGAGGGGCACAAGAGACAGAAGGAGCTTCAGGGAAGGACCCCGGGGCAAGGCAGAGAGGAGAGATGTGGTTCCCCTGCGTTGGTTGCCACAGCCTGGCTGCTGGGAGGCAGCCAAGCAGGGGTCAAAAGAGCTCTGGCTTTTGGACGTGGAGGCATAAATGCTGTTTAATAGCACCTTCTGCCTCCATCCCCACTCAAGAATGCAGGGGCGGACCCAGCCTTGGTCGAAATACCTGAAATGTTTTCACTCTGGTCTGATTTTTAATTTTTCCCGTTGGCTTGCAGAGAGTTAGTCACAATTTAAACTACGTGGAGATAATTTCAGGATCAGGTCCGCCGTGCTTCTTAGCTGGTTTGTGTCATAGCCCTTTAATCTTGCGTTAAGGATCATACTTGGCCTGATGGCACAGTGAGTGCACTAATGTTACCTAGGACTAGATTTTCATCTTTTTTGTTCATTGGGCGTTATAAATCTAAATTTTGCAGAGGGAATGCCATCACTTTTACTGGAGAGCGGCTCATCCATCTTTACGCCTGTGTGTAAAGACATCTTCAAAGTGTAGAAAATTAGGCGGACTTTCCTCCTCAAGTTTTTTGCGGGAAGGAGGGGGTCAAAATGGTTACTCCTTAGTTAAAAGGAAAGTGAAAAAAAAAGGAAGGGAGAAGCAATTCTGCTTGTAAACTCCCATTTTCAATTCTTTTTACGATCTTTTCTCCTCCCTGAACACATGTATGAAATGGCACCAGCTCCCTGCTCGCTGGGAAGGCTACCTATTGCCTTTGTCAGCTGGTTTAAATCAGTGTATCTCCATTTGCTGAAACGAGGCCGTAGCCTTTTAAACTATGGCTTACAGAGTTCATAAAGCTGCTGAGGGGGTCTCTTTCCTAATTTACTTTGTGGTTGTGGGAGCTCATCTCTTTTTTGTGGGAGCGGGGAGTATCCCCGTCAATTAAAGGTGATGTGGCATCTCAGGAGCTCTTTGTCCTCCCTCTTTTTTGCCCACCTGGCTGCTGGGGGCAGGGTTTGGTGCAGGACTTTTGGCAAAGCTATGCATGAGGTCAGAGGGCCAGAAGGCACAGCAGCCGCTCCCTGCCCACAACACCTCTCTCTGTTGGCGAGAGCAAGCGCAGGGTTTGCTCCAAAAATGAGCCTGAACCAGTGAAGCCTTGTGCCTTCATCCTTTCCTCTGAGGTGGCGCTGAACCAGGGGGAGCACACAGACCTCTTCACCCTGGTGTCCTCCATGGCGGCCCTCAGCGGGTGAATCATGCTTATCTAGTGCTTCTGCACTAGTTTTAATCTTGGTCTTTCTCTTTAATAATAAATGTTACTAAACAGAGTAGTGCTTACAGAGCAACCAAGAATGAGGCTTGTTTTTTCCTAAGCACTGTCTAAACACAGCTGAGTATGTGTCCCCGGGGTGGATGGACATGTCCAAGGAGGACTGGACCCACACGATGGCCACAGAATTCTGTCTGTTCCTGCAGAGAGATGGGGGACATGGAGGATGGGCAGCGATCAGAGGAGCAGCAGTCAGGCTGATGGAGAATGAGCTGGAGGTCCAAGGAAGGGACAGAACAAAGGGCAGAACTTGATGGGCCACTTGTCCCCGCAGGGTGCCTCCCTCCTCTTCACATTTCGTTCCAAAAAAAAAAGTATTTATGAACAAGTGTGGGATTGCCTGGCCCAGGGATGTCAGTGGTCAGGTTGTTTCTGAGGAACCTACAACCTTGGTGGCTCTCAAATATGAGGCAAATATCTGTGGAAGGGATGATGTAGGAGGAAGCTGAAGGAGAGGGCACCCGCTACCTACCTCTGCCATGGGGGTGTAAAGTGGGTCCAGCAGTGCTGCAGGGAAGGGCTAGGGTTGAAGGAGAGGGATGAGTGACTTGTCTTTCAGGCGTGAAGGAGTTAAAACACAGGGATTAATAAAAAAAAAATCCTAAAAAAAAAAAACCCCACAACACACTCGCACACACACTCACACACTCTCACAAAACCCTGCACCCTAAATTAATTTCTGCTGGTAATCTATATCGGGTTAAATAACGCCTCATTATTCTGCAACACAGCTGAGGCTTCTCAAAATGTTTATCTTGTTTTGTAACTGGTACCTTCTGGCATATTCCAGTGCCAACTCTCCTAGCTCTTGCTATATTTCATTCTCACTATTTTTGGAATGGAGCTGCTGGTTCCAGGTGATTTAATAAATTGCTTTTTTTTGTGTTCCTTTTAACTTACCCATCTGCTCAACACATGCGTAACTTGCAATCTGTCGGCAGTTTGCAGAAAGACAAACTGTCAGAGCTGCATGCATTTGACAACTTTGTTCCCAATTAGATTAGTGGTAATTTTAACAGATTTCAGGGCAATCGAAAAAAGGGATGACATGTTATTAAAGCATCAATTTTGACAGACCCAAGCACATACAATTTCAGTGTAAATTATTTTAAATGCTTTAATTAAAGCTATGAAAGATTTACCCTTTTAAGCGGTAAGTGATTGCAAGACAAATATAAAGGGAAAGTGGATAACAGAGTTTCCTAAATGGTTTATGCTGCGCATGGCAGTCCACAAGTCACCACCACCATAATCTATGACTGTAATGTTGGAGGCATAGTTAATTATTCATAGCCTCATCTCTGGAGCAGACGTGATTAAGAACATGAGGAGCATGCAGAGATCTAAGCAGTACCTATGAAAACCAGAGTTCAAGCCCCTCTTAGAGGAGATGCTGTTAGGAAACAGTTTAGGGGTGTCTCACGTGGTGGATATTTTTATAAATACGCTTTCGTTTTTGCCCCAGTTCCTCTCAGCTTTACATGGTTGGAACTCAGTGGTCAGGGTGGTTGTGGGTTTAGAGCAATTGGGGATTTTTTATACTCAAAGACACTTTACAGGCTGTACAAGCTCTGTAAAAAAAAATAAAAGAAAGAAAAGAAAAAAAAATACAACATTTATTATTTAAACAGAATACAACACTCTAAATTCATCACTCCAGGAGCGCTCTGCCACATGTGTAGCCCATTTAACCATTTAAATGAGTTTGTGAATTACGGCCCCCTTCCAGCAACCTTCGATCAGGCGAGGCTGACCTCGGCTTCATGACGAGAGGGCCGGGCTTGGCCCCTCTTACCCGGCCCATGGGTCCCAGCTGGAGAACCTTCGGCCTCCCTGCAGTCACACCTTCATCGAACACTCAAACGTTGGTCTGAGTTGGAGCCGAAACCTTCCAGGATGATCACTCCAAGGGTTTTGTTTATTTTCCATGAGGCTGGCTGTGCAGGGCAGAGCTGTCTCATTTTCAGATTGTTAAATGTGCATGTTGCTTTAGTGTATAAACTATTGGTCCCACAACCTGCACTAAAAGTTTATTTCCTTTTTAATTCAGAGACTGGAGGGCTTCCTAATGCTATTTAGAGTGAAAAGCAGCAAGCACACTGTTCCCACCCTTCCCTGTTTCTTAAAACTAAGCTTGTATGCATCTGGTTTGGGTTTTTCCTGTTTCCTTTGGGGAGGGTTATGACTTGGTATGACTTTCTGAAAAGCTCTAAAGTTTTCCTTTGGAGGTTGCTGGCCTAAAGCCTTGCAGTGCCAAAATGCAATGAAAGTGAGAGAAGCCAGTCCAGCAAGTGCTGCAGGTAGAAACTGTGGGAAACTGGTCCAAGCCCACAGCCTTGTGCCCTTTCCAGCCGTTTGACTGCTGCAATATGCAGTTATTTGTAACTGGCACAACAAGTCCAGCAAATAAGACAAAGTCCTGATGGACTCACCGCCTTTGGGACGGTTTTTGATCTGTGTTCGTGTTCTGACAGTCTGTTCTCTGCTATACAGATCTGCGAACCAAACTGTAAAGGCTTTCACAGTTGGGACAGCTTTTAAATCCCCTCCCATGCCTTCCTCTAGTGCTCTTCTCAGCTGGTGTGAATCAGCAAGGCTCCATTTAATTCAATCAACGTACTCAAATGTGCACTGGTTTAAGATCCACCTGATTGTGTGTCAGTCAATGAGTGCTGGCCTCTTGGGATGTCTGAGTTTGCCATGAAAAATCTGCTTCCTTCTTCAAAAGTGAAGGAAACTGAGCATCAGAGATCAGAGTGTAAGAACAATTGATGATGTTAGGAGGACAACAAGAGGACAAGGCCAATGCGATGGGTAGTGAGCAAAGAGATAAACATGGGCAATTGGAGCAGATTATTTCAATGCTGATATGAGACCACCCATGCTTGCAAACATCAAAATGCCTGCGTGGTGGACAATGGCATGGAAATCCTGCCCAGGACCGGGTAGACTTGCACAGCCTCACAAAAAAAGCTTTTTGTGTGTATTTTCTGCTTGCCACGGTATAACCATTTTTATGTGAAAGAGACTGTTGTAGATCAAGGCCAATTCAGTAGGATGAAAATACCCCACTGACACAACAGGGGTGCTAGGAAAGTCAGAAACTCTTGTTTCATTGGCACAGAGTCAAACATGGTTTTCGTGTAAACAGATCAAGAAAAGAGCCAGTAGGATCTGTAATGTAGGTGAGTCATTAAAAGTCTGCGGTGGTCTGATGCACCACCAAATAGTATTGATCATTAAGAATATCAAGTAAAGGCTATGCCTTACCATGAAGAAGGTTGGAGAACATCTCTTTAATCTTGTGGTCTTGCTCATTAGCATTTTCCCTTCGAAGGAGCTCTGATCGTTCTAGTGCAAAACGCAGTACACTGGAGATACTAGAGGCCTCATCTTCATGGCAGGTTGGAGTCATGATAGGGACTCCTCATGCCAACAAGAGGAATACCCGCAACCAAATTTGTGCTGGAGTAAAACTCAGTGGCTTCCTCCAGAGCTTTCCTCATTTATTTATTTGTATTCTACATATTCATTAAGCAATTACACCGCTCTGTGCTAAGAGAGAGGGATGAGTCCTGTTTACAGCACGCATAATCATCTATGATTAAGTGAGTTCATACCTTGCTCGTGCAGAAGTTCAGTCTCCCGTATAGATGAGCTTTACTCCTGTTGTAAAGGCTTCTACAAGGCATGTTTCTTGACCATGTTTTTTTATCCAATAGTTTGACATAGTTTTTCAGATATCCCAGCTTCAGGCCAAGGTACCTCAGAAACAAAAGGGTCAAAAAACTTGAACGTCTCTCCGAATTAAAAATGTGAAGCTGTTGTAGACAGTTGAGCATAGATGTGATGTATTTGTGGCAGTGTCACTGAAGAGGTTTTCTGTAACATTTTGTGCTGTTTGGAGTTTCCTAGGTGTTGCAGGCTTCATGCCCAGGTATATCGGTTTGCTGTAATACAGCCAAGTGACCAAGGTGTGAAAAACTAAGGCCAGGTCAGTATCTGCCAGGATGGGATGCAGTCTCCCAGCCAACTGAGGATGGTTGAAAGTGATAATTGCTGCTAGGAGAGAGCTGAATGTACTTGTGGATTCTTCTCCTATTTTTTTAAAATAGGAGCTTGATCATGAATGTGTACTTTAACCACAAACTCTTCTAAATTCTCTCCTCTGCATGCCAGCGTCACTTGGGTTCAATTTCACCTACCTGTGGTGTATCTCTCAGCTTATCTTGACTCAACATTGGAACCTCACTCATCTTGGTATTGGCATGCTTGCGTATGGTGAAAAATAGAGATGTTTGTTTTCTGTGCCTTGCCAGCACTGAGACCACTTACCCTCGGTTGTATATAAATATTGAAAGAGCTGGAGATGTGTCTCGGCCAATTTGATACTCTAGGGTAAAGATACAGGCTCAGACTTTGCTCTGGACTCATGTTACTCCTTGCAGGTGAGATGGCAGTGTAAGTGGTGGTGTATAAATACAGAGAGTCCTGGAAGGATGAGAGTGGATCATCTTCCTCTCCGTTGTTGGGAGAGGACCTCGTCTTGGTGACAGCAGAGCAGTTTGTGCTATGCTAAACCATGGATCACAGCAAAACAAGTGTTCAGCTTCCCAGTTAGCTTCCCTTCTTTAGAGATGTTTGTCTGCAGGAGCAAAGAAACACTCCTTTGCTGTATGACTCCAGGACTGTTTGGTTCAGGAGGAGCACCAGTTGTTTGTGACTCTTCCTTCAAATCATGGTGCTAAAATTGGGATTGTTGGTGGCTCCTGTTGACTGCTTGTCTCTTATAAAATGTGATCACAACCTGTATTAGCAGGGGTTGCAGCACTCTCAAAATTATCGGGAAGGCTGAACATGCGGTCAGGAGTGGCTTAGATCAGAAAATACCTGAGATCCTTAGCCAGGGGTGGTGGCCTGTGTATGAGGCCAAAATCTGTAAAGTTTTGTCTCTGGTTTCCTTTTGGTAGCAACTTAGTTTTTATTCTTTCTCCCTCTTCATCTTTCAGACTTCCCTGAAACAGATTGTGCATCATCCTGCAAGAGCAGAGCTCTGTCTTTCAGAAAGGACTGATTTTAAAACTGGGGTAGCTCTCTCCAGCCCAGTGGGATGCGTACCGGCTTACTGGCAATGGGGTCCTCCCGCTCTCCCACACGTAAAATACCTGAAATATGTGCAAGCCCTCCATCTCACCCACCAAAGGAAACCCTGTGCCTTTAAACACCCTCCCCGTGGCGGGTGCACACTTTTCTGCTTATTCTGAACTGACAGGTTTAACATGTCGCCTGCCTGGTCACCGGAGAGAGGCACCTCTGGCAAAAGTTCAGAAGTCAGTGTTTTGGAAAGATTGGTTTGACCAGCTCTCAAGCGAGAGCAAATCCCAAACCAAAGGCAGTCAAATCTTCAACGACATTTAACCGCTGTGGTGCTGTAGCTTGCTGACATCCTTTTAACCTGGAAAGGAGCGTTCATTGCATTTAAACCTCCAAGTTTTATTTGTTGTTTCTTTTCTGCTCTGCTGGCACGGGGAACCTGGGGTGAAGACAGGTTGTTTTGACTTTATTCTAATTAATTAATTAGCTTGCTTGTAGTTCTGGCCCAAGACTATGGGACAGACTAGCAATTTTGGATGTTGTCTTGGTATCCAGACTTCTCTAATATATGGCGATGCAGTAAGGACATACATTCCCTTATTGCCTCCTCAGGGCTTGTTATTGAAGGGATCTTAAGATTTACTGCATCTGGCTTTGTAAAACTGCCAGTTTGCAAACTTTTTCTCTTCCTTTGGTATTTATATTGAAGGGTCACAATTTCTTAAAGAACAAACAAACACAAAAAGAGCATGCAAACAGTTAATAGTAAGTGGTGCCCAAATTACATATTTCTTAAACTCGTGGCCTACTTTACTAATCAGTTGTCATAAGATGTCAGATGGGGACCCATCACTGAAGAATTGCAGAATGCAGCCAGTGAAGCAACTAATTAGTTGGACAGTGGCATGGAGGTGTGTGTCTCCAAGGAGCTGAAATGATCAGAGCAGGTGAAGAAAGTTTGGACAGATCCCTATCTCTGTAGTATAAAACCCAACACTTGGCTGAATGACAGGGATGCCGAGGGTGAGGGCACCGCGGGTCGTCCATCGAGGACCATGCGTGGCGAGGGCCCGCAGGGACGCTGTTTGCGGAAAGAAAGGCGAGTCAGCTGAACGCTTGAAGGAGCGCGATCTGAGATGTGCAGGAATTAGAATAGATGAGCAGTTTCTGGGTTTCGTTCGGGAGAGCTGTAGCTGGCTGGCTTGCTCACCGATAGCTTGTTACTCACTCCCAAAGCCTTTGCTCCCTGGCCACTGCAGGAGTTGGTGTTGGTTATTCCCTGTAGGCACCAGACATGCCCACCAGCACTGGTAGGTACGTGGTGGACGTGGAGCCAGCAGAGCGGAGGGTCCCTTGGCTCTTTCTGCAGCTGGCAACAAAAGGCAGCAGTAAGGGACACTCAGACCTCTGGAATAAACATAAGAGCTTCTGTTGTGAGCTAAAAGATGTAAAAGAATAAAGCTTATAAACTTCTATAGGTGGCACATACACTCCTTTAACACAGTTGTTTTCAGAGTGCTGCATAGCTTTCTTCTCTCTTCCCTTCATCCCACCCCTAATCAGGTGCATGCCCACTGCATTCGTGGAGTTCTGTCTCCGTGTACTGCAAAAGAAATCCTCTCCAAAACTCCTCCAAGCCCCACCACCCTCCAGAATCTGAGGGAGGGTCAGCATGGGATGCCAGGAACCCCTTCACATCAGCAAGTCACTCCCTTTCACGGGAAAGGTGAGGATTCCATCCTCAGCCTCTTCTCTTTGGGTATTTGACTTGGGATCTTCAGTGCAACGAGTCCTCAGCAGAAAATACTCTTTTCAGTGCTTTGATTTTCAGAATGTTATTGCACACTGTAAGAGTGGTTGCACAAGATGGTAAGAACTGCTGTATTATTAAGTAATATTAAGCTGTGGTGTTGTATAGCTTAAGGATAGCTGTGTCACAGGAATTATCAGGAGATGTATTTCCAGACCAGGAAGATCACTTTTGGAGCCTTCCTCTTATAACTGCTTAATTCAGTGCAGTGGACAACTTCCACCCAAAGGGACGGTTCCGCATTCAGCCTGGACCAACAGTTTCAGGACTGGGCCTATGTGAGGAAGGGGATGCTGCTGGAGGACAGTGGTGCTCCTGTGACTGTGTGACCAAAGCTGGCAGATGGGCGTGGAGGATGCCTGGGACAGGTAGTGTGCACCGTGTGCCCTGGCAGAAATGCACTCAGCAAACCCACGCAAATGCTGTCTGGAGGTGTAAAAGTTAAAGGGCACCTGTTCTTTTAATCCTGTTGAATTCAGGCAAAGTACTTGCTCAAGGGACAGATTCTGGGTTCCAAAAAAGCTCCTTTGACCTTTGAGCTGCCAAATTCCTTCCCCCATTATCTCCCATCTTTCTTTCCAGTATAGCACAGCTACTCTGAGTCATTGTTTATCTAATTTAATTAACATTTGCCAGTGCCTGCAACCTAAAACACTGTCTTAAAACATTTGCTTGAAAAGCCTCCTTGTCCCAGAGCTGTCATTTTTAGCATGATGGATAATGGATAGAAATAATTATCCTGAACAAGGTTAGACAGCTTAAATGATTTGAGTTTCAAGGCATTAGTAAGCTTAGATAAACATCTTATTTTTCAAGACACATTAATAATCAAAACACAGCAATGGCCATAACAAATAATAAAACTTGCACTCTGCTAAAATGTATGCAGTCTCTCCCAGGTAGCTGTGTCTGCAACGCCTTCACTGAGAGAGATTTAAATCAGCGCATCATCATTCCCTGCATTGAGAGGACTTCAGGTAATTTTGAATCCAAGATTAGATGCTTCCAGGGCTGTGAGTGCTGGTGTCCTGTTCAGATGGTGGAGAGCAATAGGAGAGCAATGCCTGAATGGGTCCTTGGGAGGACCTGGGTCGAGAGAAAGCCAGCGCTGCAGCCACAGCCCCAGTAACAGCCCTGGAAAAGGCCAGAAGAAATAAGAAGGCAGAGACTTGGTGCAAATAGAGTGAGCTACTTCAGGTTTATAAAGGTATAATGGAGAGCAGAATTGGGCTCGCTGCCTCCGCATTATTTCCCCAGCCCATAATTTTGGGGGAAATAGAAGTTTGGAATTAATCATTGACC